>LR738714.1:262019843-262314363 GCA_902687465.1 Secale cereale
CTCGGGGGCTTAGCTGCGGTCCTCCGAGCTGTGTCACAAGTATAATGTGGCTCTGCCTTCCGAGCTCCGCCACAAATACAACATAGCTTGGAATAGCCTAAGTTACAAACATCCACTCCGAGTGAAGAGCAACCCTCTCACTCGGGGGCTTAGCTGCGGCCCCGTGACTCGCCTAAGTTACAAACATCCACTCCGAGTGAAGAGCAACCCTCTCACTCGGGGGCTTAGCTGTGGCCCCGTGACTCGCCTAAGTTACAAACATCCACTCCGATTGAAGAGCAACCCTCTCACTCGGGGGCTTAGCTGCAACCTCGTGACTCACCTATGTTATAAACATCCACTCCGAGTGAAGAGAAACCCTCTCACTCGGGGGTTTACCCGCGTTCCTCCGAGCTCCGCCATAAATACAACGTCGTCATCCAGGCGTCGACTCAAAGATTCAAGCGATCAAAAAAGAGTCACAAGCCAAGGAATCAAATCCAGATAACATCCCGCAAGATTCGGGTAAGAGTACCCGGGCACGGGCCCACCAGAGTTTAACGATTACAAGATCACTCGGCATTCCAAGGAAAATTGGATTGAACTATCAAAGTTCACTCATTCCTCAAGAGGAGGCGGGCTCGTGGGTGCGACAAACTGGTCCAGGTCGATCCTGTCGGCGATGCGGGTGGCGGCTTCCATGAAAGTCTCCATGAACGACTGGAATTGGAGCTCCTTCGTATTGGCAACCTTGAGCACCGCGAGCCTTCTCTCCTTCACCTCTTTGCAGTGCACGTGGACCAAGGACAGCGCCCCGTCGGCTCCACTTCGGGCGAACGACTTCTTCCACTCCTACACTCGGCTGGGGATCTCATTGAGTCGAGTCATCAGAGACTCGAGGTTGTTCTCCTGCACGACTCCCCTCTAGAGCGCGGTGCCGATCCGTGCCATCACCGCTTTTAGCCGTCCCAGGTTGTCCGTGGCAGCAGTAAGACGGGACTCCAGCCTCAAGATATTTATGGCAACCTCGTCCTTCACGATGGAATTGGCTGGGTCCAGGCCGTGCTCGACCCGCCCAGTCTCTTCTTCGAAGTTGCGGAAGAATTCTACACCGCAAAAAGCAAGTCGAGTCGGCAAGCAAAACACGGGTCGACCGATCCAACTTAGCCTGAGCCAAAGATACATACCTTCAAGCACGAGGTACCACTTCTTGGTAAGGTCGCCCCGATAAGCCTCAAGATCAATCCTCTTCTGGAAGAGGGCCTCGTACTTGTCGTTCAGGACGCTCTTGCCATTCTTCAGTCAAGTCACCTCTTGGTTAGCTGCGTCGAGTGAGCCCCTCAGCCTGATGATCTCCGCCTCGAGCGCGCCTACAGAGGCCAGCTTCTGTGCTGCCAGTTCTACCTTCTCTTGAGCCGCCTGCTGCGCTGCCACCAAGTCGAGATCTTTTTGTTCCAAGGCCGCTTTCAATTGACCTACCAAAGACAACACTGGACAGATGAACGTGAGGAGACACAAGGCATATTTATCAAAAGTCAGTCGACAACTAGTTAGCGTCAGTTACCAGCCGGGTCATCCTGCGTCTTCTTCAGGTGGTCCCGAGCCAGCTGCAAGTCGAGATTAAGCTGGATTTGCTTCTTCTCAAGGTCTGCAAATTTGGGTCCAAAGTTGCAAGACTTCTGCATCAACACAACAAAACATGATTCTAAGGCTACTGTCGAGTCAAACACTCAACCACAGTCTCGGGGACTACACCCAGTGGGTGCACTGAGCGTGCCCCCACTAGTTCTCGCTCGGCCAAGATCAGTCTGGCTCGAGCTAAAAAAACAGCAACAACATGGAAGCAAAGTTCTATCGTCAGACCATGGCCGACTGCCAGCTGTCGACCACGGTCTCGGGGACTACACCAAGTGGGTGCACTGAGTGTGCCCCCACCGGTTCTCACTCGACCAAGATCAGTCTCGCTCGAGTTCAAGGGAAGTTGAAAACAAACACAGCAAGACTCTCACCCAGTGGGTGTGACATCATCTTACGAACAAAAACTATTCCGGTGCAGCAAGCCAACCAGTGGAGAAAACAAACCTGGACGTTGGCCCGAAGAGCAGAACTAGCGTCGTAAGCAGCCATGCTGGCCTCGTACGCCGCCTTCGTCTTCTCCATCATCAACCCCGCCTGGCAAACGGCTTCTTGAGCTCCTCCTACGGGATCCTCCGGGAGGCGATAGGAGGAGAAGAGAACGGACGACGGAGCAGGCGCTGGGTCGACGGCCGTAGCAGGCGCTTGGTTGATGGCCGGAGCAGGCGCTGGGTCGACGGCCGGAGCAGGCGTTCGGTCGACAACTGGGACAAGCGCTGCTTCGACGGCCCCTCCGGCTGACAAAGCGGGGCGTACGGTCGACACGAGGTCGGCGAAGGAGATCGTGGCTCGGACCGCGTCTTCCTGTTGCTGGGCCTCCGGGCCAGAAGGCGCCTTCCGGCCCTTCTTCCCTGTGCGTCGTCGATACCCTCCCAAGCGCTCCTCATCATCATCATCATCATCATCTGGGAGCTCTATGTCATAGTGTGGCACTTCGAAACAAACAATAGCGAAGTTCAGTCGACCGTCATCCCTAACCGACGAAAAGTAAGACACGATCTATAACCCGCACGTGCGCGGGATGTCGCGGCATCTGCGGTCTCCTCGTCGTCCCGGCCCTTGTCATTGTCCATCGAGGTCGTGGAGGCAGCAGCACTAAGGAATCCCCTCGAAGATGAGTTGACAAAGACACGGTCGACCTCCAAAAGGCAGAAAGAAACAAAACTGAATGATACTTACGTGGAGGCGATGGGAACATCCACCTTAATATTGGGCAGGGCCTTCCGGGGCTTGGCGGTGGTAACCTTGGGGTGCTTGGGCGCCTTCTCAGAGGGGTCGGGAGTGGCCATGCGAGCGTGCTTGGGCGTTTGGGAGCTAGAGGGACCTGTCCGAGGGCGCACAGCCCCTGGGTCGTGCTTCCCCTTGGACCGCCTCTCATCACGGGGAGGTGACTCGACCTCCTCCCCGCTGCTGTAATCCTCGCTCTCCTCTTCGGTCTCCTCCTCCGACTTCCACTCGGAGGCATCGCCCACGCCCTCCTCGCCCTCCTGGACCAGATCCCCCTTGGGCAGAGAGTACATCTTAGTATAGATCTGCAAAAAGGGAAGATTAACCAAACATCAGTCGGATTCGTCAAGACAAGTTACAAGCCAACGACAGGAACATCACTCGGGAGTCGAAGACAAACCTTATCGGGCAGATGGTCAGCGCTGAATGGAAGGACCCTCCCGGACCCCCTGGGGTTGTCATTGCTCCCCGTGACGCACTTCAGGCACTGCGCCATGTACTTCACGTCGACCGCCTCCGGGTGGACTCGCGGCGAGTCGTCGGTGCCTAAGTACAACCACATAGGGTGGTCCCGAGCCTGGAGCAGCTGGATCCTCCGCAAGAGGTACACCTCGAGCAGATCCAACCCTGTTACTCCCTCGCGGACCAACTGGATGACCCGCTCCACCGACATGTTCACTTCAGCCCTCTCGGCTTTACCCACGATCATTGAAGAAGGCTGGCTGGCTCGACCAAGAGAGAAAGTGGGGAGAGCAGTCGACTGGCCCGGGGTCGGACTGTCCTTGTAGTAAAACCAAGTCGACTGCCAGACCCTAATCGACTCCGGAAAGATCATGGGGGGAAAGGCGCTCCTATTCCTAAGTTGGATGCCGAGCCCGCCGCACGCCTGAAGGACGTGCGTCTTATCGTCGCTCGGATTCGCCTTCTTGACGGTTTGCGAGCGGCAAGTAAAGATGTGCTTGAACAAACCCCAGTGCGGCCGGCAGCCGAGGAAGTTCTCACACATGGAGATGAACGCAGCAAGGAAAGCGATGGAATTGGGCGTGAAGTAATGGAGCTGGGCACCGAAGAATATCAAGAAAGCATGAAAAAAGGGGTGCGGAGGCATGGAGAAACCTCGGTCGACGTGGGTCGCAAGGAGGACGCACTCGCCCTCCCGCGGCCGGGGCTCGAGCTCGCCCTCCAGCACCCGCCAGGAGCCGCGAGCGACCAGTCCCTCCTCCTCTAGCTCCTCCAGATCCTCCGCCATGACGGTGGACCGGATCCAATCCCCCTGGATCCAACCAGGA
The DNA here is from genome assembly GCA_902687465.1 of Secale cereale. NCBI lineage: Eukaryota > Viridiplantae > Streptophyta > Magnoliopsida > Poales > Poaceae > Secale > Secale cereale. The sequence continues at coordinate 262,023,974 of LR738714.1, forward strand.
GGGAGCACGGACCTCGACGACAATCCGCTACGACCGGACCGCCTTCCCTTCCCCGTCGCCGCCTTCTTCGAACGCTCCATCATCGCAGTCTTGTCCTTGCCCATGGCACGTGAGCCGACGGTTGCTATGGAGAAAAGCGAGAAGGAGCAGAGGCACGGCGGAGAGGCAGAGGCGAAAGAGCAAGGAATGGGCGCACAGTGCCCCCGCTTCGGGCTCGGCGCGCACTTATAACGCCCCGGTCGAGTACCGGTGGCCCCGAGAGATCTTATGAAATCCTGCAACAGGCGCAGACGCGATACGTGGCGAAAAAGGTGGCGCGAAGATCGAGGCGTCCCGAGCATATCTGACCGATTGCTGTGGCATGCCCCACCCCGCGCGCTTCCCCAAATTTTGAAACACCGTGGAATCCGCCGGCCAAAGAGCAACCAACCCCATCGAAAACTGCGCACGCCAACGACACCCGACGCCTAGCGCAAAGTTCAATCGACGGAAGACGCAACCAACACACTCGACGGTTTCAGAATCGATCAAGGCGACCAAGACAAGATTGGGGAGGACAGCTTAGTCCGCAAGCCCACAGAAGAATACCCCTGGGGCGTCGAGCCAAAAACAGGGCTTTCCTCTGCACTCTCTCCTGCTCAAGCCTCAATCCATTCGGGGGCTACTGACGAGGTTACAAACCTAGGGTAGGGTCACACGCCTGACCCAAGTACCCCACCCAAGGTCACTACCCCAGAAGATCAAAGGACAAAACCTATGATGACAAAGACAGTCGACTGAGACGGCCCAAGAGGACATCCCACTCGACTGGACAACACCTACAAGACGACTCAACCCCACTCGACCAATCCAAGGCACTCGACCCCCGAAGGTCAAAGGTCCCTTAGGACAATAACGGCCCGGTATTTACTCGCCATAGTGAATGCCTTAATTACTCTTTAATGTAGGCGTTATCAGTAACGCCTGCCTTAGTGTACATTGAACCCTTGGTAACGTGGAGCATGGCTGGGGTTCTGGCACACTATATAAGCCACCCCCTCCTCCTGTACAAGGGTTCGCATCCCTGTAACTCACATACACACATATCAGTCGACCGCCTCCGGACACCGAGACGTAGTGCTGTTACTTTTTCCGCGAATGGCCTGAACTCGTAAAACACCTTGTGTACAACTTCACCATAGCTAGGGCCTTGCCTCCTCATTCGTACCCCCTACTCGTACTGTCAGGCTTGGAACAACGACATGGAACCCTAAGTGGCCAATCTTTCACGAAAAGGAGGGATCCCAAGGATGAACACGTGATACACGAGGAAAAACACAAGAGGGACAAGAAGAAAACACTCAAATCAACACGTTTGGGTGACACAAATGCTAGATCCGGGAACACAAAGAGTAAAACACGATAAACGATCAACTAAGGACGATACAGATAGCGGTAGTCATCTCCGTGAGGAGGTCTTGATGTTCTTCTCCGTGAAGGAGGTCTTGATGTTCTTCTCCGTGAAGGAGGTCTTGAATCCAGTGGATCTTCTCCGAGGAGGCCGTGGTATCGTAGGACAGGAACCACTAAGGTTTTTAGATGAGCTATCACAAAGCTACCTAGGAAGGAGGAAGTCAACGAGTATATAATACATGGGCCGACGCCCTTTACTGTGCGCAGACAGTCGGGTCGGACGTCCGCTGGGTCACCGGACGTCCGGTGGCTCGAGAGGGACCGGATGTCTGGTAACCCTCGGATTTCCTCTAATTACGTTCTATAGTCAGTGTCACGGACGTCTGGTGGCCTCCGGTCGTCCGGTTGTCTGGGAGTCACCGGTCATCCGGTGATCGCCGGACGTCCAGTGCCTAGGGGTGACCAGTCGTCCAGTAGGGGTCGGACGTCCGGTGCGTGTAGCGTCTTCAGCGGCACTTCTTCTTGTTCCAAGGACTTGACAATCCCGCCGCCTTGTCCACTATGCAGAGCTGTCACGTGGCCCTTTTCCAAGTACCTGAATATGCAAAGAGTTTCCGATGAGGGTAGAAGCCATGTCCCATGTGCATCGAGAGGAAATTGATAAAGGAGCGAGTTCACCTCGGCTTCGAGAGCTCTTGCATGGGCTCATGTCATTGGTCCTTTTGGCACTTGGTGAGTCGATGGTAGGTCCATGGGGATGACCTTGGGATGCTCCGCATCATCTCCCCTCCCTTGGGAAAGATCCGACCTCGGATCGAAATCTTCATCACCATGGAAAGGAGATAGGTCCTTGATGTTGAAGGTATTGCTCCCGTTGTACGTGCCTCATGGAATGTCGATCTTGTAGGCATTGTTGTTGTAGCGTACTAGCACCTTGAAAGGTCCATCGGCTCGGGGTAGTAGTTTGGACTTGCGTTCGTTGGGGAAGCGGTCCTTTCGAAGATGAAGCCATACGAGATCTCCCAGTTGGAACACCATTGGTGCCTTATCGATGTTGCGCTTTGTGGCTATGCATTGCACTTGACGCTCGATGGTTGCCCTTGTATCTTGGTGCACGTTCTTGAGATAGCTTGCTCATGCACTTGCGTCCATGTTGATGTGTTCTTGTAGAGGTAGAGGTAGGATGTGCAATGGGGACAACGAGTTGAAGCCGTAGACAACCTCGAAGGGGGGGCTTAGTGGTAGTCGAATGTCTTGCGCGGTTGTAGGCGTACTCGGCGATGGGCAAGCATTGCTCCCATTCCTTGATGTTCTTCTTTATCAACACGCGAAGAAGTGTCGAAAGTGTGCGGTTTGTCACCTCCGTTTGGCCGTCGGTTTGTGGATGATATGCCGAAGAGAAGAGGAGCTTGATGCCGAGTATGGCGCATAGAGTCTTCCAAAAGTAGCTCAAGAGCTTGACGTCCCAGTCCGACATGATCGTCTTGGGTACTCCATGTAGACGAATGATTTCCCTACAAAAGAGATTTGCAACATGTGAAGTGTAATGCCCAGGATGGGACTATATCTCCTACGTGTCGAGGCACGACTTAGAGACATAACCCCATGCTGGAATGATCGCAAGTTTGGTATCTTTGCACAACTCATGTAAAAATGGGGATGTAAACTGAAAAAATAGTTGGCTTACACTCGCCACGTCACACAAATACATTACATGTCCAAATAGTCATTCAATAAAACATCACAGCCCATCTAAGGGTAAAATCCAAATTACAAGATGCCAAACATAATTTAAATCCACAGGTCGGATCGAATCCTAGTAGAAGTTCCACTACTGATCATCGGGATAACAAACATATTAACGGCTACGCTCCTCGTCGTACTCCCAGTCTAGCTCGGTGCCATCACCTGGAAAGCTCACCATCGGACCTGCATCTGGTGTGGTGAAGTAACTGTGAGCCACAGAGGAATCAGCAATCCCGTTCCCGGGTAACACGACTATTTAAGCCTTGGGTGTGGAACAAGGCTGAAGAAAGAACAAGTGTTTGCAGCAGCAACTAGCACTAGCTTACGTAGAGAGAGCGAGAAGAGAAGGCGCCTCGGTCGAGAGATGATCACTAAGTGATCCTAAACTAAACAAGTCAAACATAACCCCACCGTGTTCATCTCCCGAAAACCCCTTTCGAAAAATGACAGTCACGGTACTCACGCTGGTAGTGTATTGTAACATGGTGTCAAGTTTTCTACAACCGGATATTAACAAGCTCCCATCTGCCACATAACCGCGGGCACGGCTTTCGAAGGTTCATAACCCTGCAGGGGTGTTCCAACTTGGCCCATGACAAGCCCATGATCCGCGGAGTCGCAACTCCAAGGTGGGAAGGCCCGAGTATTCTCGGAATCCCGTGCTCAAGATACTCCGAACTAAGGTAAGGCTAATCCAGCCAATCCTCCCGGCGTGCCGATACCCTGACAATAGCCGCGCGTATCTAGTCTCAGGCCACGACCGGATGGGTGATGCTACAGGTTTATATCAATCCTCAAGTTTCCTCGTGGTGACCCCGCAGGACCCCCAGTTCGGACCAACACTCATGTGGAGCACTGGCCCGGGGTTGTAGATTAAGAACTCGGGTTTGCAAGACCCTATGCAAGTTTTATTAGTTATTAGGCGAATAGTACCAATGTTGGGACTTGCTGGAAAAGACTTAGCACCTAGCGGTTTATCGAGGGGGTCCCATAACCCCAACCGTGTGAGGAACACATAATCAAGGAACATAACACCGGTTTATACGGTTCCTAACGGCATGAGTGGAACAAATCACCAAGTAAAAGGCTTAGCCTTCCACCCATTACCAATATATAGATGATTTCTTTTAAGCAATTTATATAGTGTGATATAACCCAACAAACTTCAACATGAAGCAAGCATCTTCGACTTCACCTGCAACTAGCAACGCTATAGCCAAACATGGTTTGCATAGGTAGGGTGTTAGACATGATCATGGTTACAAGTAGGAGGCTGACATGAAAGACATGGGCATCGAGGCATAACTATAGATCGAGACTTCTAGCAATAGGCAAAAATAGTAATGGTATCCGGGTTCGGTCATCTTGCCTGAAGAGTTGTCGATGGGATCGTAAGAGGGGTCCTCGTGCTCAACCTCGGTAGTAACCTCGTGCTCGTACTCATACTCGGTCTCAGCTTCCGGCTCTAATCAACACAACCACACAAGGCACGAATCAACAAGATGCAATGTGCACACAAAAATGATGGATGCATGACTTATGCACTATGGGAGCACAAGGAGCATGGAAAATTGCACTCAAGCAAAATACTTCAAAACATGTTAAAAATAGGATATTATGAATCTACATGAAAAATCAACCAAGTTTCATATAAGACTTGCTGAAAACGGAGCTACGGGCTAAAAGTTATGCCCGAAACAAGAAATATGCACAAGCTGAAAATTACAGCCACATAGCAACTTCGGAGCACTAGATAAATAAGCTACAGCACTCAAACATCATGGAAAAGAGCATGAACATAAACTAGACATATCCTACAGCAAATAAGTCCATTGGTGCACCCCCAAAGGAGCCACGGATCAATAGCAACAAGCTATGACATATTGAACTTGACAACAAAATCCTGACAGCAGTAATTTATTGCAACTTTGGAGCAAAAGTTAAATATGCTACAGCCACTCAAATAAGCATGTGAGAGCATTAATGGATAGCCAACAATATGTACAGCAAGGAATCATCAAGAGTCACCCCAAAACTATCATGGATTGGCCTAGAACAACAAGCAAACATGGCATCTGGAAATTACAGATTCCAGACTTAGTGAAATTTCACTAAGTGTTAAAACAACAGTTTCATCTTGGCATCTTTGAGAGCAAGTTTAAGTCACCTCACAACTAAACATGGCAAGTGGTAAGCACTACAGTAAAGTACACATGATGGTGAAACCAAAACACCTAAGCATGCGTCATGGGGACAAACACAACGATAGCAATGAGCTCCTCAAGTTGGCATTTCATAACAAGCTAAACACATAACAGCCACATGGCACTTTGCAAAGGAGATAAACATGGCAAGATTAATTCTATCATGCAAACCTAAGCATTCAACATGTAGAGCATGACAAGACGAACACGTGGACATATCATTTGCATCATTCGGATAAACGAGCACCAAGTTATCACTATGCAAAGGTGGCATGAAAAATAACTACAATCAGCAGTTTATAACGAGATGCACTCTTGCAACAGATATTTAAGCATCTAGATGATCTCAAACATGCATGGCACAATGGAATGAAAAGTAGTACATGTCTCCACGAACGTCTGGACACCTCATTCCCTCAAATCGGAGCTATGCACAAAAAGATATCACCATTCGAAAATAGCACAAGAAACTTAAAAACTGACAGGGACTTAGGAAAATAAGAACAACCTCAGGGTCAAACGGGTCAACCGGGTCGAAGCGGATCGGATCTGGCGGTGCGGATTGGGTCCTGGCTGCGGATCGGATCCACCGCTAACGGGCTTCACCCGCTAGGGTTCGGCCCGCGGGGCAGATCACGGCGAGGGGATCGGCCTCCAAGGGGCGCTGGCGGCGGCTACGAGCGACATGGGCGGCGGCCATGCGAAGGGGCTGGCTGGGCTGGCTCGGGTCTTGCAGCCCAGGAGGGAGGCGGTGGAGACGGGCAGATCGGGCCGGGGCGGCCCACCCGGCCGGATCTGGTCCAGCACAGGGGCGGCGGTGACTGGGCCTCGCGGGGCGTCGAGGTCGGGACCAGGCGGGGCGGGCGGGATCGGGAGAACGGCCTAGGCTTTCTTCGGGCGCCGGTCTTGGCCCACCGGCCCAACTGGCGAGGCGAGGAACTGGATCGGGGGAGTCGGGCGCCCTCGTTCCAGCGGCGGCGGCTGGCTGCGGCTCCCCGAGCTCGCAGCGGGAGGAGGGCGGCCGACCGGCGGCGCGGCCTGGCCGGACCGGCGGCGGGGATGGCGGCGCCGGCGAGGTGGAGGGCGCCGGTGGGAGAGGCGGTGAGGTGGCGCGGCGAGGTGAGGTGGCTGCGGCGAGGATCTCTGGCGGGGGCGCGAATTCCGGCGAAAAATCCGGCGAACTCTCCGGCGAGGTGGCGGTGGCTGGAGGAAGAAGAAGATGGGGGCTAGGGTTTCCTTGATTTGGGGCAAAAATTGGGGGAAGTGGACAAATATATAGGCACAAGGAGCTAGGGTTGTCCAAATGGGGTGTGGTTTTTGGCCACACGATCAGAATTGGATGGCCTAGATGAAGGGAGTGGTTTGGGTTGGTTTGGTGGGCTGTTGGAGGGGTGTCTTGGGCCTCAAAGTGGAGGCACTTTGAGCCCACGAGAATAACTGTTGGGGCGCCAAACGAACTCCAAACGCGACGAGATTTGACAGGCTGGTTACACACACCAAAACAACAACACACGACAAGTCTCGCGCCAAACCGGTAACGTTACACGGCCAAACACCAAAGTAGGCCTCGGGGATGCCACGGACACATGAGGGAGCACCGGAACGCGAAACGGACAACGGGAAGGAACGCGTGGAATCGGATGCAAACGACAACACAATGCAATGCGATGCACATGACTACATGATATGAATGAATGCCACACACGCACACAACAAAACGATGAAAACCCGAAAGACAAAGAACCCGGAGTGGAATAGAGGAAGCCAGAGATATATTATATTGCCCAAAAGGGAAAATATCACATCCGGGGCATTACATGAAGCATCGTCGATCTTGTTACAAGGAATGAAATGAGCCATTTTAGAGAATCTATCCACGACAACAAGCACAGAATCTTTTCCATTTTGATTCCTAGGCAATCCAAGTATAAAGTCCAAGCTTATGTCTTCCCATGGATGGTATGGAATATGAAGTGGCATGTAAAGACCATGAGATTGAGCTTTTGACTTAGCTTTGCGACATGTAGAGCATCGGTTGGTGAGGCGTGAGACGTCACGAAGCATCTTGGGCCAAAAGTAGTTCTCGGAGAGCGTAGCAAATGTCTTGTCGGGTCCAAAGTGTCCCATGAGTCCTCCTCCATGAGATTCTGCAAAAGGAGCAAACGAAGCAAAGACTCGGAAATGCAAAGTTTGTTAGCTCTCATAAGATATCCATCCTTTATATAGTAACGTTCCCAAGAAGTGTGAGTCAAACACTTGGCATACAGATTTGCAAAGAAAGGATCATGCTCATATAAATTTTTATGTGCTCAAACCCAATAACATTCAACTCAAGTTTTGTAACAAGCATGCATTTGCGGGAAAGCGCATCCGCCACAACATTCTCTTTGGCTTTGATGTATTTGATTACATAGGGAAAAGACTCAATGAACTCACTCCACTTAGCATGACGCTTGTTCAACTTAGTTTGACCCTTGAGATACTTGAGGGTCTCATGGTCTGTATGAAGAATGAATTCATGAGGTATAAGATAGTGTTCCCAAACACGCAAAACTCTCACCAAGGCATAGAGCTCTTTATCATATATGGGGTAGTTAACTTGTGCTCTGGATAGCTTCTCGCTAAAGTACGCAATTGGGCGTTTCTCTTGCATTAGCACGCCACCGATGCCGTTACCACTAGTGTCACAATGGATCTCAAAAGGTTTGTCAAAGTTTGGTAGGGCAAGAAGTGGTGCGTGTGTAAGCAAGCTTTTTAGCTCATTGAAGGTGGTGTCTTGCGAAGGACCCCAAATGAAGGGTGCGTTCTTCTTGCTCAAGGCGTGTAGAGGCATAGCAATGGTGCTAAAGTCCTTCACAAAACGTCGATAGAAACCGGCTAAACCAAGAAAGCTACGCACTTGTTAGAGATTCGTCGGTTGTGGCCAAGTTTTAATTGCTTCAGTTTTATTTTCATCAATGTGCACACCTTGTGAAGAAACGACAAATCCTAGGAAGACGACCTTGTCAACACCAAAAGTGCATTTAACCATGTTAGCATATAAGCGTTCTTTCTGAAGGGTTTGTAAAACCATACGGATGTGTGTCACATGGTCCTCAAGCGACTTGCTAAAAACGAGGATGTCATCAAAGTAAACCACTACAAAGATGCCTATGTAGGGTCGGAGAACGAAATGCATGAGACGCATAAATGAACTAGGCGCTTTCGATAAACCCATTGGCATGACCAACCACTCATATAACCCAAACTTGGTTTTGGAAGCCGTTTTCCACTCATCACCCTCTTGAATGCGAATTTGGTAGTAGCCACTTTTAAGATCAACTTTCGAAAAGATGGTGGCACAACAAAATTCATCAAGCTGTCGTCTAAGCGTGGAATAGGGTGACGATATCTAATGGTGATAGCATTTATTGGGCGACAATCGGAACACATGCGAAAACTTCCATCTTTCTTAGGCACGAGAATAACCAGAACGACACAAGGGCTCAAGCTTTCACGTACATGACCTTTGTCGGTGAGTTGTTGCACTTGTCGTTGTATTTCCTTGGTTTCCTCGGGATTGACGCGGTAAGGAGCCTTGTTTGGAAGTGGTGCGCCGGTTATGTGGTCGATGCGGTGTTCGATTCCGCAAAGTGGAGGTAGACCCGGAGGTAGCTCATCGGGAAAGACGTCCGAGAATTCCTGACAACTTCCTCCATCGATGATAACCTTGAAAGAGCATCCATTGATGCCGGCCTTGGTATGGAAGATGTGACATCATTGATCGTCATCTTGTTGATGTTGTAGTGTCAAGACCTTGGAAACAACGAGATTGGGACTCGAGTCATTGTCGCAAAACACTTGATGGTCGTCATCTTCATTCACTTGTCGATGCATAGCTACATTCTCAAGGGCTTCCATCTCATCGTCGCTCATTGATTCATAGGATCCGTCATCATTGATGATCATGGTACGAACGGTCTTGCACTCAAATGACTTGTGGCCTCGCCCTTGGCACTTGAAACATTTGATGGAACTCGTCTTGGAGTTGTCCTCGGTTGGAGTTGTAGATGATGAAGCTCCTGGCTTGAAGTTGTTCGTAGAAGGTGGCCGACTTGATGAAGTTGCATTCTTGTAGCTTGACTTGTCACCGAAGTTTGTAGATGACTTGGTAGAGGTAGGAGTAACTGAAGTTGTTGAAGCTTGGTTGTAGGAGCCGAAGTTCTTGGAGGTGAACTTGGAGTACCTGTAGTCCTCTTGAACTTGTCGCTCTGCTTTGGTGGCTTGGTGTACTAGATCGAGGAGATTGTTGTATGGTTGAAAGTCCGCAATCTTCTTGATAGGATAGTTGAGTCCATTCAAGAATCTCGCCATCGTTTGTTCTTCATCTTCCGTGATGTTTGCTCGTATCATGGCAATCTCCATCTCCTTGTAGTACTCTTCAACAGACTTGGTACCTTGCTTGAGCAGTTGTAGCTTCTTGAACAAGTCACGGTTGTAGTGTGTTGGCACGAAGCGTGCTCTCATGACTTCCTTCATTTGAGCCCAAGTAGTGATAGGAGGTTCGCCTTTTGCTTCCCTTCTTTTAATGATTTGCTCCCACCAAATGAGCACATAGTCTTGGAACTCAAGGGAGGCCATAGCAATTTTCTTTTCTTCATCAAAGTTGTGTAAGCGAAAGATCTTGTCAACCTTCAATGCCCGTGAGAGGTAGTCTTTGGGATAAAGGTTTGGCATGGTGAACTTAAGCTTGCCATAGCAATGCTCTTCATTGTTTGCTGGCCTATTTGGAGGGCGTTCTTGTTTGGATGGTTGTCAATCTCATGTTGCTCTTGGCGGAGGAGATGTTCATTATCATAGTGTACTTGCCGAGCTTGTGGTTCTTGTTGAGGTTGTTGCTCTTGTCGCGCTTGAGGAGGAACTTCTTCTTGCATTCGTGCTTGATGGCGCCTCTCTTGCATCTCATCACGAAGGAAATCCTCTTCTTGACGAGTATGTCGATTGCGAGTTGCCACATTGCGATGTGAATCACGTAATGCTCGTTGCGCCTCAAGAGCTTGAGCTTCTCGGCGTTGTTGTGCTTGACGATTAGCCTCAACATCTTGTTCTTCTTGATGTTGACGCGCTCGCTCTTGTTGTTGTTGGCGTAGTCGTTGCCGTTCTTGTGCTTGCTCAAGTGTAGCTTGGTTTTGACGATGTCGACTTGCTTGCTCTTCAAATAGCTCTTGGGAGCTCTTGTCATGAAATGGATTCCGGTTGTCATGTCGGGCTTGACGTGTGGCTTGACGAAGAGTGTCTGATGTAGGTGTACTTGAGTCGGACGTGTAGTCGGTATGATGGCTTGGGCGGCTTTGTCTTTGAGAAGAAGTGGATGAGGAGCGTCGGTTGACTATCAAAGTTCGTAGCTCATCGAATTGAGTAGACATGTTGGTGTTGATGATGTCGAATTTCTCTCTTGTTCTTGCTTCAAATTGTCGTGCGTCCGCGGCGACTTGCTCAATGTGCTCGCGCATAGCTTCACTTTCTTGATGTAGAGCTCGTTGGACGCCGAAAAGATGTAGTTTGGTGACGTAGTTGTTCGATTCTTGAGGATCATCGAAGAGCGGGTTCGAAGATGTACTTGGTCTATCCATCATTGAAAGCAAGAGTGTGAGTAGGAGAAAGGAGAAGACAATACCAATTGTACCTTCATCGAAGTTGAAAATGGATCAATGATCACTCAATAATGTAACCCAGAAATAGCACTATTGGTACCACTTCGTGTCGATTCTCACACCTACACAAGTAAAGATTTGAGAGGAGCTTGGTTAGGGTGGTGGCACAAATTCAATTGCAATTTTCAAAGTGACTCGATGATGTAGAAAATGATTCACAATTTGCTCATGCAACAGGTAGATCACAAGCAATAAGTAGCACACGGAACACACGCACATATAGATAAATGTGGTTGTGCAACCAAGGGTGAGCGAAAAATGTGTAATCCACGGAAAATGCTCTTGTTGCACAACACTAGAGAGACGCTAACCGATTGTTTATAGGCGGATACGCACTTGTGCACGACCTATAAGAGGCAAACGTAACGACTTCCTATCACAAGTATGCTATGAGTGTATGATGTGCCGATGCTTGAGCACAAAATGATGTATTGCTATCTCATATGATCTCTTTTGATGCAAGGCGTATGATGCTATTTTCCTTTTGCTTATAAGCTTTGGATAGCTCTTTTGCTCAAAAGCTTGTGAGCTCTTTCTTTGGCCACTTATGCATGCTTCTCGGATCAAGATAGCTATTGTCTATGCGGATCACTCTTGTGTCACACGTAGATATGATGTTGTAGTATGCAATACCTATGACTATCACTAATGTGCACAAGTGTCGTGGCCCGGCAATACTCAAATGGCTAGTCTCGATGGGAAAGCTACGCTAAACGGTCTATAGGGTGACAATGCAATTGCAAGGTAGAATGTCAAAGCGTCGTCGATGTTACTGTCCTTGTCGAGGTTGAGAGGTGGTTATATCGATGTCGTTCCGTTCCGAGATAGCCGAAACACACAAGGAAACGGGAAAACCACAACTCAAATGATCCAAGACACAAAGAGATAAGACCGTAGTGATTTTGGTTAGCCAATGGTGGTGGTGGTATGGTAGATGTGGGTGCATGAATGGGTAAGTGGATGCGGAAGGTGGAACAAAACTGAGTAAGTTCAGTTTCATCACGGTTCAGTGGACGTACGGTGGATCGCCAGTCGTTCGGTCGCCGGACGTCCGGTAGGTCATGGAAATCCGGTAAAAACTTTTGTATAGGATGTTCCGGTCGTCCGGTGGGTGACGGACGTCCGGTGCTTCGCGGGTGTCCGGACGTCCGGTAAAACGCCGGTCGTCCGGTGAGTCTGGGCTAAGGTTCTAGGTATCCGTGGACAAATTGGTCAAACTTGTCCGAATTTGTGGAAGAAAATTGGGGAAAAGGTGGGGAAACTCGAAATCCACTCGTTACGCAGCAAATCCATGGAACAAATTCAACAAAATCTCGCCAAATCAACAGATCACAAAAAAAATTGGGTCTGTTTTTGGTGGGGAATTTTCGAAATTGGGAAGAACACAACAAAAACAAGCTAGAAAACACGGGTAGGGGCTCCAATTTCATGAGAAACCGTGGCTCTTGATACCATAAGATGTAGGGTGGAACCCTAAGTGGCTGATCTTTCACGAAAAGGAGGGATCCCAAGGATGAACACGTGATACACGAGGAAAAACACAAGAGGGACAAGAAGAAAACACTCAAATCAACACGTTTAGGTCACACAAATGCTAGATCTAGGAACACAAAGAGTAATACACGATACACGATCAACTAAGGACGATACAAAGAGCAGTAGTCATCTCCGTGAGGAGGTCTTGATGTTCTTCTCCGTGAAGGAGGTCCTGATGTTGTTCTCCGTGAAGGAGGTGTTGAATCCGGTGGATCTTCTCCGAGGAGGCCGCGGTCTCGTAGGAGAGGAACCACTAAGGTTTTTAGATGAGATATCATAAAGCTACCTAGGTAGGAGGAAGTCAACGAGTATATAATAAATGGGCCGACGCCCTTTACTGTGCGCAGACAGTCGAGTCGGACGTCCGCTGGGTCACCGGACGTCCGGTGGCTCGGGAGGGACCGGACGTCCGGTAACCCTCGGATTTCTGCTAATTACGTTCTATAGTCGGTGTCATGGATGTCCGGTGGCCTCCGGTCATCAGGTCGTCTGGAGTCGCCGGTCGTCCGGTGATCGTCGGGCGTCCGGTGCCTGGGGGTGACCGGTCGTCCGGTAGGGGTCGGACGTCCGGTGCCTGTAGCGTCTTCAGCGGCACTTCTTCTTGTTCCAAGTACTTGCCGATCCCGCCGCCTTGTCCACTGTGCAGAGCCGTCATGTGGCCCTTTTCCAAGTACCTGAATATGCAAAGAGTTTCCAATGAGGGTCGAAGCCATGCCCCATGTGCATCGAGAGGAAATTGATAAAGGAGCGAGTTCACCTCGGCTTCGAGAGCTCTTGCACGGGCTCGTGTCATTGGTCCTTTGGGCACTTGCTAAGTCGACGGTACGTCCATGGGGATGACCTTGGGATGCTCCGCTTCACTATACTTTGATCTTGTCTAGTCTTGTCTGTCTAAAACTTGTCCCTCTTTGGGTGCCCCGCCCCTCCTTATATAAGTTGAAGGGGCGGCCTACATGACTAGTACTAGTCGGATTAGGACTACTCTAATACAAATGGAATCCTAGTCTTGCTTCCCTTGTAAGGGAAATATTCCTTATGTCTTTCCACTTAAACCAGCCCACCGTAACATGAGTCGGCCTTCCCACGAGCCGCCTTCTGGTCCGTTGGGTCTTATCGATCGTATAAACTGCCGTTGAGTGACTAATAAGTCGTCGAGCTTCGGGCGGGTCACAAGTGAATCGCCAAGTATAAGCCGGGTCATTGGTGAGTCGCCATATCCAGGCGGGTCATACTCCAGGACGGGTTATACCGCGAAGTATAACCCTGACATTAGCCCCCTATTTAATTAGGATTTATCCATGTTAAAATGATCCTAAAAAATAAAAACAAGAACAAATTTGACAGGCTGCATGCTAGGTTGAAGGTTCTTCTGAGTCGACACCTGTTCGTCCTTAAGTTCTTGTCATTTCCTTATGTAAAATACACCCGTCCGAGTCAAACTTTGCCAATGCAAAAATCCAGTCGCTTCTTCTGAAAAGTCCGAGTCTCTTCATTTTATTAGTAGGCCAGCTTCACAATCAATTTGCTGACATTGGTGTGTTGTAGTAAAATATTGGGGAAAAATAATCCTTTGAGAGTCGGCTTCCAATGCTCCGACTTGACAAAAATATTGGACTTGATATTCATCTGATTATCTGCCGGCTTGAGGATGTAGAGCCTGGCGAGGTTTGATCACCGAAATTGACAAGGTATGATTGATAATGCCGGGTCATGATTGTTGCTGACACCGGGCCATGTAATTGATCTTCCTGAGTTATTCAGGCCAAAACTTAGAATATGATACCTGGTTTGCTAAAAACTGAGAACTTGAAGATGTTCCTCCCTTATATGCAAATCACCTATAGCCCCCAAGTCTTAAGAAGGGAATGTAGTGATAGCTTAAGACTTGCTTCAAATATAAATGTTGCAACTTTGGAGAAATATGGGTTGTTCGTCTGAGTCACCAGTCATAGGTTGAATGTTCCACATATGTAGCCCCCACATACCGGGTTGTATTACCTGCAACCACCTGGGACTTATAATTGCCTTATGCTCATAAAACTTCAACCAGTGTAGCCCCCAAGGGTCGGGTTGTTATGCAATAATAAGCAGGGACTTTTGCAGAATTGATTATATAGACTTGAGGAGAAATGTGTAGCCCCCAAGGGTCAGGTCATCATTATGTGATGGGCCGGGTCTTCCAATTGGGACCTTATGACTTTGATAAAAAACTGAACGTTATAGTCCTCAAGTGCCGGCTCGGTAAGATAAGACTGAGCTGGGACTTAGAAAATGATGAAAGGCCGGCTCATCTCCTTGAGATAAGAGGGTCTATTGACAATGTGAGGATTTGAAAAGCAACTTGCCCCCAAGTGCCATGGTGCATACTAGCAGTGACATGGGACTTGCATACTTAGTGTAATCTTGATTTGAATAATGTAGCCCCCAAGTGTCGGGTCGTGTGCCTGCGGTGACTCGGGACTATTCCTTCCATTGTAAAATAAATCATATCCATTGTCAGGATGATGTTGCTGAAAGCCTTGCATATCAATGTTGAACCATGCTCCTTGTTGTAAGATGGTATTTCTGGATGAGAGAATAATAGCCATTTTGCTGAAGCGGTGTTGAAAACCTTAATCATCCAATATTGGTTATGATAGCCATAATGAAAATTCAGTCATGTGGACATTTAAACATTTGAATAATGTAACCCGGTTCAAAAACTGGTGTGTGTAACATAAGCCGGTATATCCATACATATATGATGCATGGTATGATGATGCAATGTATGATGACGTATGTGTATGATAACAAAGTATAAAAATGCCTGCTTTCGAGGCTCGAGTCTTACTTCAATGAAACTAGCATGATAGCCACTAGTTTATCCCCGCTTCCTGTAAGCCGGCTCTCACATGACCCAATCACTGTTTTAACCTGGATAAGTTCAGGGTCCATATGGATTAACTTATCGAGAGTACACGAGGTCGGAGTAAGCATCTTGCAAACATGCAGGTTTAACCAAGTTTCAATGAAGCTGGCTTAATAGACTTGGTGTGGGGACCCCGACTTATAAGTCGAGATCACCGAATGCACGTGTACGGCGATCCCAGAGATCAACGCTCACTGAACACACAGAAGCTGAATAACAAGATTCTTACATCCATACATTCTGTATTACACAAATTATGACCATTATGGTCAAGTCTTACATAGATAAAGCCTGAGGGGCTGAACATCAAATAAACTCAAGTAGCGGAAATCTTCGTTGATAAGTAGAACCCATACCATCTGCCTTAAGCCTATAGGCATTCTGACTGGGAAAGCATCCTAGTTTGCATGTTCGTCTCCAAAGAACTCTTCTTCGAACTCATGTTCTTCCATGCTGATACGTATCCAACGTAGCTATAATTTATGAAGTATTCATCCTATTACATTATCATTCTTGGATGTTTTACAATCATTTTATAGCAACTTTATACCAATTTTGGGGCTAACCTATTGACCCAGTGCCCAGTGCCAGTTGTTTATTTTTTGCTTGTTTTTTTACATCACAGGAAATCAATACAAAACGGAGTCCAAACACCGCGAAACTTTTTGTGGATTTTTTATGGACTAGTAGAACCACAAGTGGGCAAGAGCAGCACCTGGGGGGTGCCTCGAGGGGGGCACAACCCACCAGGGCACGCCTGGGGGCCCAGGCGCGCCCAGGTGGGTTGTGCTCACCTCGGTGGCCTCCGGCACTCGCTCTTTGCCCTATAAATCACCAAATATTCCAAAACCCTCGGGGGTTACCCTAGATCAAAAGTTTCGCCGCTGCAAGGATCTGTAGTCTACAAGATCCAATCTAGAGCCCTTTCCAGCACTCCGCCGGAGGGGGAAATCATCACCGGTGGCCATCTTCATCATCCCGGCGGCCACCATGATGAGGAGGGAGTAGTCCACCCTCGGGGCTAAGGTTATGTACCAGTAGTTACGTGTTGTATCTCTCTCTCTCTCGTGTTGTTGAGATGGAACGATCTTGATGTAACGCGGGCTTTGTTGACATAGACGAATCATGTGGAGTTTTTCCACTCTCTATCTTGTTGAGAATTGAGTTTTCCCTTCGAAGTTTTCTTATCGGATTGAGTCTTTAAGGATTTGAGAGCACTTAATATGTGTTTTTCATGTGGATATCTGTAGTGACATTGGGATATCTGATTGAGTTACTTGATGTATATTATTGTGATAAACTTGCGGGTTCCGTGACTTTAGGGCCTATGCGTAAGGGTTGGCACACGTTCTCATCTTGACTTTCCGATAGATATTTTGGGGCACTCCTTGGAAATCAAATAGATGAATCTGAAATTGTGTGATGCTTATCGTATAATCAAACCCACGGATATTCACGGTGACATTGGGATATCTAGGTGACATTAGGGCTTTGGTTGATTTGCATATTAAGGTGTTATTCTAAAGAATAGCTTTGTGGTGGTTTCGTGCCCGATCACAATTTCTATACAACAAGTAATTTTGGAGTGAACTCTATGCCTCACTTGAGGGATTTGCATATGATTCAACTATGTCAACACTGTTGGGAGATCACACTAGTGAAAATACGGACCCTGGGCCTTGTTTCTAAGCATTGCAATACCGTTTTTGTGCCCGTTTACTATTGGTTACCTTGCTGTTTTAATAGTTTCATATTACAAAAACCAATATCTACTATCCATACTACACTTGTTTTACCATCTATTCGCCGAACTAGTGCACCTATACAACTTACCATTGTATTGGGTGTGTTGGGGACACAAGATACTTTTTATTATTTGGTTGCAAGTTTGTTTGAGAGAGACCATCTTCATCCTACACCTCCCACGGATTGATAAACCTTAGGCCATCGACTTGAGGGAAATAAGCTATTGTCGTGCAAAACTCTGCGCTTGGATGCCCAACACGAGTCTAAAATAACAAGTTGTGTAGTATACATCAAGCTCTTTTCTGGCGCCATTGCCGGGGAGGTGAGTGCTTGAAGGTGGATCTTTAGATCTTGCAATTGAATCTTTTAGTTTCTTGTTTTATCACTAGTTTGGTTTTGTAAAAGAAAACAATAAAAAATGGAATTGAGGTTGTATCATATTATTGATCATCTTTATAATATCTTTCTTGAAAATGATGGATCGGAAAATTGTGCTCAGTTGTTAGAAGAAGAAGTCAATAAAATGTTTGGCACAAAATATTTGAATGATGAGCATGATTGCAATGTTGTTGGTATGAATTCAATTAATATCCAAAATGCTAATGATTATTGCACTAGTCATGAGAAAAATGTTTCTTACAAGCATGTCAATTTTTGCGGAGTGAATTGGGAGTGCATTTGCACACCAAAAAGGGAAGATAGATTTTGTAAGAAGCATAAATATTTTGAAACGATTTTTTTCAAGAAAGGCTAGATGATTGTGCTGAAAGATTTAATATTTCTCGCCATCCTTGTGAACTTTGCAATGAACGTGGTCATTTAAATCTCCAATGCAAATTGTTTCATGATCAAATCGTGTCCAAAACTTCTGATAACTTGATTACCCTTGAGCATCATAAAGAGCTTAGTCTTCTTTTGGGGTATGAAGAAATGAAACGTATAACTAAGGGTATTCCAAAATTTAATCTTGAGAGATTTCTTGATTTTGATCTAGAGGAAATTTATATGTTTTGTGCGGTAAATTGCATTGACAATCCTTATGTTGCCAACTATCTGAAGACAAGAAAACAAATAGAATATCAAGAGAGTACTAATGAAAGGGAAAATATTTCCCAATACCTTCCTAGTGTTTATTATGATGAATCAGGTAACGAGGAGGAGCTTCCTATCCAATCAATCTCTTCAAAAAGAAGCTCTAAAAAATTGATTAAACCCATACGTGAGGTGGTGAAGAAGAAAATGAAAAGAAGGTGAAGTATAGGTAAAAAGGTAACTCTCCCAAGTAATATTGCTCCTATCACCATTCTGCCTCAGGAAAGTGAATCAAATATGTTGATGGAGGATGATGATATTGAATATGATTTTGTGATGCCTACTACTTGTTGTGATGATTATGATTGGGAAGATAATGATACTTCTTATAATCTTGGAAATCTTTTTGGCACAAACTTGGGAAATTATGATGATAGCAATTGGTATACCGTTGGTTCTATTCATGCTATTATTGATGCGAGTGATTATGATTATGATATGCCACGCTACAAGCTTGAGGATGCTATGTTTGATGAGTATGACATATTTGATAATTTATTGGCTGCAATTGATGTTTGTCCAAGCTTGGGGATGCTATGCTTAATGAAAATGATCTTTTTAGTCCCCTTACTTTGAATGATCAAATTTGCTATGATGGTTGCATGCCTCCTTCTTATGATTATTAATGTGATGATACTTATGTTATAAAAAGTAGTGATAACTATTGTCATAATTTAGAATATCCTTTTACTGAACATTACTCTCTTAATGTGGAAACAATTTATATTATTCAAGTTTCATATGACACTACCGCTATTATGAATGAGAATGAAATTGGTTATGTGGAGAGTAATCAAAATACTTTGCTTGTGGATCATGAAAAGAATGCTTTATGTGATGGTTATATTGATGAATCTATTCATGATTCTACTGAAAATTATTATGAGAGAGGAACTTATGATTCATGATGCTCTCTTTATGTTTCAATCCTTATCTTTTATGCGAGCATCATTGAACTCATCATGCCTAGCTAAAAGGCATTAAATAAAAGCGTTCGTTGGGAGACAACCAACCACTTACCCCTGCTGTTTTTGTATGTTAACATGATTATGATACTGTAGTAATCATATTTTACATGTTTTGTTTCAATAAAGTGCCAAGTAAAGCCTTCGGGATAGTCTGGATGATAGTTGATTTGATTCTATGCAAAAACAGAAAGTTTTGCGTCTAGTGTAGAAAATTCAATAAATCACTGGAACGTGATAATTAGCTGAAATTTTTACACATGATTGGTTTACAAATTTCCTAGTTTTTCCTAATGTTTTAGAATTTTTAGAGTTGAATAAGTATGGTGGTTATCCAGATCATTACAGACTATTCTGTTTTTGACAGATTCTATTTTCAATGTATAGTTTGCTTGTTTTCTAGTTTCTATGGCTTATATTGATCAACATAAATTGTAGAAATGATATTCTACAATAGGCATTGTGTGGAAACAATTATGAATCTTTTCTTTGAAAGTACCAATGTGAATGATTTCTTTTATCATACTAACCCATCTCACGAAGTTCCGTTAAGTTTTGTGTGATTTAAGTTTTCAAGTTTTGGGTTAGATATCGATATGAGGAGAATAAGGAGCGGCAAGACCCTAAGCTTGGGGATGCCCAAGGAACCCCAAGGAAATATTCAAGGAATACCCAAACAACTAAGCTTGGGGATGCCCCGGAAGGCATCCCCTCTTTCGTCTCCAACATTATCGGTAACCTCACTAGGAGCTATGTTTTCGCTTGTCACATGATAGGTGTTTTTCTTGGAGCATAATTTTATTTTGCTAGGATTTGCTTTCTGTTATTCATAATAATGTTTTGTATCTTTTATTTCGATAAAAGTTGTCAAGGATAGCCATTTCCACGCTTATTTTGCAAGTCTACATGTTGCTGTTTGAAAACATAAAGTTTGTCGCTGTTGTAAAAATTCCCGAGAAAAGTCAGAATGTGATAAAAGGATGAAACTTTTTGCACAGCAAGCTATGACAAATTTTCTACAATGTGTTAGATTGTTATAATTTTTTGAGTTAGATAAGGATGGATCCTCTTGCATTCTTTACAGACTGTACTGTTTTCATAGATTGCTGTAATGTTTGCATTGTTTCCATATGTTTGCGTGTTTAACGATTATATTTGAGGATAGGAGTATTAAATATGCACAGGCATTTAGTATGCAATGTTAAATTATAAATTTAGTGATTTGCTACAGTAGCGTATGATAAGGTTATTGCATTGATTTATACTAACTTATCTCACGAGATGTTGTTGAGTTTTGTGTGGATGAAGTTTTTGAGATTTAGGAAACCGTGACATAAAAGGAATTAAGGAGACACAAAAAGCTCAAGCTTGGGGATGCCCAAGGCATCTCAAGTTAATACTCCAAGAAGTCTCAAGCATCTAAGCTTGGGGATGCCCTGGTAGGCATCCCGCCTTTCTTCTTCAATAATTATCAGTTAGTATCGGTTGAGCCTAAGTTTTTGCTTCTTCACATGAGTTTTGCTATGCTTGGAATGTCATTTTATTTTGTTTTGCTTGATGTTTGAATAAAATTCTTAGATCTGGAAGTTTTAAATGGGAGAGAGTCCTCACATAGCTATCCATTTACTTAACTACTCGCATGATCTTCCCTTATATCTTTTAGGAGTAGTTTGTTATTTGCTCTCGTGCTTCACTTATATCCTATGAGTAAATTGTTGAATAAATTTAAAGAAATGAAGTTGAAATTATATGTTCATATCATGCCGAGTGGTAGCTTCACATGGGGTTTAGAAAGTGAAATCATTTGTAGCTTTACAATAGCAATATTGGTCATACAAGCAATTCATGAATGATTAGTAGAAGGAAGGGAACTTTCACATGCAAATACACTATCTTGGAAATCTTTTGTGATTGTGAGCCCACATCAAAATATTATATGCCAAAATTGTTGACGTTGGACAGGGAAGACAACGTAATGATTTATGTTTGTTTATATTCACATTGAAGTCATATGTCATAGATCCTTCAACATGTGGTGCTTGCCCCCCATCTTTGCTAGCCAAAAATTCCGCACCAAGTAGAGATACTACTTGTGCATCCAAAAAACCTTAAACCCAAATCTTGTTTTCAAGAGTCCACCATACCTACCTAAGAATTGAATAAGATTCTTCAAGTAAGTTGTCATCGGTGCAATAAGACAATAAAAATTGCTTCTAAAAGTGTAAGAGAAAATTGAGTGTTGTACGAACTTGTGATGGCAAAGAATAAAAGCGACAGACTGCATAATAAAGGTTGCTATCATAAGGGGCAATATAACGTGACGTTCTTATGCACTAAGGGATTGAGCATACAAATAAACAAGCGCATGGCAACCTCTGCTTCCCTCCGCGAAGGGCCTATCTTTTAATTTTATGCTTTTACTTTTATGCAAGAGTCAAAGTTTTTTCTCTCTATTCCTTTTTATTTTTCTCCTTTGGCAAGCATCATGTGGTGAGGAAAGATCTAGGCAGCAATCATAGAAGACTATATGATGGTTGAGTATGTGGAGACCTTACTTAAACTCTATTGAATAAGTTGAATTACAATTGCTTGGTGAATGAGAACATAGGTTGTTGAGTTTCAAGACAATTCATAGTTTGACCCTTAACATGTGAATTGGTTGCTACTCTGTCATGATGAGTTTTAATGAAAAAGAGTGGATGTTATGATGCTAGGAAAATTGATCGAAATTGCCATTGATCAAACTTGTGCACTTTGCTAGCATTCGCACTTCATAAATTATTTCTTTTATCATTTACCTACTTGAGGACGAGTAGGAATTATGTTTGGGGATGCTGATACGTCTCCAATGTTTCTATAATTTATGAAGTACTCATGATGTTATATTATCATTCTTGGATGTTTTACACTCATTTTATAGTAACTTTATATCAATTTTTTTGGGACTAACCTATGGACCCAGTGCCAGTTGCTATTTTTTGCTTGTTTTTTACATTGCACGAAATCAATACCAAGCGGAGTCCAAACACCGCGAATCTTTTTATGGATTTTCTATGGACCAGGAGACCACCGATGGGCCAGAGCAGCACCTGGGGGTGCCACGAGGGGGCACAACCCACCAAGGCGCGCCCAGGTGGGTTGTTGCCACCTCGGTGGCCTCCTGCACCCCCTATTTACCCTATAAATCACCAAATATTCCAAAACCCTCGGGGGTTACCCTATATCAGAAGTTCCGCCACCGCAAGGCTCTGTAGTCTAGAGATCCAATCAAGATCCCTTTTCGGCACTTCGTCGGAGGGGGAAATCATCACCGGTGGCCATCTTCATCATCCCGGCGGCCACCATGATGACGAGGGAGTAGTCCACCCTCGGGGCTGAAGGTATGTACCAGTAGCTATGTGTTGTATCTCTCTCTCTCTCTCTCTCTCTCTCTCTCTCTCTTGTGTTCTTGAGATGGAACGATCTTGATGTAACGCACGCTTTGATGACATAGATGAATCATATAGAGTTTTTCCACTCTCTATGTTGTTGATAATTGAGTTTTCCCTTTGAAGTTTTCTTGTCGGATTGAGTTTGTCAGGATTTGAGAGCACGTAATATGTGTTTTGCCTGACGATATCTGTAGTGACATTGGGATATCTCATTGAGTTACTTGAGTTATATTATTGTGATCAACTTGCGGGTTCTGTGACTTTAAGGCCTATGCATAGGGGTTGGCACATGTTCTCATCTTGACTTTCCGATAGATATTTTGGGGCACTCCTTGGAAATCAAATAGATGAATCGGAAATTGTGTGATGCTTATCATACAATCAAACCCACGGATATTCGCTATGACATTGGGATATCTAGGTGACATTAGGGCTTTGGTTGATTTGCAGCTTAAGGTTTTATTCTAAAGAATAGTGTTGTGGTGGTTTCAAGCCCGACCACAATTTCTATATAATAAGTAATTTTGGAGTGAACTCTACGCCGCACTTGAGGGATTTGCATATGATTCAACTATGTCAACATTGTTGGGAGATCACACTAGTGAAAGTACGGACCCTAGGCCTTGTTTCTAAGCATTGCAATACTGTTTTGTGCCCGTTTTACTATTGTTTACCTTGCAGTTTTTATAATTTCATATTAGAAAAACCAATATCTACTATCCATACTACACTTGTTTTGCCATCTCTTTGTCGAACTAGTGCACCTATACAACTTACCATTGTATTGGGTGTGTTCGGGACACAAGAGACTTTTTTGTCGGGGGAAACTGATCGCCCACGAACACCTATGGGGACGGAGCCCCTTTTCGGTACGGCAGGGGGCGGAGGATGCACGAAGAGCAGATCGAGGCGAGCACACGGGCAATTTACCCAGGTTCGGGCCGCACGGATGCGTAAAACCCTACTGCTGCTTTGATTTGTATTGAGTTCTTGCTCGGGAGCGCTGAGAGCTACGAGACCGAGCGTGAGAGTGCTCGAATGTCTAACCGGAATCGGAACCTCCTCTACGTTGTGCATGGGCCTCTTTTTATAGGCTCAAGGGGTCACCGACAGGTGGCAACGTAGTTGAGGGTAAAAATGTAAAAAGAGTGGTAGGTGGTACAGTTTTTTATACCTAACCCTGACGGCTGGGGACAAGGGAATTAAATGCCCGTCGCCATCGCCCAAACAGTGCAAAAAGTGACCGTCAGGCGCCACCGTCCGCCACGACGGTAGCCTTGTCATCGCCGCTTGCCACCGTGTACCCCTAGCTGCACAGCCTTCTTCCACGTGCGCTTGGAAGGGTCCCAGAGCGACACGTGGGTGGACGCGCTGGAGCGCGGGTACTGAGTGGAAGCTTGCCGCGGCAAGCGCCTTGCCGCGGTCGCTATCTTGTCGCTTCCGGGAGCTGGTCGCTCACCGGGCCTTGCCGGGATGCATGGCGCGTCGCGGCAAGTTTCTTGAGATGCCTTGGTTGGCCTTCCCGGCAAGCTCCTCTTGCCGGGGTCTTGTCTCTTGGCTTGAATACTTTGTTCTTGAATGGCTCCAAAGGAACCACGAAGGATCTTGGCGGTCACCTGGCAAGCCTTGCCGCGGGACGCTGCAACTGCCCGTGCACAAGTTCGGGATACTAAGGTACCCCTACTTTAGTACACCGACATT
Source organism: Secale cereale (assembly GCA_902687465.1). Lineage (NCBI taxonomy): Eukaryota > Viridiplantae > Streptophyta > Magnoliopsida > Poales > Poaceae > Secale > Secale cereale. The sequence goes on from LR738714.1 coordinate 262,048,388, forward strand.
TTTATTATTTGGTTGCAGGGTTGTTTGATAGAGACCATCTTCATCCTACACCTCCCACGGATTGATAAACCTTAGGTCACCAGTTGAGGGAAATTTGCTACTCTCCTACAAAACTCTGCGCTTGGAGGCCCAACACGAGTCTACAAGAACAAGTTGTGAAGTAGACATCACATGCCTGGCCAATTAAATAACCTATGGCAAGCCAATGAGTACTTTGAATGTACTCGCAAGCAAACCATGTTTTTGGATAAAGGTAACAATGCATGATGTAACAACAAGTAGGCAACTTAGCATCAAGCTAGTTGGAGCACGACCTATCAACTTGTAAGACATGCATCAATGCACTCTGGTAACCTTGTGAACATGTTACAGATATCAACATAAATATAGTTTAGAGCAATGCGAGCTTATTCAACATGTTAAGTCATTTGCCTTGACTCAAATATTTCTCCTCCACACACATGTACCAAGTTTGCAAAATACCGGACATAGTTTAAGTTGCACCATCCAACTGTCCATGACCGAGGACACGACTATTCAAACAGTTTGACACTCTGCAGAGGTTGCGCTCTTTACCCACAAGATCCGGGAAGCTTTCGTGTCACCCATGATCCTGCACTACGTCAAGTACTCGGGGAAAGCACCCGGTCACTATCTTTCCCTAGCCGACACTACCATGGGGTCCACTCATTGGTACACGGCCCTCGTGTATAAGCATAAGATTTTGGGACGATGCCTTGCTTATTATCACACATACATGTAGGGACCAACGGTGTGTCCGGTGCCCTGTGAAAGCATTCATGGCCGCCTATCCAAGCACGACCCCATACTGAGAGTGACCTCATGTCACCCCTGAGGGAGTCCTAGATTAAGGGGTCCTCGGGTGGCCGGCTTACTCGTTATGGGCTGGACTGGTGGGCCATGAAGATTATCGCTGAAGATTATCCCCCGTATCCGGATAGGACTCCTGTATGTGTAGAATGGCAAGTTTAGTGTCCGGGTGTAATATTTCCTTCATCTGCAAGATGATCATGTACAACCCTAGGTCCCTCCGGTGCATATATAAACCGGAGGGTTTAGTCCATAGATACAGAATCACAACATCCTAGACTAGACTTCTAGGGTTTAGTCATTACGATCTCGAGGTAGATCAACTCTTGTAACCCTATATTCATCAAGATCAATCAAGCAGGAAGTAGGGTATTACCTCGGTAGAGAGGGCCTGAACCTGGGTAAACATCGTGTTCTGAGTCTCCTCTTACCATCGATCCTCAGGAACACAGATCGGGACCCCCTACCCGAGAGCCGCCGGTTTTGACATCGACATTGGTGCTTTCATTGAGAGTTCCGCTGTCATCGACAGAAGGATTAATGGCTCACTTTGTCATCAACGACGGGGCCACCCCTGGGGAGATTTATCTCCCCGGACAGCTTTTCGTGTTCGGCAGCTTCGTGCTACATGCCAACTCGGATGGCCACCTCGAGCAGGTTAACAACAATGCCCGTGCTCATCAGATCAGGTTTGGAATCTTGAACTATGTTGCTGACATCCGAGGAGACTTGATCTTCGACAGATTCACGCCCATGGCTGTTGCTCCCTGCCTACATGATGAAGACATCTTAAATCTATCATCGGATCCCATCCAGGGGTCAACACCTGCGACGGCTCTGGCCCTAGATCCAGAGCAAACCACTTTGTCCGAAGACGGGAAGGTCAACCCCGCCATGGAAACCGCAGACTTAGCGGCGGTTGAGCTGCTCACAGATCCATAATTGAGAGGGATCCTCCCCGCCGCTAGAACGCCAGACTTGTCTCAAATTACGAGCTCCAAACTTATGGGATCCTGATAAGTCCATTTTGCATCATGCTTTTATATTGATGTTTATTGCATTATGGGCTGTTATTACACATTATGTCACAATACTTATGCCTTTTCTCTCTTATGAGGGAGAATGCCGACAGCTGGAATTCTGGGCTGGAAAAGGAGCAAATATTGGAGACCTATTCTACACAACTCAAAAAGCCCTGAAACTCCATGAAAGTCAGTTTTGGAATATATATATATATAAAATATCGGGCGAAGAAAGCTCCACAGGGGGGACACCCACCGTCTACGAGGGTGGGGGCGCGCCCCCTGCCTCGTGGGCCACCTTGCAGCCCCCCGATGCCCATCTTCAGGTATAAGGTGTCTTCTGCTCTGGAAAAATCAGGAGGAAGCTTTCGGGACGAAGCGCCGCCGTCTCAAGGCGGAACCTTGGCGGAACCAGTCTAGGGCTCCGACGGAGCTGTTCTGCCGGGGAAACATCCCTCCGGGAGGGGGAATCGTCACCGCCGTCATCACCATCGATCCTCTCATCGGGAGGGGGTCAATCTACATCAACATCTTCACCACCAGCATCTCCTCTCAAACCCTAGTTCATCTCTTGTAACCAATATATGTATCAAAACCTCAGATTGGTACATGTGGGTTGCTAGTAGTGTTGATTACTCCTTGTAGTTGATGCTAGTTGGTTTATCTGGTGGAAGATCATATGTTCAGATCCTTTATGCATATTCATATTCCTCTGATTATGAACATGAATATGATTTGTGAGTAGTTATGTTTGTTCCTAAGGACATGGTAGAAGTCTTGCTATAAGTAGTCATGTGAATTTGGTATTCGTTCGATATTCTGATGAGATGTATGTTGTCTTTCCTCTAGTGGTGTTATGTGAACATCAACTACATGACACTTCACCATTTTTTGGGCCTAGAGGAAGGCATTGGGAAGTAATAAGTAGATGATGGGTTGCTAGAGTGACATAAGCTTAAACCCTAGTTTATGAGTTGCTTCGTAAGGGGCAGATTTGGATCCATATGTTTCATGCTATGGTTAGGTTCACCTTAATACTTCTTTTGTAGTTGTGGATGCTTGCAATAGAGGTTAATCATAAGTGGGATGCTTGTCCAAGTATGGGGAGCACCCAAGCACCGGTCCACCCACATACCAAATTATCAAAGTAACGAACGTGAATCATATGAGCGTGATGAAAACTAGCTTGACGATAATTCCCATGTGTCCTCGGGAGTGCTTTCCTTTATATAAGAGTTTGTCCAGGTTTGTCCTTTGGTAGGAAAAGGATTGGGCCATATTGCTTCACCTTATTTACTTTTACCACTTGTTACTTGTTAGAAATTACCTTATCACAAAACTATCTGTTACTGATAAATTCAGTGCATGCAGAGAATACCTTACTGAAAACTGCCTATCATTTCCTTCTGCTCCTCGTTGGGTTTGACACTCTTACTTATCGAAAGGACTATGATAGATCCCCTACACTTGTGGGTCATCAAGACTCTTTTCTGGCGCCATTGCTGGGGAGTGAAGCGCCTTTGGTAAGTGGGATTTGGTAAGGAAAAATTGCTATAGTGTGCTAAAATTTACTATCACTTGTTACTATGGAACATAATCCTTTGAGGGGCTTGTTCGGGGTATCTTCACCTCGACCAGTAGAGAAAAGAGTTGCTCCTCAACCTACTGAACCTACTGAAAATGTTTACTTTGAAATTCCTTCGGGTATGATAGAGAAACTGCTAGCTAATCCCTTTATAGGAGATGGAACATTGCATCCTGATTTGCATCTAATCTATCTGGATGAAGTTTGTGGATTATTTAAGCTTGCAGGTATGCCCGAAGATGTGATCAAGAAGAAGGTCTTGCCTTTATCTTTGAAGGGAAAGGCATTGACATGGTTTAGGCTCTGGGATGATATTGGATCCTGGAACTACAACCGATTGAAATTGGAATTTCATCAGAAGTTCCATCATATGCATCAAGTTCATCATGATCGTAATTATATATATAATTTTTGGCCTCGCGAAGGAGAAAGTATCGCTCAAGCTTGGGGGAGGCTTAAGTCAATGTTATATTCATGCCCCAATCATGAGCTTTCAAGCGAAATTATTATTCCAAAAATTTATGCTCGGATTTCTCTCGATAACCGCTCCATGCTCGATACTTCTTGCACTGGTTCTTCTATGATGAAGACTATTGAATTCAAATGGGATTTATTGGAAAGAACTAAACAAAACTCTGAATATTGGGGCCTCCACGAACGTAAGGAGTCAGGTATAACACCTAAGTTTGATTGTGTTAAATCTTTTATGAATACCGATGTTTTCGATGACTTTAGCACTAAATATGGACTTGACTCTGAGATAGTAGCTTCTTTCTGTGAATCATTTGCTACTCATGTTGATCTCCCTAAGGAGAGGTGGTTTAAATATCATCCTCCCATTGAAGTAAAAGTATTTGAACCTATTAGAGTTGAAGAAAATACTATCACTTATAATGTTGATCCTATTGTTCCTACTTCTTATATTGAGAAACCACCCTTCCCTGCTTGAATAAAGGATCATGCTAAAGCTTCAGTTGTGGTTCGTAAGAGTAATTCTAGAACACCTACACCCTCTGAGAAAATTAAAGGTGAACTTAGTGTTGCTATGATTAAGGATCTCTTGGTCGATGATATTGATGGGCATGTTATTTACTTTTGTGATGAAGCTTCTAGAATTGCTAGACCCGATACTAAAAATAAACATAGACCTGTTGTAGGCATGCCTGTTATTTCTGGTAAAATAGTAGATCATTACTATCATGACTTATGTGACATGGGTGCTAGTGCTAGTGCAATACCTCATTCCTTATACGAAGAAATTATGCACGATATTGTATCTGCTGAGCTAGAAGGTATTGATGTTACAATTAAGCTCGCCAATAGAGACACTATTTCACCAGTTGGGATTCTCAGAGATGTTGAAGCCTTGTGTGGGAAAGTTAAATACCCTACTGATTTTCTTGTTCTTGGTTCCCCACAAGATGATTTTTGCCCCATTATATTTGGTAGACCCTTTTTAAATACTGTTAATGCTAAGATAGACCGCAAAAAGGATGTTGTTACTATTGGTTTAGCGGATATGTCTCATGACTTTAACTTTGCTAAATTCCGTAGAAAACCCCATGATAAAGAATTGCCTAGTAAGGATGAAATTATTAGTCTTGCTTCTATTGCCGTGACTCCTAACGACCCTTTAGAACAATATCTACTAGACCATGAAAATGATATGTATATGAATGAGAGAAGGGAAATAGATGAAATATTCTTTAAACATGGATCTTTATTGAAACACAACTTGCCTGTCGAAATTCTAGGGGATCCTCCTCCACCCAAGGGTGATCCCGTGTTTGAGATCAAACCATTACCTGATACTCTTATGTATGCTTATCTCGACGAAAAGAAGATATACCCTGTTATTATTAGTGCTAACCTTTCAGAGCAGGAAGAAGAGAAATTATTGAAAACTCTGAAGAAGCACCGTGCTGCCATTGGATATACTCTTGATGATCTTAAGGGCATTAGTTCCACTCTGTGCTAGCATAAAATAAAATTGGAGAAAGACGCTAAACCGGTTGTTGATCATCAACGACGATTAAATCCTAGGATGAAAGAAGTGGTAAGGAAAGAAATAGTAAAGCTTCTAGAGGAAGGTATAATTTATCCTGTTGCTGATAGTCAGTGGGTAAGCCATGTCCATTGTGTTCCTAAGAAGGGAGGTATTACTGTTGTTCCTAATGATAAAGATGAATTGATCCCACGAAGAATTGTTACAGACTATAGAATGGTAATTGATTTCTGTAAATTAAATAAAGCTACTAAGAAGGATCATTACCCTCTACCTTTCATTGATCAAATGCTAGAAAGATTATCCAAACATACTCATTTTTGCTTTCTAGATGGCTATTCTGGTTTCTCTCAAATACCTGTGTCAAAAGAGGATCAGGAAAAGACCACTTTTACTTTCCCTTTCGGTACCTTTCCTTATAGACGTATGCCTTTTAGTTTATGTAATGCACCTGCTACCTTTCAAAGATGCATGATGGCTATATTCTCTGATTTTGGTGAAAAGATTGTTGAGGTTTTCATGGATGTTTTCCCGTTTATGAAACTTCTTTTGATGATTGCTAAGAAACCTTGATCGAGTTTTGCAGAGATGTGAAGAAACTAATCTTGTCTTGAGTTGGGAAAAGTGTCACTTTATGGTTAATGAAGGTATTGTCTTGGGGCATAAAATTTCTGAAAGAGGTATTGAAGTTGATAAAGCTAAAGTTGATGCTATTGAAAAGATGTCGTGTCCCAAGGACATCAAAGGTATAAGAAGTTTCCTTGGTCATGCCGGGTTTTATATGAGGTTCATTAAGGACTTCTCAAAAATCTATAGGCCTCTGACTAACCTCTTACAAAAAGATGTTCCTTTTGTTTTTGATGATGATTGTGTAGAAGCATTTGAAATACTTAAGAAAGCATTGATTTCTGCACCTATTGTCCAACCTCCTGACTGGAATTTACCCTTTGAAATTATGTGTGATGCTAGTGATTATGTTGTAGGTGCAGTTCTACGAGAAAGAGTTGATAAGAAATTAAATGTTATCCAATATGCTAGTAAGACTCTAGACAGTGCCCAGACAAATTATGCTACTACTGAAAAAGAATTCTTAGTAGTTGTATTTTCTTGTGATAAGTTCAGACCTTATATTGTTGATTCTAAAGTAACTGTTCACACCGATCATGCTGCTATTTAATATCTTATGGAAAAGAAAGATGCTAAACCTAGACTTATTAGATGGTTTCTCTTGCTACAAGAATTTGATTTGCATATTACTCATAGAAAGGGAGCTGAGAACCCCGTTGCAGACAACTTGTCTAGGTAGCTTTCCTGATGAACAATTAGCTATCATAAATGCTTCTCGTACTTCTCCATGGTATGCTAATTATGCTAATTATATTGTCGGTAAATTTATACCACCTAGTTTCACATACCCGCAAAAGAAAAAAATTTCTATGATTTAACACATTATTTCTGGGATGACCCACACCTTTATAAAGAAGGAGTAGACGGTATTATTAGACTTGTGTACTTGAGCATGAACAGGAATAGATCCTACGCAAGTGTCACTCCGAGGCTTATGGAGGACACCATGCTTGAGATAGAACTGCACATAAGGTACTGCAATCTGGTTTCTATTGGCCTACTCTCTTCAATGATGCCCGTAAGTTTGTCTTGTCTTGTGATGAATATCAAAAAATTGGTAATATTAGTAGATGTCAAGAAATGCCTATGAACTATTCACTTGTTATTGAACCATTTGATGTCTGGGGCTTTGATTATATGGGACCATTTCCTTTCTCTAATGGGTATACACATATTTTAGTTGTTGTTGATGACGTTACTAAGTGGGTTGAAGCTATTCCAACTAGTAGTGCTGATCACAACACCTCTATTTAGATGCTTAGAGAAGTTATTTTTCCGAGGTTTGGAGTCCCTAGATCCTTAATGAGTGATCGTGGATTACATTTTATTCATGGTGCTTTCCGCAAAATGGTTGCTAAGTATTATGTTAATCATAGAGTTGCATCCCCATACCATCCATAGTCTAGCGGTCAAGTAGAAGTGAGTAATAGAGAGCTAAAATTAATTTTGCAAAAGACTGTTAATAGATCTAGGAAGAATTGGTCCAAGAAACTTGATGATGCATTATGGGCTTATAGAACTGTATATAAAAATCCTATGGGCATGTCTCCGTATAAAATGGTTTATGAAAAGCATGTCACTTACCTCTCGAACTAGAACATAAGGCACATTGGGCCATTAAAGAGCTCAATTATGATTTCAAACTTGCCAGTGAGAACAGGTTATTTGCCATTAGCTCGGTTGATGAATGGAGAACCCAGGCCTATGAAAATGCCAAACTATTTAAAGGAAAAGTTAAAAGATGACATGACAAAAGGATACAAAACCGTGAGTTTAATGTAGGTGATTACGTTTTGCTAAAAAACTCTCGTTTAAGATTTTTTGCAGGAAAACTTCTCTCTAAATGGGAAGGTCCTTACGTTATCGAGGAGGTCTATCGTTCCGGTGCCATAAAAATCAACAACTTTGAAGGCACAAATCCAAAGGTGGTAAATGGCCAAAGGATCAAACATTATATCTCAGGTAATCCCATAAATGTTGAAACTAATGTCGTTGGAACCGTAACTCCGGAGGAATACATAAGGGACACTTTCCAGAACGATTCAGACTCCGAAAAGGAAGAGGTATGTGGTATGGTAAGTAAACCGACTCCAAAACAGTTCTAATGGCAATTTTTCTCCGTTTTGGAATATTTAAGAAAATAGGAAAATAAGTAGTCCGAATGGGACACGAGGCATCCACGAGGGTGGAGGGCGCGCCCCCTACCTCGTGGGCACCTCGTGTGCCCTCTGGACTCCGTTTTCTTGCACGATACTTCTTTTGGTCGGTAAAAATTCATTATATAATCTCCCGAAGGTTTTGACCACAGTATCACGCCAAAATCCTCTGCTTTTGTTTTGAGCTGTGTTTCTGACAGACCTAGATCACCATGACGTCTTCAAGCACCCCCAAGGACAAGTTTTTCGAGAAGGTCATCAACCCCTACCTCACGGAGGTGCTGCAACACTCTCAAACCATTGAGGTGCGTGAGGGGTGCTGCACATCTGCGATGTTGAGGGACCAAGGAGGACCGGAAGCGTGGAGACAAGACTCGAAGCAATGGAGCAACCAGTTTTCAAGTGCGAGTGTATGGTGGAACGAGGACTCAACGCCAACCACATGATGATCGCGGAGTTCACTAACAACCACAAGCTGGATGCCAAGAACTTTTGGGATGCCAGCTTCAAGCAACACGAGAAAATCGAGCACCTCCAAGCTCAGATCTATGACCCGCAAAACCAAAAATGTGAGTATGAATATAGATTCAAGAAGATGAGTTTTGCTGCAGATTTGAGGATCCCGGAGACTTGATCATCTTTCTACGAGGGTGAGCCTATGCCTTGGAAGATGGACGACAAGCCTACATCACCAACAACTCCATCATCAGCACCTCCGAAGAGAGAGACATAATCACGTGGGCATGGGCTAACCCCTTGGCAACTACCAAGCTTGGGGGAGGTGCCCCGGTATCTTATCACCATCACGCTCCTATCTTTACCGTTTTTCTTAGTTCAATCCTTTTGGTAATATCTTGATCTAGTAGAATAAATGTTAGTATGATCTAGTTGCGAGCTTTGCTTTATGATCCTTCTATGTAATCGAGTCCGTGAGCTATATATACTAAAGATTAGTTTTGAGTCAAGGGCTTGATTATATCACTATGATCTTGAGGGAATAAAAGAAAGCATAAAAAGAATCAAAGAGATCATATTGATATTATGGGGAGTAATGACTTCACATATAAAGAGTATGGTGAATAAAAATTGTTGAGAGTTGACAAACATAGTTTTAGTCATCGTTGCAATTAATAGGAAGTAATAAAGAAAGAGAGGTTTTCACATATAAATATACTATCTTGGACATCTTTTATGATTGTGAGCACTCATCAAAATATGACATGCTAAAGAGTTAATGTTGGACAATGAAGACAACATAATGGGTTATGTTTTCTTATATCCAAAATAAAGTATATAGTCATGGATCATCCAACATGTTGAGCTTGCCTTTCCCCCTCATGCTATCCAAACTCCTTGCACCAAGTAGAGATACTACTTGTGCTTCCAGATACCCTTAAACCCAGTTTTAACATGAGAGTCCACCGTACCTACCTATGGATTGAGTAAGATCCTTCAAGTAAGTTGTCATTGTTGCAACTCTCTAAATATGTATGATCTATTAGTGCGGAGAAAATAAGCTTTATACGATCTTGTGATATGGATGCAATAAAAGCGACGGACTGCATAATAAAGGTCCATATTGCAAGTGGCAATATAAAGTGACGTTCTTTTGCACTAATATTTTGTAAAACCAACCATAAAAGGACATGACAACCTCTGCTTCCCTCTGTGAAGGGCCTATATTTTATTCTTGCCTTATACCTTATACAAGAGTCATGGTGATCTTCACCTTTCCTTTTTACAATTTATCCTTTGGCAAGCACATTGTGTTGGAAAGATCCTGACATATATACCCAATTGGATGTAAGCTATCATGAACTATTATTGTTGACATTACCCTTGAGGTAAAAGGTTGGGAGGCAACACTATAAGCCCCTACACAGATTAAAACTCCATACCCATAAGTATTGCGTGAGTGTTAGCATTTGTGAAAGACTAAATGATAGTTGACTATATGGACTTGCTAAAAAGCTCTTATATTGACTCTTTCCGATATTATGATAAATTGCAATTGCTTCAAGCACTAAGATCATAGTTTGTTAGTTTTCAATGAAGTTTCCGATTCATACTTGACATTGTGAATGGATTGTTACTTTAGCATAAGAAATCATATGACAATATATATATATATATATATATATATATATATATATATATATATATATATATATATATATATATATATATTGCTGTTATAAGAATGATCATGATGCCCTCATGTCCGTATTTTATTTTATCGACACCTCTATCTCGATATCGGCTTCCGCTTGAGGACAAGCAAGGTCTAAGCTTGGGGGAGTTGATACGTCCATTTTGCATCATGCTTTTATATTGATGTTTATTGCATTATGGGCTCTTATTACACATTATGTCACAATGCTTATGCCTTTTCTCTCTTATTTTACAAGGTTTACATGAAGAGGGAGAATGCCGGCAGCTGGAATTCTGGGCTGGAAAAGGAGCAAATATTGGAGACCTATTCTACACAACTCAAAAAGCCATGAAACTCCACGAAAGTCAGTTTTGGAATATATATAAAATATTGGGCGAAAAAAGCACCAGAGGGGGGCCACCCACCGTCCACGAGGGTGGGGGCCGCGCCCTACCCCCTGGGTGCGCACCCTCCCTCATGGGCCACCTCGCAGCCCCCCGATGCCCAACTTCTAGTATAAGGTGTCTTCTGCCCTGGAAAAAATCAGGATGAAGCGCCCCTGTCTCGAGGCGGAACTAATCTAGGGCTCCGGCGGAGCTGTTCTGCCAGGGAAACATCCCTTCAGGAGGGGGAAATCATCACCGCCGCCATCACCATCGATCCTCTCATCGAAAGGGGGTCAATATCCGTCAACATCTTCACCAGCACCATCTCTTCTCAAACCCTAGTTCATCTCTTGTAACCAATCTTTGTATCAAAACCTCAGATTGGTACCTGTGGGTTGCTAGTAGTGTTGATTACTCCTTTTAGTTGATGCTAGTTGGTTTATCCGGTGGAAGATCATATGTTCAGATCCTTTATGCATAATAATATTCCTCTGATTATGAACATGAATATGATTTGTGAGTAGTTACGTTTGTTCCGGAGGACATGGGATAAGTCTTGCTATAATTAGTCATGTGAATTTGGTATTCGTTTGATATTTTGATGAGATGTATGTTGTCTTTCCTCTAGCGGTGTTATGTGAACGTCGACTACATGACACTTCACCATTTTTTGGGCCTAGAGGAAGGCATTGGGAAGTAATAAGTAGATGATGGGTTGCTAGAGTGACAGAAGCTTAAACCCTAGTTTATGCGTTGCTTCATAAGGGGCTGATTTGGATCCATATGTTTCATGCTATGGTTAGGTTTACCTTAATACTTCTTTTGTAGTTGAGGATGCTTGCAATAGAGGTTAATCATAAGTGGGATGCTTGTCCAAGTAAGGGCAGCACCCATGCACCGGTCCATCCACATACCAAATTATCAAAGTAACGAACACGAATCATAAGAGCGTGATGAAAACTAGCTTGGCGATAATTACCATGTGTCCTCGGGAGCGATTTCCTTTATATAAGAGTTTGTCCAGGCTTTTCCTTTGCTACAAAAAGGATTGGGCCATATTTCTGGACCTTATTTACTTTTACCACTTGTTACTTGTTACAAATTACCTTATCGCAAAACTATGTGTTACCGATAATTTCAGTGCCTGCAGAGAATACCTTAGTGAAAACTGCCTATCATTTCCTTCTTCTCCTCGTTGGGTTCGACACTCTTACTTATCGAAAGGACTATGATAGATCCCCTACACTTGTGGGTCATCAGATCCGCATTCTCCGGGCTCAATAGAGCGGTTGTCGCCGAGCCTGGCCCCGTAGACCCCCAAACGCCTATCCAGCTCTCGCTCTTAAACGAGGCGCTAGACTTGCTGCAATCTTTCACCTTAATAGAGGATTCCTAGCCGAACTATGCCCAGTTTAAACTGGGGATTGAGGACAGGGAATTTTTCTTCCTACCCACCACCCACTTGGTAGCCACGGTCGAGGACTTAACCGACATACTATACTATGCTTCCGAAGACATCGATGGGATGGACCACGACGTCGAGGCCAATCTAGGTACAAACCCGCCTGTGACTAGGCGATGGACGGCCACTTCTACCTACGATGTGTACATAGTGGATACACCAAATGAGAAAGAAGACGACGGTGATAAAGATCCAGAGCAGGATAAGCCCATCGACGAGCCTCCTAAACGATGGCGTCAGAAACGCCACTCACGATCGCATCGAGGAAAGGAAAGTAACACCGGCACGGAGACAATGAAGATCCGGAGGAAGCCGATGACCCTGTAGAGCCTGCGGTGGAGTAGGACGAGCGGGAGGATGGACAATGCAGTCCCAAACAACTCGCCGATCAATGAATCCGAGGACAGTAATTATCTACCTATCTCCGAAGAGGATGTCATCCTGGGAGATGAAGAATTCATAGTCCCGGAAGAACCCCCTGAACAAAAACGCTTTCAGCAACAGCTTATTGCTATAGCAAGGAGCTTGAAAAAATAGCAGCTGTGGCTTAAGGCCGAGCAGGATACGTTCAATGATAGATTGAACGAAGTGCTAAACGTTGCAGAAAGATGTGGCCGTGAGCGCCAAACAAACAGCTATCCCAAACGCAAATTGCTGCCCCAATTCGATGACGAGGCCCTTGCGCCAATTCCGCACAAGTACGATCAGGCTGATCAACCGAACCGACCACCTCATGGACGGGACAAAGCGGCCAACAATGCCGTACACCAGCCCGCACCTCTCCACCGTATAGGAAAGGATACAGTGGCTCGGGGCCATAAGTACGATTTACGTCAGGACCCGGATAAAAAAGCCGACCAGGCCAGATCAATCTACGGATCAAGAGAACATGCTCCCATACGGGACGGTGGCTATCAATCCAAGCACGTCGTATACAATCAAGTTTGGTGTCAACATCGAACACAAATACCGTCCGAACTACACCATGATGTCATACGATATAGGGGCGCCACGCAACCATTGTGCTTCACCGATGAGGTGATCCCTCTGTGCTTCACCGATGAGGTGATGGATCACCAATTTCCAGAAGGGTTTAAACATGTCAACATCGAGGCATGCGGTGGAACGATGGACCCCGCGGTATGGATCGAAGACTTTATTCTTCATATCCACATGGCTTGTGGAGATGACCTCCACGGCATTAAATAGTTACCTCTTAAGCTCAAAGGGCCAGCTCGGCACTGGTTGAACAGCCTCCCAGAGAACTCCATTGGAAGCTAGGAAGATCTACAGGATGCTTTCTGGGCTAAATTTCAGGGGACTTATGTCCGGCCCCCGGATTCTGATAATCTAAGTCACATAATCCAGCAACCGGGGGAGTCAACCCGCAAGCTTTGGAACCGATTCTTAACTAAGAAGAACCAAATTGTCAACTGTCCGGATGCCAAGGCCTTAGCGGCATTCAAATACAGTGTCCGGGATGGGTGGCGGACATCTCGGCCAAGAGAAGCCGAAGACAATGGAAGCCCTTACTACACTCATGACCCGCTTTTGCGCGGGCGAAGACAGCTGGCTAGCTCATAGAAGCAATAGTACCAGTGATCCTAGCACATCCGAGGTCAGGGACGGCAATGGCAAGCCACGACGCAACAAGAACAAGCGTCGAAAAGATGCCGTAGAAACAGATGATACATTAGTAAATGTGGGATTCAGCAGCTCCAGGCTCGGTCAACGGAAGAAGCCATTCAAAGGCAATAGAGACAGTCCGTCCAGCCTAGACAAAATATTAGAGAGACCTTGCCAGATTCACGGCACCCCTGACAAACCTACAAACCACACCAACAGAAACTGTTGGTCTTCAAGCAGGCCCTCAAGCTAAATGCCAAACACAAGGGGAAATGACCTCAAAGCGAGGAGGAATACGAGCCTCGCCAACCGAACACGGGGCAGAAGAAATTCCCCCCTGAGGTGAAACCGGTGAATATGATCTATGTCACCCATATCTCCAAGAGGGAACGCAAGCGCGCACTCAGGGAAGTTTATGTTGTAGAGTCGGTCGCTCCCAAGTTTAACCCATGGTCGGCTTGCCCGATCACCTTCGATCGTAGGGATCACCCAACCAGCATCCGTCACAGAGGTTCGGCAGCCCTAGTACTCGAACCTATAATTGATGGATATCATCTTACTCGAGTCCTTATGGACGGCGATAGCAGTCTAAATCTGATATACCAAGACACTATCCGCAAGATGGGGATAGACCCGTCAAGGATTAAGCCCAGCAACACTACCTTTGAAGGAGTGATACCTGGCGTAGAGGCCCACTGCACAGGCTCATTAACACTGGAAGTATTATTCGGCTCTGCAGAAATTTTTTGAAGTGAGGTGTTAATCTTCGACATTGCTCCTTTCCGAAGTGGCCATCATGCACTACTCGGGAGAACGGCCTTCGCCCGCTTTAACGCAGTCCCGCACTATGCTTACTTGAAGCTCCAAATGCATGGACCACAAGGCGTAATCATGGTCAATGGAAACATGGAGCGCTCCCTCCATACACAGGAGGACACTGCGGCCCTAGTAGCTGACTTATTCAAGCCGAATAGTTCATCAGTCCTCAAGACCACATACACTGCTAAACGTGTCTGGCCAGCACTACAATGCGCTAGATCACAAGAAACCGAGCTCGATTAGCAGTTATGCCCCCGCCAACTACCTTACTAGGTGGTAGCATACATACATCGTATAAATAATTATGCCCTTAAAATACCGTGGGCAGTGCTGGGGGAACATTGCATAAAAACAGTCCATAGTCTAGCTTGACCCTATTTGGACTCTAATTTTTAAAGGTAACTAAAAGAACCCACCTTATCTATGGCTATGCAGGGCATTCTTTTCCAGAATTCCCCTTCATTATTTCGCAGGCGGCAATCATAACTCCCCTCTTCAAGGACATATTACAAAGGAGAAAACGGCGCAGACGTGCAGCATGGCCCCCCTGTCGAAAATATTTTTTTCTCTCGTTAGATTCAGGCTTTGTGTAAACCTTTTCTCTTTTTTAGTTTCTTTTCTGTTTTGGCATGTAAAATTCCTATGATGTTATTGGCATTATCTGTAACCACGTGGTTCGCCGTATTGAACGGGATATAAAAGAAGCAATATGGTTCCAATTCGCTTGGAGTTAGTTTTATTACCACATGTGTTCTCTCCCTACGTCAGATTGCCACATGTGCCTTTAATATGGACTTAATACCATGGGTTGTATTTGGCCAGGCACACCTGCAAGTCCGAACACCTATAGGGAACTGTTTGGTGTCCCGGATATTGCATTATATTCATCGGCTCCGAATCTTGTCTTGGGTCTATAGTTGGGTTGCTCGGCTCCTGTGCTTACCACCTTACATTACGCATTGTTCAGCTAAGGTAGTAAAGGGAGAACCACTACGATTGTATTTCTGGTTCATCCGGTAAAGTACATCAGTAGAGAAAGCCGAAAATTGGATGTCATGATAAGCGAGAGCTGGTCTGTGATTCGGCGACTTAGTGTTATACTACGATCGATGGCAATCCACTTCGTGTTATACGAGGGGCTGGTCTTCGCCCAGCCGCGTAAAGTGGGCATCATAGTTCGGATAGCCGCACACACACTAGGGGCTAGTCCTTAGTCCCACAAGTCAAGCTCCTATAGCCAAGTGAAAGCACTAAAGCCGTATAGTCTAATTGCCTGCTTCGCTCCGCGGACACCTCCTTCATGGACCAAGACGTTGGATAAAGTGTGATCACGCGCAATACCGAACACCCGTGTAGTATCTACATGGGGGCTGAAGCCAACGACTGGAAACTTCCATACATTATAAACGGCCGCACATGAGGAAAAGTCGCTTGAAACATAAAGCGCAAAATTATATAGACATCGGTTCATAAGCTTAGTCTTTACAATCTGAATAAAATTACTCAAAGACTATGTCCTTTGAGCACTGGCCATCTACAATATGGGCTCCTTCTAGGACATCATCAAAGTACATTTGTGGCCTCTGATGATCCTTGCCCTCCGGCAGGCCAGTAGTAGCAATCTCGGCGGCCTTCATCTTCGCCCAGTGCATCTTAACGTGGGCAAAGGCCATCTGTGCGCCTTCTATACAGGCCGAACGCTTCACGGTGTCGACCCGCGGCCTCGCATCAACGAGCCGCCTCACCAATCCAAAGTAGTAACTCGGGATTGGCTTAACGCGCCATAGCCGGACGATCATGTACTTCATGGATGTACCCGCCATGTTGTGCAGCTTGACCAGCTACTTCAACTGGCCGTTCAGAGGTATGGGATGTTCTGGCAAAAGGAATTGCAACCAGAACAGCTTCTCCGTGCTATTCCCTTCATGGGCTCGGAAGAATTGGTCAGCGTCGGCGATTCTCTTCGGGGGATCCGCAAACGCGCTCGGAGAACTCCACAATCGTGTCAGCGCAAGATACCTCTAACCTCCAAAGATACTCTGCAGAAGAACAGCCTTACCAGCCACTATCTGCCACGCCTGTTTGATCTCCTCGTGTGCAGTACGCGACTCGATCTACGCCTCCTTTGCAGCATTAATAGCCTTGTTGAGTTCGGATGCTTGATCTGAAGTCTTCTGCTCCAGCTCCTCGCGCTTGCGAATAGCATCTCGTAGTTCTTGTTCGACTTTAGACACCCGAGACTCATGTCTTTGGCGGTAGGCCTATTTGGCCTCCAGATTGGCAGACGATTTGTCAGCGGCCGCCTTATTTATCTCGGCCTCTTTCTTGGCCTCTGAAAGTGCGCCCTTGAGGGTCTCGACCTCGGCAGCGCCAACTATGATATAATTACATAGCATAATGAGTTCATACGCTTACAATCAAAGCATATTAACTTTTGATATAATAATCATTTGAAAATCCGCATACCTTGCGTTTCATCAAACCGCTTGTTGACACGGTCGAGCTCCTCATCAGCCAATTCAAGCTTCCGATTGAGCTCGGAAACCTTGGCGGCATGGGCGGATGCCGCCACCAGGGAAGCCTGTTTAAAAAATAAACACAATATTACCTAACACTGTATGGATCCTCTGTCTGATTCTTTTCTGAATCAAACAAAGTATCAGGGGCTACTGTCCGTATACATGTTTGTTTCCTTATACAAATAAAACATGAAGTTCTTTTAAGAATATTACATTGCATACCTCGAAGCCTGTCAGTAGGCTGTTGAAGGAATCATTCAGTCCGGTCTTGGCGGACTGAATCTTTTCCATCACTGCACCCACCAAGGTACGGTGCTCCGCCATGTTAGAAGCACCTTGCAGTGCTTCCTCCAGCATGTTCGACGCCTTCGGATTAGTGGAGGATGCTGCTGGAGCTGATGCTCCTCCCCCTATCGTAGGGGGCTGACTTCCCAATTTCGGAGCTGTACTGGCCTCCAGAATAGTATTCGGCGTGAGCCCGGATTGCTTGGGATCCCCACCATTGGTCACCATAGGAATTGCTCCCCCTTGGCTGACGGCGGCCGAGGTGTTGGCCTCGGAAGCCTTCTCATCCACCCCGCTCCCACCTGCTCATGCAGGGGACGCCCGTAGGGAGGACACTTCGGTATCCCGTAGGACGGGTGATTGAGTCCGCGGAGGCATGTCGCTCTCCACCATCTCGGCTGATAGAGAACTCCCTGACGATAGTGAAGCACCAGCTAGCGTCTGGAGAGGGCTACAAAATAAACAAATAAAGCTGCATAGACAATGGTAGCTGATTAAAACCAAACACAACAGCGAGAAATCCAAACACTTCCAATTTGTCCACGGGCTTGATCCTGGGCTGTACCGGGAAACTATGCTCGGATGATGAATCCGAGCTGTCCGCGGTGTTCAACCTCTTCCTGGGCACCTCCTTGCCCGCGTCTACGGGGGTCGTCCTCTTCCTCCCCCTTTCCTTGATGGGGGAGTCACTCTCTTCTTCCTTCTCCTCCTCCTCTTCTTCTTCGTCGTGGGAGGAGTGGGCACCGGTGTCCTCGGACACTGTATCCACGGGACCCTTAGGGTGGGGGTCTCTCTTGACCTCCTTGCCCTTCTTCTTGGCCTTCTTCTTCGACAGCTTGTACGGTGCCGGAACCAGCATCGCCGTTAGTTGGGACGTGGTTGGGTTTTTGGGCAACGGAGCCGGACACTTGATCCGCTCCTCTTTCTTCATCCAGGCCTGAATGGAACGTAAAAGTTCTAACTCCTGTTATAATTGAAATTTAGACAGGATACATACTCAACAGAATTGTGTCTACCTTTAAGGCCGAGACCACACTTTTGTAGCCCTTGTCTTTGGTCTCCTTGGGACACTCCTTCTGGGCCTTGAAGAGCTGCTTCCAGATATTTTCGTGCGTGGTGCCGAAGAAGCACTTCAAGGTCCATGGTCCCTCCGGATTGAACTCCCATAGGTGGGAGGACCGGAGTTGGCAGGGAACAGTACGACGGAAGAGCATCATGTGTATCACGTTAGTGAGGTGGGTGCCCTTTGCCATCTTGCTAGAAATGCGGTTTTGGAGTGTCTGCACCTCCGTCTGGGACCCCCATTCAAGGCCCTTGGTGGTCCATGAGGAAAGCCTCTCTGGGGGTTCGGATCTGAATTCGGGCGTAGCCACCCACTTGGCATTGCGAGGTTCGGTGATGTAGAACCATTCCTCCTGCCATATCTTGTTGGTTTCCACAAAGACCCCTTGGTCCAGGTGGCGTTCGGGAGCTTGCTCACCATGGCTCCCCCGCAATACGACCACCTTCGGCTTCAGAATGAAGGTCTTGAGCCATAAGCCGAAGTGTGGGGAGATGCGGAGGAAATCCTCACATGCGACTATAAAAGCCGATATGTGGAAGATAGAGTTCGGGGCTAGATCATGGAAATCCAGCCCGTAGAAGAATAGGAGGCCCCGGACAAAGGGGTGAAGCGGAAACCCCAGCCCCCGAATAAAGTGAGGGATGAATACCACCCTCTCACCCGGCTCAGGGACGGGATTACTTGATTCCTATCAGGAATCCGGTGCGCTATGTCGCCCGCAAGATAGCCCGCGCTCCGGAGATTCTTCACGGTCTTTTTCGTGACACGGTCTTTTTCGTGACCGTGGAAGCCTCCCACTTGCCTTTGGAGCTGGATCCAGCCATTGCTGGAGAAGGAGGCGGTGGTGGAGCAGGTGAGAGCTGTGGGCGCTGGAGCGGTGGGCGCTGGGGCTAGAGAGATTGGAAATCTAGGGCTTGAGGAGAGCATGAGGTGAAAGGGGAAGTATATGTGTCCTTTTATAGACGGTACATACCAAACGTCCCCCACTCTAGCCGTAAAACTCGTCAGTTCTCGATGTGATCGTGCGTAAGGAACAGTTGGGTTACCCATGTCATATTGATGAGGATCCCGCATTAAACGGGCACGATCCCTCTCTTTCGACAAGACGTGCCAATGGGGCTACACCTCAAAACACGAACCCAGAGCCAAAAAAACGGTTCAAAATATTAAAGGGTCAAACATGACGCTTCGCAGAAAAAAATAGTAATGACACAGTGTCCATTTTTCGACACATTGCCTTCGAGGCTAAGGGTTGTACTAATCATGCAGAACTGGACATAGTTCCTTTGTGCAACAAATAAGACTTCATTACATTTGGAAGGAGGAGCCTGCCTTGCAATGCTGAAGACAATACATGTGCCGAACTCATCATCATCGAAGACTGGTTCAGGGGCTACTGAGGGAGTCCTGGATTAAGGGGGTCCTCGGGCGGCCAGATGACTTGTTAGGGGCCGGACTGGTGGGCGGTGAAGACTATACCCCGTATCCAGATGGGACTCCTATATGTGTAGAATGGCAAGTTTAGAGTCTACGTGTAATATTTCCTTGCTCTGCAAGATGATCAGGTACAACCCTAGGTCCCTCCGGTGCATATATAAACTAGAGGGTTAGTCCATAGAGACAGAATCACAACATCCTAGACTATACTTCTAGTGTTTAGTCATTATGATCTCGAGGTAGATCAACTCTTGTAACCCTATATTCATCAAGATCAATCAAGTAGGAAGTAGGGTATTACCTTGCTAGAGACGGCTCGAACCTGAGTAAACATCATGTCCCCAGTCTCTTGTTACCATCGATCCTCAAGCACACAGTTCAGGACCCCCTACCCGAGATCCGCCGGTTTTGACACCGAAAACCCCCGTCACCAGTAATGCGGGAACCATGCTAGTATCGGACTAAGTAATCAATAATTCCCCATCCCATAAGGGGTAGACTAGTTGCACATGTTGGTTGGGATGGTATTCACACCTAAATCTAATCCATCATTTTACACACACGCGAAAATGCTTGCTTCGGTACACCACTTCTTCCTCAAGTGGTGACCTAGTTCAACATCACCCACGGGCAATAGGGGCACCCGATGGGGTTTTCGAAAGAATGCAACCACAAGGTGATCATGGTATACATGCAACAATATGCATCAATAACAGAGCTTTCGACATCGTATCTCCAAGCACAAGGTAGAGCTACGAGTATGGGCATGCATCATTTGGTAGTTCACAACAAGGTCATCATCGTTACTTTCATCATCATGCAATCAGAAAAAAGTACGATGAATAAGAGAGGTATCATGGTCAAAGGGCTGATTTCCTTGGTTGGCTTGGTCTTAAGAGTCTTCAAGTCCTTCTCCTTCTTCTTCTCCAACTATTTCGTCAAATACGGGATCTATCCGTCGCAAAGAAACAATAGGAAAAATAAGGCAATAGTAAAACATAAAAACCAAAGTGTTCAGAAAAATGTCAACTTATTTTTGTTAAATACTAGGATGAATAGTAAGAAGGGTAAAATTCTTAGTTTTGAATTTGGGGCTAAGGAGACAGAGTAATGGATTTTTAAAGAAGGATTTAAATGCTCAAATTTGAATTTAAATTTGAACAGTACAAAAAAGTGTGATGGATTTGCATAAAAGTTACACCATTAAATAGGTGGGTTTATTATAAGAATTTGGAGTTGGAATTATTGCATTTGGACATTTAGTTAATCTTGTGGAATTTTTAGAAGTCCACTTCAAAAAGAAAAAGGGAACAGGGGCTGGGCTATTGTGCTTACAGGGCCAGAACAGCCGCAGCGCAGCAGGCCGAGAAGGAAAACGACCCTGGCGAGCTGAGGCGCGCGCGCTAGGTTTCAAACCAGATGGACAGGGCCCGGTCGTCATCAGGAGAGAGAGGGTCGAGGGAGAGGTGAGGATGATAGACAGAGCCCGCCTGTCATCTCCAACCTTGCGGCCAGAGGGCCGGCGAGCTCACCGGAGGCGATGCAGGGCACGGCGAGGTTGGGCGAGGGCACAGATGGACTCAGCGTTGAGTCGTCGATCGGGTGGTGGTGGTCGCGGTCGCCGGAGTGGACTGGTTTGTCAGCGATGAGGTCATGCGGCGGAGGAGCTTCGAGCGCCGATGGTTTCGGCCATTTCCGGCTGCAAAAGAAGCGGGCAGGAGAGGGGAAATGGTCAGTGGCCTGTGGCCGTTCCAGATCGGGAAAGAGGAGCGACGGGGAAGGCATGTACCACGCGAACTCCGGTGAGCCGAAGCGGCGGATCTCGAGCTCGGGCCATTCTGGAGATGAACTAGGGTGCAGAGGCTGATTTGGTGATGTAGAAGGCGAGTGGTGAGAAGAGGAGGGCGCGGGGCGGCCTTTAAATAGGCTGGCGATGGCCCGATGACTCGTGCGCCGGCGAGCTTGTTTCCATTAACATGGGTCACGGGGGCTCGCTGCGACGTGTCGGGGGTATTTGTGGGGTTGGTCCAGTTCTAGGGGAGAGAAGAGAGAGAGCAGGGGAAGGTCGGAGGCGCCGCGTGTGTGAGTGCATCCATTAGATCTCTCAGGCGGCCGATCCATGTGCGAGCAGGGGCATAAGGAGGGAGAAGGACGGGGCAGGGTTGTAGCATGGCGCGGAGGCCAAGGGGCCTCGGCAGGCGTGTGGGGAAGGCCCGAGGTGGCCAGAGTTGGTTGGCAGGGGCGGCTACAGTGCCTGGCTGCACTGTACGCACTAAGAGCGTGGAAATGGCATGCCATGGCACATAATATGCATGGTGAGTATGTCCATTCGTGTCCAGCAGCTCTAGGGGATAGTAAAGAATGGGGTGGAAGCTTTGGATGCCATGGAGGGCCATTGGAGTGAGGAGGGAGGTGAGAAATGGACAGGAAGCTGCTGTCCAGAGAGGTAAATGGGTGTTTCTACCCCCCCCCCCCCAATAATGGAGCTAGGGTGTTGCAAATGTTACTGGAGGTAGAAGAGGACTAGGAGGAGCTATGGTAAAATTTTGGGCTCTTGTAGATTAGTGGAAGAGGTCAAAGTGTTGCTTTTGGAAATGTGGCAGAAGGTGTTTGATGTTTGTTTGGGCAAGTAGATGAATTCCTCTTGGCATGAGACTTAAGAGGGTCAAATGGCATGAAGAAATAAGGTGTTCCACCAAGTTTGAGTCTATTTGGGTAAAGTTGCCAATGCAGCTATTGTAAACCCTATAAATCAACAGAAATGGGTTTTCCAAGATCTAGTCATTCAAAACTATTCCCCTTGATGCACCACTTGGTGTAGTTTCATCATTTGGGGTTGTGAGCATGTCCACGAAATTTGAGGTAAAAAGGAGGAGGTTGGCAATGTAAAGTTGTTTAAACTTGAATCTGGACAAAGAGGGTTTTGGAGCCCTGTTGTGAACCAAAACAATTTTTATTGAGTTGAAACTTTGCAAGGACATCACATGATGCATACGTGACTTGCTAGAATCTTCCTGGAATTATTTGAAAATATTTCTTATATAAATATCTCCAATAATTTAAATGGACAGAACTAGTTTTGGAGGGTTTTGTCCAATATTTTGAACATGACCATGTGTTGAAACTCATATATATGTAAAATATATGTCCATTGAGTTTCCCTAAAGTTTCTCAAATATTTTTGAAACAGTTAAATAATTTTAACCTATTAAAGACCATTTTTGTCCTAAAGAAAAAGCCTTTAAATAAAATAGTAAAATAACTTTTAAAATTATATTTTTGTGGTTTATGGGAGTCATATACCTAATAGGAGTCAAATATACTCTCTGAAGTATTTTTCATACCCCAAATCAAGTACTTGTAGTGCAAACCTTAATGCATGGGTTTTTGGAAAACTTAATTTAGAAAATACTTTTGGCCACATTATTTTTGTAAGAAAATACTATATTGTACTATACACATGGCATAACCATTGGGCAGAAGTTTGGAGCAAGGAGATGAAGTATAGGAGGTGGAGCTATGTTGACCTTAAAGAGCACTTGATATCATAGACAGAAATCCAACTCAAATAAAAAACCAAATAATGCAAAAGTTTTTGGTTGGTCCAAATTTTCATGCTTCATTAATGCAAATGACATGTTACAAAATGCTGGCTATGGCAGACCTACCCCCCTTACAAGAATCTCGTCCCCTAGATTCCTAGGCCTTAAAGAGATAAGGGAACTCGGATCTAAGGTAGTCTTCACGCTCCCATGTTGCTTCTGCTTCAGTGCGGTTGCTCCACTAGACCTTGAAGTTGTTGATAGTGCGGCTTCGAGTACGTCTGTCTGATTCATCCAATATGCAGATGGGCCTCTTATGGTAGGTCAAATCAGGCTGAAGGTCAATGGCTTGGTGATCGATATCCTTGTAGAGATCAGGCTTGTCTGGAACTTGAAGACACTTTCGAAGTTGTGACACGTGGAACACATTGTGCACAT
This sequence comes from Secale cereale, assembly GCA_902687465.1. Classification (NCBI taxonomy): domain Eukaryota; kingdom Viridiplantae; phylum Streptophyta; class Magnoliopsida; order Poales; family Poaceae; genus Secale; species Secale cereale. The sequence continues at coordinate 262,072,343 of LR738714.1, forward strand.
CGGATAGTTCAGGTGGCAGTTCCAACTGGTAAGCAACTTCTCCTTGTCTTGCAGTGATCTTGAAGGGGCCAATAAACCTTTGTGTGAGCTTTCCCTTAACGTGGAAACGCTTGGTTCCCTTAAGAGGAGTTACTCATAGGTACACATGGTCTCCGACTTGGAAGCTCACTTGTGAGCGACGAGTGTCGGCATAGCTCTTATGTCTTGATTTGGCGATCTTCAGATGCTCTCTAACTAGCTGAATTTGCTCTTCTGCTTCATGGATAATATCTGATCCAAAGACTACCCCTTCTCCGGTTTCCAACCAATTGAGGGGTGTGCAACACTTGCGTTCGTACAACACCTCAAATGGTGCCATTTGGAGCCTTGACTGATAACTGTTGTTATAGGAGAACTCGGCAAAAGGGAGGCAATCTTCCCACTTAGCTCCATATACTAAGACACAGGCTCGAAGCATGTCTTCGAGTATCTGATTCACTCGTTCTATCTGACCTCCGGTTTGCGGGTGGAAAGTAGTGCTGAAAGACAACTTGGTTCCCAAGGCCTCTTGGAACTTCTTCCAGAACCTCAAGGTAAATTGGGTTCCTCGATCTAACACAATCTCTTTAGGAACACCATGAAGGCTTACGATTCTATTGATTTAGAGAGTTGCCAGCTGGTTGCCATCATAGGTAATCTTGACAGGAATGAAATGGACTACTTTGGTCAAATGGTTGACTATGACACAGATGGAGTCATGCCCCTTGTTTGACCTAGGTAAGCTAGTGATGAAATCCATTCTAACTTTATCCCATTTCCAGTCGGGAACCTTGAGTGGTTGGAGCAATCCAACAGGTTGCTGATATTCAGTCTTGACCCTTTTGCACACATCACATTTTGCAACATAGGTGGCATATCCCTTTTCATCCTGTGCCACCAAAATCTTTCCTTCAGGTATTGATACATCTTGGTTCCTCCAGGGTGGATCGAATGCGGGGTGTCGTGAGCTTCTTGCAGGATCAAATCCTTCAGTTCCTTCTTGTTTGGTACGCAGATACAGCTTTTGTACCAAACAAGTCCGTGTTCGGCTTCAGAGAATCCTGGGGCCTTGCCTTGATTCATCTTCTTCTTGATGCCTTCAATGCTTACATGTCTTTTCTGTGCTTCTTTGACTGCGTCCATCAGGGTTGGCTTGACTTGTAGGTTGTCCAGATATCCATAGGTAACCAATTCTAAGCCAAATTGTTCCAACTCTTCAAACAGGGACGGCTGCCTTTATTTAATCATGGCATTCAGGGAGCAAGCCTTTCTGCTTAAGGCGTATGCTACCAATTAGTCTTCCCGGGGGGTATTGAACACTGAGGTCATAATCCTTGATCAATTCCAACCATCTTCTCTGCCTCATGTTCAATTCCTTTTGAGTGAAAATATACTTCAGACTTTTGTGACTTGTGTATATCTCACACCGCTTCACTTGGAGGTAATGTCGCCAAGTCTTCAGAGCATGAACCACTGCTGCTAACTCAAGATCATGAGTAGTGTAGTTCTCTTCGTGAGGTCGTAGCTACCTTGAAAGGTAAGCTATGACTCGGCCTTCTTGCATCAGAACGCTTCCCGGCCCGGTTCAAGAGGCATCACAATATATCACAAACTCCTTGTGAATGTCAGGTGTTGCCAGAACTAGGGCGGTAGTCAATCTCTTCCTGAGTTCTTAGAATCTTTCTTCACATTTTAGAGTCCATTCAAACTTCTTGTCCTTCTTCAAGAGCTGAGTCATTGGCCGGGCAATACTGGAGAATCCTTCCACGAATTTGTGATAATAGCCTGCAAGTCCGAGGAAGCTTCTAACTTCCTTGACGGTAGTTGGGGATTGCCATTGGATCACAGCTTCAATCTTCGCGTGATCTACCGACAATCCTTCCTCGGTCAGGACATGACCCAAGAATCCAACCTTGTGTAGCCAAAAGTCACACTTGCTGAATTTGGCATATAGTTGGTGGTCTCAAAGCTTGTCTAGGACCATCCTCAAGTGTTGCTCGTGCTCTTCTTTCGTCTTCGAGTAGAGAAGAATGTCATCAATGAAGACGACAACAAACTTGTCCAAAGATTCCATGAAGATCTTTTTCATGAGGTACATGAAGTAGGCTGGGGCATTGGTCAATCCAAAGGACATGACCGTGTACTCGTACAGGCCATATCTGGTTACAAATGCCATCTTCAGAATATCTTGGGGTATGATCTTCAGCTGATAGTACCCAGACCTGAGGTCTATCTTGGATAACACCTTGGCTCCATTGAGTTGATCAAATAGATCTTCAATCTTGGGAAGTTGATACTTGTTCTTGATTGTGACTTCGTTAAGGGAACGATAGTCAACACATAATCGGATGGTACCGTCCCTCTTTGTCATAAACAGAATAGGTGATCCCCAAGGGGAGGCACTAGGGCGGATAAATCCCTTCCTCAACTGCTTTGCAAGTTGCCCGTTCAACTCGGCTAACTCTTCCGATCCCATTCTATAAGGCTTCTTATAGATGGGTCCTGCTCCAGGCATGAGCTCGATGATGAACTCAATGTCACGGTCAGGAGGCATTCTCGGTAGCTTATCCAGAAATACATCAGGGTACTCACATACTACTGGCACTTGCTCCAATCCAACTTAAAATAGATAGTTGACTTGGGTGACTTGAGCAGAGGAGGGGTTGGGGGGTAAACTTGACTTTGACTCCTTGATCATTGGTCACAGTGAAAGTCCGGTTGGCGTAATCTAGCAAGCCTTGGTGCTTGATGAGCCAATCCATTCCTAAGATCACATCCAAGCCTTGTGATCTTTAGATGATAAGGTGTGCTAGGAACTCTACACCGTTCATGATGATTCCGACTCCTTTACAGCCTATCTTGGCTCTCATCTCCGCTCCGGGGGTTTGTACCACCATGGGATTGTTCATGGGTGTAGGGGTGATGCCACTTTTTAATGCAAACTTTTGGGTGACAAATGAATGTGAGGCTCCAGAATCAAACAAGACAGTTTGCAGGTGCTGAGTTAACAAGGAACGTACCCAGCACGTCCTCTGGTTCTTCCTGAGCTTCTTCTGAAGTGACGTGATTCACACGACCCTTGCCATTGTTGGGCAGGCTGCGAGGAGCTTGGTACCTTGGTGGAATTTCGCGGCCTTGTCCTGGGTTCGGTGCATTGGAGCGCGGAGCATCGGGCTTCTTGTTGGGGCACACCCTTGAGATGTGTCCTGACTGACCACATCCAATGCAAGTGACTTGGTTTATGTTGTAGGTCTTGTTGCCACCACTGTTATTGGGGTTGTCAAAGGCTGGCCTGTGATTGGCATACTGCCAAGGCTGGTAGTAGGTGCGGGGTGCAGGAGCTCTTGGTTGTTGATAGGTTGGCCTGACCCGGGCTGTCTGCCACGGGCGAGGCTTATGGTTACTGGAACTCCCCTTGCTGACCATCTTGCCCTTGCGAGTTTCTTCCGGAGCACACCGCTTGTCTTCAAGCATGAGTGCTTTGTTCACCAGGTCAAGAAAGGTTGGGCAGTAAGAGCATCTCCAACAGGCGCCCGACACGTGGCGTGCTAAAAACCAATTTGCAGCGCGCGAATCACCTGATTCGGCGCGTCAGGCAGCACTGGCTCTAGCGGCCACAGTAAAAAGCAGCGCGCGCGCGTAGCTCTAGCAGGCGCGCTAAAATGCAGCACACGCGAGCAGCCGACGCTTCCCATATGTTGCATTTTGGACGCCATAGAATTTCAAACATCCAAAATGAAGACATGGCGTAGATAGTTCTCCTTCTATGATACATATATAGTTCCATAGCCTTCTCTAAAACTACTTGAAACACTACTGCTTGTCCGACACGGACTCCACCTCGGCGATGTCCTCCTCCGACGTCTCAATGTAGGCATCAAAGAACCGCTCATCATTGGAGCATGAGGATGACGCATCTTCTAGCTCGATGTTGAATTTAGCGGCCACTTCCATGCTCGCTTGTCCTCGCGATAAGCGGCTCGCTCTGCCCTCCTCTCCTCCCTCTTCACCCTCCTCTCAGTGAAGAACTGTTGCTCGTTCATGATGTCTTGCGGAAAGTGTTGGCGCCACAACACCATAGTTTCCTCATCCATCTCGGCCAGGCTGAGACGACGCTCCCGCCTTCGGTTCTTGCGAGGATCCTCGTCGGTGATAAGCCGTGGGAGAGGCGCCAACTCATGCACCCGCTCCCTCGTCGACACGTCTGGGAAGTGCATCTCCCAACGAGAGCGCCGGAGGAGCCACGCCACAGCGTCGTACGCGCGGGCGCCCTCTTGGGCGGTGTCGAAGGTGCCTAGGTGTAGGCATACATCGCCAGACCGAATCTCGGCGGAGTAGGTGTCGGGCGAGCGCACGCGGACACCGCGGTAGACAGACGATCCCCGGCGGCGCGGCGGCATAGTGGCGCAGTGGTGGCGGAAGCAAGGAAGCGGGGAGCAAGCGGCAGAGTGAGCGGGGAGTGCGCGCCTGGCAGTGTAGGCCGCGTGGCAAGCGCCGCGTTTTATAGGCGCGCGCGAAGCGGCGTTCCAAATCTCCCGCGCGAGCTACCGCTATTTCCCGCGCGCGGTAGTTTCCCGCCACCGCGGGAGCGCGTGAAACCTTGCCGCACGTGCTAAAATGATATTTTACCGCGCATGCGCGTCTTTTGGCGCGTCCGTTGGAGATGCTCTAACACACAACAAGCGAGTATTGCAGAGTATGATTGAGGCCTTCCATGAAGTGCTCCCTTTTTGCAGCATCAATGCTGACTTCTTTAGGGGCATACTGATGTCGTTTAAAACTACGTCGATTTTTTCCCCAAAGAGGAAGGGATGATGCAGCACAGTGGCGGTAGGTATTTCCCTGAGATGTGAAACCAAGGTTATCGAACCAATAGGAGAACCAAGCAACACAACGTAAACAGCACCTGCACACAAATAACAACACCTCGCAACCCGATGTGTTAAAGGGGTTGTCAATCCCTTTCGGGTAACGAACGTGAGAGAGATATAAATATTGGTAGATTGGTTGATAAATAAGATAAATTGCAGCAAGGTATTTGTTGGGTTTTTGGTTTAGTAGATCTAAAAATAAAAGCAAAGGCAAATAGATCGCAAAGACAAATATATGAGAAAGAAGACCCGGGGGCCGTAGGTTTCACTAGTGGCTTCTGTCAAGAAAAATAGCAAACAGTGGATAAACAAATTACTGTTGGGCAGTTGATAGAACGTCAAATAATTATGACGATATCCAGGCAATGATAATTATATAGGCATCACATCCAAGATTAGTAGACCGACTCCTGTCTGCATCTACTACTATTACTCCACACATCGACCTCTATCCAACATGCATCTAGTGTATTAAGTTCATGGAAAAACAGAGTAACGCGTTAAGAACGATGACATGATGTAGACAAGATCCGTTTATCTATGGCGTTAGGTATCGATCTCGTCATTTTATCCTTAGTGGCAACAATACATACATGTCGGTTACCCTTCTGTCACTGGGATCAAGCACCGTAAGATCGAACCCACTACCGGGCACCTCTTCCCATTGCAAGATAAAGAGATCAAGTTGGCCAAACAAAACCCAATATCGGAGAAGAAATACGAGGCTAGAAGTGATCATGCATATAAGAGATCAAAGGAACTCAAATAACTTTCATGGACATAAAAAGATAGATCTGATCATATACTCGAAGTTCATCGGATCCCAACGAACACACCGCAAACAGAGTTACATCATATGGATCTCCAAGAGACCATTGTAATGAAAATCAAAAGAGAGAGAGAGGAAACCATCTAGCTACTAACTACGGACCCGTAGGTCTGCAAGGAACTACTCACGCATGATCGGAGAGGCAGCAATGGAAGTGGTGAACCCCTCTGTGATGGTGTCTAGATTGGATCTGGTCTTTCTGGACTCTGTGGCGGATGGATGAATATTTCGTCGACTTCCCTAGGGCTTCTAGAATATTGTGGTATCTATAGAGCAAATAGGCAGTGCTGGAGGCCATCGATGTGGGCACAACCCACCTGGGCGCGCTAGGGGGTCTGGCGCGCCTTGGTGGGTTGTGCCCCCCTTGTGGCACTCCCCAGGTGCTGCCTTGGCCCATCAGGTGTCTTCTGGCCCATTAAAATTCTCCAAAAAGTTTCGCGGTGTTTGGGCTCCATTTGATATTGATTTCCTGCGATGTAAAAACATGCAGAAAACAACAACTGGCACTTGGCACTATGTCAATAGGTTAGTACCATATAAAATGACTATAAAATGATTGTAAAATATCCAAGAATGATAATATAACAATATGGAACAATAAAAAATTATAGATATGTTGGAGATGTATCACATACCTTGACAGAACACTAAACTTCTCCATGTACTCCTTGACATTGCCACTTCCTTGCTTCAGAGCCTGGAACTCACGCTTCTTGATAGCCATGATTCTTGAAGGAATACGGGCCTCGCGGAATTCCGCCTTGAATTCATTCCAAGTGATGGCTTGCCCATCATGCATGACCTTGAATCCATCCCACCAAGCTCTAGCAGTTCCCCCAAGACAGTGGGCGGCATAAGCCACCTTCTCATGATCTTCAGTGCAACCGACTAGTTCCAACAGATCCTCAATGGTGCGGACCCAGCCTTCTGTATCCAGGGGTTTGGCCATCTCGATGAAGGTTGGCGGTGCATGCGTCTTGAACTCCGCCAACGTGGAACGCCCATTGCCGTTCCCCGTCGACTGGCGATTGAGAAATCATTTGAAGGGTTGTAGTGTTGGCTTGGCATTCCTCTCAGAAAGCTTGGAGAAGTTGAGCCATGTCCATGTTTGGGGGAGGTGGTGGTGGTGGAGCTTGTCTGTGGGTTTGGTCCTAGCTGGCTTCTACTTGGGCGGATGCTCAGGCTTCAGGCTGGTGGGTAGAGGTACTAGTACGAGTTACAATAGGCATCCTATTGGAGTGGTCAAGGTCTTAGGGCATGTACAATGGTTGATAAGATAGTCTTATCTTAAGTTTCCATGTAAATTAGAGATGATAAAAAAAGATGTCTACAACGTGTCATCTCTTAGCCTTATCTTCAATAATTAGTTGTTCCTAGAAACATGGTGAGACAAAATGTGCTAAGATATCATCTCTTGTCTTCTCTTAAATAAGAGAAGACAAACCTTCTCTTAAATTAGAGAAGACAAACCTTCTCTTATGATTTCTCTCTCCTCCACCTCATCATTTATTCTACGTGGAACTCTTAAGATAGAACCATTGTACATGCCCTTATGATTGGAAAATATGAGGGAAAGCAATATAGATGGGTGCCTAGTAAGGGGGTTGGTATGACACAAGTTGTTTTGATGCAAGGGCCAAAAGGTCCAAACACATTCATTAAAATCCAAATAGGTGATGTAGTCGTTTACATGTTCCCGAAGGGAAAGTACGACTTTCATCAAAAAACATCGAAAGCAAACACAACACTAAATGGTTTCACTTGAACCATTACAAGGACTCGACTTTGCATAGGGGTTACATGACCCGTCCTACCGTTGGGGTTACGAGCTGGCATATCCGAGTTGCGAATGATGCCTAAGTGGTGGAATGCTCGGTCACGTATTCTGGCTCTTCTGGGTCTTCCTCCTTGTCTTCATCTGTCTGGGCTTCTCTATCACTTGAAGGTGCGGGAGAGTGGAGGAGTTGAACATGGCATTGCTTTGCTGGTGGTGTAGGGAAGAGCTTGCGATAGTCCCTTGCCGTCATACGACGTTGCTGGGGTGGTTCTCCATCCTTGGCAGATACATCTCCTGAGGGTCTTCTGCCTCGATAGGCGATGGCGGATTGCCCAGGAGGAGCACCTTCTTTCTTCATCCTATCCGTCTTCTCATGTGCTTTACGAAGAAGTGCCCTGGTCTCGTCGAGTTCCTTCCGGAGCTTCATCGTCTCCGGGGCTAATTCTTGCGACTGGTTGTCGGCACAAAGGCTAAAGTAGGTCTGGAATCGGAGTGAGAGTCCATCCTCCAATGTTGGGGCTCATGCATTGCTCTCATCGTCCCCTTCCTTCCGGTAAGGCAAGAAGCGAGTTGTTAGCTCATTTGCCATCTCCGGAAGAAGGTCTCGGAGGCGGGTTAGTGCATTGAGTGTAGCTGCCTCGAGAGCGAGGAGTAGTGTTGCTGTAGGATCGAAAGTATGTCTAGAGGGGGGGTGATTAGACTACTTGACCAAAAATAACTTAGCCTTTTCCCAATTTTAAGTTTTGACAATTTTTATCAAATTAGCACAAGTCAAGCAATCTTCCTACACATGCAATTCTAGAGTTGTGGCAGTGGAAAGTAAATCATTGCATATGAAGGTAAAGGGAGGGGTTGGAGAGTGCAAACACAATTGGAGACACGGATGTTTTTGGCGATAGGTGGTGCTATCGTACATCCACGTTGATGGAGACTTCAAGCCACGAAGGGTAACGGCTGCGCGAGTCCACGGAGGGCTCTACCCATAATGGGTCCATGAAGAAGCAACCTTGTCTATCCCACCATGGCCATCGCCCACGAAGGACTTGCCTCACTAGGGCAGATCTTCACGAAGTAGGCGATCTCCTTGCCCTTACAAACTCCTTATTTCAACTCCACAATCTTGTCGGAGGCTCCCAAGTGACACCTAACCAATCTAGGACACACCACTCTCCAAAAGGTAATAGATGGTGTGTTGATGATGAACTCCTTGCTCTTGTGCTTCAAGTGATAGTCTCCCCAACACTCAACTCTCTCTCTCTCTCAGATTTAGATATGGTGGAAAGATTATTTGAGTGGAAAGCAACTTGGGGAAGGCTAGTGATAAGGATTCTTGTGGTTGGATTGGAATATGTTGGTCTCAACACATGAGCAGGTGGTTCTCCCTCAGAATACGAAGAGTGGAAGTGTAGGCACGTTCTGATGGCTCTCTCACTGATGTAGAAGGGGTGGAGAGGTATATATACCCTCCACACAAAATCTAGCTGTTACACACACTTGACCCAACTCGGTCAGACCGAATAAACGAACTCGGTCAGACCGAAGAAGTTCAAAATGTGAATGTTAGACATTTTGGTGGGACCGACGGTATCAACTCGGTGAGACCGATGCTTTAGGGTTAGGGCAAAACCTCAACTCGGTTTGACTGATTACACAAACTCAGTGAGACCGATTCTGGTAATAGGCTAGCAAAGTGTTGGTCAAGCAAACTCGGTGGGACTGATTCTCTTATCTCGGTGCGACCAAAACATTACGAAGAGGAAACTTAGAGTTTGCAGTGCTAACTCGATGTGACCGATTCGCTCATCTCGGTTAGACCGAAATGTTACGAAGAGGAAAAAGAGAGTTTTCATTCCCATATCAGTGAGACCGAGATCCCTATCGGTGAGACCGAACTAATTAGGGTTTGTGGCAGTGGCTATGTCATGTGAACTCGGTGGCGCCAGGTGAATCAAATCGGTGGGGCCGATTTTGACTTTTTGGTTTGGGACATATGTGGAAATGAGAAACTGGTTGAGGGATTTGGAGCATATTACCAACCACTTGAGCAAGTAGACCATTAAGCAACACCTCATCCCCTTTTAGTAGTATTGGCTTTTCCTATGGACTCAATGTGATCTTGGATCACTAAAATGAAAATGTAGAGTCTTGAGATTTTTGCCAATATTTGTCCGTAGCTTTTTGAGGGGTCCACATTTCTAATCCGTGCCATGCCAACCATTGAACTACCTGAAATATTTATCTTGAAAGGATATTAGTTCAATGAGATATATGTTGTTATTAATTATCAAAACCACTCGGGGATTAGTTGCACTTTCATTCTCCCCATTTTTGGTAATTGATGAGAACATATAGATCAAAGCTTTGACAAAGTATAATAAGCATGAAATATATTGTCTCTTTGAGAAGTATGTGATAAGGAAGAGCTCCCCATAAATTTGTACATTATTTAAGATTTGCTTTCGAATGCAAATGCACAATCGATTAGGATCATGGGTTACTCTTCCATGTCACATACATCTTGGTGGAGCGCACAAAATGATAAGATTTAAGCAATAGGCACTCATCACCAAAATAACAAGTGAATGATCATACACAATCAAATAAGTACACATTAAGCATAGTATGATATGATCAAGCACATAAAGTATCTCACACACATAAGCAAATTGTAGCAATAACCAAACAACCCAACGAAGGAGCACGCAAAAACCAACAAAGATTAGCAAGACACTCTCTCTCTCGAAGCCTAATGATCTATATATTTTCTCCCCCTTTGGCAACAAGTTACCAAAAAGCTTGAAAATGCATAGTGCTATACGACACTCTAGGAACGATCTCCAGGAGCTGCATAATAAGTCTTCTCGCTGGTGGCTCTGGTGTACGTAGATGACATGGAGATGAGAGCATTTGCCAACACTTCCGATGAAGTTTGTGGAACTGGAGGTGTTCATACTGGAGGAACAACTATGACAGTGGCTGCAAGAGCTGAAAGTGTAGGCCTGGGCTCATCAACTGGCACAGTTGAAGATCTTGGTCCTCTTGGGACTCTCTGAAAAGCATCTATCTCTATCCTCAGTATCTTCCTTGAGTTTCTCCATAGTAGTCTGGATCTCTGTGACCTACACATCTAGATCATAGAACTTAGTCTCAATGATCCTTTCAAGGCTTGCTTGATTCTGAGTCAAGTTGGCCAAACTCTTCTCAATCCTCAGAGTGGCCTCAAGCAGATAACCGAGCTGATCTTGCTTGGTCTTAGGATCTCCAGAAACACTTGCTTGCTTGGCTGCCTTTGCTTGAGCAATCTTCTCTTGGACTTCAACTGAAGTAGGATGGGATGCATCCATGACAACTTCATTGTCTTCGAAATCTGGCCTAAGAGGTAGATGCCTCTTGTCAAGCAGATATGTCCCTTTCTCCAACTTGGAGTTGATAAGCATCTAAATGTGAGGGGCATATCCACAAGACCTTTTCTAGTCTGTTGTTGTCCTCTTGATTGTCTCTACAATCAGGCTCATGACATTGAACTTCTCGGGAACATCAACCATATGGAGGAAGTTGATGGAGTGACCTCGGATCATTCTACGATCTCCTGCCTTGGGCAACAAAGTGTGCCTCGGTATAGTGTTGATGGTGGTCAGTCCAGAAAACAGATGATATATGGAGCCAAGCTTGTGAGTCTTCAAATCTTTGTGAGGAATTGTCCTGTACATGTTTGCCATGGAGTCATGATCCTTCCTAGGCTTGGCATACACATATGTGTCATTTTCATCCTCCTTGGGGGCATTGATCAAAGTTTCCCATTCAGCAACAGTTGACTGGTATCTGGTTCCTTCATTCATCCATACAATTCTACCATCTGGATATAAATGAGGAGTGGAGTAGAATTGCATGATCATCTCATCATTCCATCTAGTCAGTTTCTTTCCCACAAACTTGTCAACTCCATTTTGCTTGAAGCTTTCATGCACACCTGGAAAGAAATCAGCATGTTTGTCGATGTATTTGCAATCAACCCACTTCATGTCACAGACAATGGGCTTCTTGTCCAGCAAGATTGTCTCATAAAATCCCGCTGTTCCTTGGTGTGAAATCTATAGTCCACATCAGTCTTTCTCCTGGTAGCATATGGATCAGTCTGTCTCCAATGTCTCAGACCTGCATCCTTTCTCAGTTTCCTGTTTCCAGCAACAAGATGGGCATCATTATGATCTGGAATTTTTGGCTTAAGTTTTCTCAGCATCATGGACTCATCATCATCTGAGGATTCTTGTTCTTGATCTTCCTCTTCCTCTGGAACATATGGCACTGGGGTTTGTCTTTTTAGCTGCTGGAATGTCTCTTGTGGACCTCTTGGGTGCATAAGCTTTGGAGCAGCTTTGGGCTTGGATGGAGAAGCCCTTGCTTTGATGGCATCCCCCATCAGCTTCTGAGTCTTTGCAGCAGGTGCAACAGGCTCATCATCATCATCATCATCATCATCATCACCATCATCATCATCATCATCTCTCATGGATGGCTTGCCAACCACTCTGGCTGCGGTCTTCCTAGCTCTCTTCTTAGATCCTGCTGGCCCATCATCTCTTGTTTCAAGAGTAAACACCATGGTTTCTTCAGTGGAGGCTCTGACTTTTGACATTAGAGCTCTCTTGGCAGGGGGCCTTCTTGTTCATAACAGGCTTGACAACACTAGCAGATTCTTCCTTATTGATAGCCTTCTTATTTGAAGGGACCTCTTCAGCCACAAAATCTTCATCCTCACTGTCAGAAGTTTTCTTCTTCCTTGTCTTGATGGCAGCCTTTGGCAGATTGCTTGGAGTGCTTCTGCTGCTCTCATAGTAGCTGCTATTGGCGGGACTAGAGCCATCACTCAATTGTGCATGCTCCTCTGACCTGTTCTGACTGTCACTGCCCTCATACATATCTGAAACTTCAAGCTGACCCTGTGAATATATATAGTTGAGGTAGAGTGGATGAGAATCACAATGTGCAGAGATTTTGCAAAACAATTGAGTCAAAAACTTAGTTTTTGGTTTCTACAGAAAGCATTTCGGAGCTACCGATTTGTTAAAATCGGTGACACTGAAGCAAATTTGAGAGTCTAAACTGGTGAAATCGGTCAGACCGAGACACAGTTCGATGACTCCAAGATTGCTAGGGTTTCACTAAGAGTTGAACTCGGTCACACCGATTTGTAAGTTTTGGTCAGACCGAACATTACAAGTGCAATGTCTTAAGCCAAATCGGTGAGACCGATTTCTACAACTCGGTCAGTCTGAGATGAGTTCGGCGGAAACATAACCCTAAAACTTTGAGTCAAAACTAATATATACGGAGTTTTTGCTGGACAAGATGAACTCAAACGTGGCAAGAATCATGGCATTGACTTTGTGCTAAGAATCAGATTGAGAAAACACAAAGGGTCGAACTCATACCCTAACTCGGCGATGAGTTGGCTACGACGACAACGGCAAAACATAATTCCATTGACGGCGGCGGAGACCAGCGGGAGGAGGTCGCGGGCGATGAGAGGATGATCCGAAGACTTCGAGTCAGTAGAGCTGGATAGGCGCGGGCGAAAGGATTTGGAAAACTTCCCAAGGTTTGACCCCTGGGTATATATATCCAGACCCTGTCGGTGTGACCGAGTGGAACGACTCGGTGGCACCGAGATGCAAAACTGCTAGCAGTTACTGCAACTTGGTGAGACTGAATTTTTCTAATCGGTTGCACCGAGATTAAAAACCTAGATCAACTTAATGAACTCGGTATGACCGAAAGGAAAGAATCGGTCAGACCGAGATGCACTAAGAGGTTTTGGAAGTTTAAGTCTATGACGAATCGGTGACTTTGAGTGCTCCTCACTCAGAGGGTTCGAATCTGACTTGATCAAAGTTTGTGATGTAGCATGAATAGAGTTTGAGACAAGAAAAGCATAGATAGCTAGAGGGGATTCTTAGGCATTCTTGTCCATCCATTTGGCAAAAGAAGAAAGCCAAGCAATCAAAGCAACAAATGGATGTCCTCGAATGAGAAAATATGCACTCAAAATGCTCACACAATGAGATAGCAAATGAAATATGTGGCAAAGCATGCACACACATTCTAGCATCTATCAAGCAATTGGCAATGACTAGGTCATCTATATATGAGTATATTGACTTAGGAGTCAAATAAGAACATTTGATCATAGGTCATACTCATCGTTTAAGCTCAAGTGGGGTTACCACTTTTATATAAAGCATTGTTGTGTTCACACCATTAGAGTAAAGTGATACGTCTCCAACGTATCTATAATTTTTTATTGTTCCATGCTATTATTTATGATGTCTTTGATGTTTAATGGGCTTTATCATTCACTTTTATATCATTTTTGGGACTAACCTACTAACCCAAAGGCCCAGTCCAGATTGCTGTCTTTTGCCTGTTTGAGGGTTTAGCCGAAAAAGAATATCAAACGGAGTCCAAACGGAATGAAACCTTCGCGAGAGATATTTTTGGAGAAAATCACGCACGCGGAGCTTGAGAACCACGTCAGTGGACAGAGGGCTGGCCCACGGGGGTGGGAGGCGCGCCCCCCTTCCCTGGGCGCGCCCCCCTGCCTCGTGGCCCCCTCGAGCGTCCCCCGGTGCCCTCCTTCTTCCTATATAAGTCTACGTACCCTAGAAACTATGTGAACAGAGAGAAAACCCTAATTCCACCGTCGTACCTTATGTTCCCGTGGAGATCCCATCTTGGAGCTTATTCGGGAGCTCCACCGGAGGGGGATCCATCACGGAGGCCTTCATCATCATCATCATCACCCTCACCATGAGTTGTGAGTAGTATACCACAGAACTTCAGGTCCATAGCTAGTATCTAGATGGCTTCTTCTCTCTCTCTAGATCTCAATACAAAGTTCTCCTCGGTCTTCGAGGAGAACTATTCGATGTAATGTCTTTTTGCGGTGTGTTTGTCGAGATCCGATCAATTGTGAGTTTATGATCAAGGTTATCTATGAAAGATATTTGGTTCTTCTTTGAACTTTTTATGTGTGCTCATAATATCCTTGCAAGTCTCTTAGAATTATTGGTTTGGTTTGGCCTACTAGATCTATAGTTCTTGCAATGGGAGAAGTGATTGGCTTTGGGTTCAATCTTGCGGTGTCCTTTCCCAGTGACAGCAGGGGCAACAAGGCACATATTGTATTGTTGCCATCGAGGATAAAAAGATGGGGTTTATATCATATTGCTTGAGTTTATCCCTCTACATCATGTCATCTTGCTTAAGGTGTTACTATGTTCTTATGAACTTAATACACTAGATGCATGCTGGATAGTGATCAATGTGTGGACTAATATTAGTAGATGCAGGCAGGAGTCGGTCTACTTGTCTCGGACGTGATGCCTATATACAATGATCATGCCTAGATAGTCTCATAATTATTCGCTTTTCAATCAATTGCTCGACAATAATTTGTTTACCCGCCGTAGAATATCGCTATCATGAGAGAAGCCACTATAGAAAACTATGGCCCCCGGGTCTATTCTCAACATATCAGTCTACATCTACTTTACTTTTACCGCTTTTATTTGTTGTTCTTATAAACTAATAATACCAAAAATATAAACTATCATCTCTATCAGATCTTACTTTCGTAAGTGACCGTAAAGGGATTGACAACCCCTTATCGTGTTGGTTGCAAAGTTCTTATTTGTTTGTGCAGGTGCGAGGGACTCGCATGTGGTCTCCTACTGGATTGATACCTTGGTTCTCAAAAAGTGAGGGAAATACTTACGCTACTGTGCTGCATCACCCTTTCCTCGTCGAGGGAATACAACGCAAGCTCGAGAAGTAGCAAGAAGTATTTCTGGCGCCGTTGCCACGGAGGCTTACGCAAAAGTCATATACCAAGTACCTATCACAAACCCTTATCCTTGGCATTACATTTTTTTGCCTCTCGTTTTCCTCTCCCCCACTTCACACTTGCCGTTTTATTTGCCCTTCTTCTGCCGTGTGATTACCATTCGTGTGCCTCTTGTTTGCTTGTGTTGCTATGTGCCCTCAATTAGCTTGCATCTTCGCTTTCTAAAGTATGAATCTTGATCCACTTGCCAATCTCTTTAAGAGATCCAATTATGTTGAACCTATTGCTAGTGAGTTGCGTGCACTAGATTATCTTTATGGGGTTTTGCTTGAAATTTATGAATCTGAATATTGTGAGGAATTGTTAAAAGAAAAAGTGATTCATGATAGCTTGTTAAATAAAAAGATGATTGCAATAATGTTATTATAAATTCTATTGATGTCAATTGTGTTAATGATATGAAAAACCCTAAGCTTGGGGATGCTAGTATTGCTATGTCCACTACTTGTTGCAATGATCATGATTGGGCTGATTCTTCTTACGATCTTGAAAATTTATTTAATCCCCAGGATATATATGAGATTGATAATAATGTTTGCAATACTATTAAAAGTGGGTTTGGAAGATTGTCAACTTTAGATCCCACACATTTGGAGAATATTCAATCTTATGATTTTTTTTATGAAAGTGGGTTTGGAGAGGTCATGACTTTAGTTAATGTTAATCCCACTATTTTGGAAGAGTGTCAACTTTGCATGCATGTGGATCATGTTGAGAATATGTTATGTGATAGCTATTTTGTTGAATTTAATCATGATCCTACATGCAATTCTTATGAGAGAGGGAAATATGGTCATAGAAATCTTCATGTTACTAAATTACCTCTCGTTATGTTGAGATTGCTATTGTTTCTTTCTCCTTCCTTGCATATGCTAGATCTTGCTTGTCTTTCTAATTTGTTTTCCTATAAAATGCCTATGCATAGGAAGTATGTTAGACTTAGATGTGTTTGTCACATGTATTATGATGCTCTCTTTGTGCTTCAAATCTTGTCTTTCATGTGAGCATCATTGAAATATCGTGCCTAGCTAGGGGTGTAAAACGATAGCGCTTGTTGGGAGGCAACCCAATTTTATGTTTTTTGTTTTTGCTGCTGTTAGGGAATAATTTTTGCATATAGCCTCTGATTAGATGTGGTTTCATGTTTTGTTTAGTGTTTGTGCCAAGTAGAACCTTTGGGAAGACTTGTGTGAAGTTTATGTGATCTTGCTATGAAAAACAAAATCGTTAGCGCTCGCTAAAGTGGTCTTCAGATTTTACTGGAGCGTGCTTTTTAGTTGATATTTTTGAAGATGATTGGCAGATAAATTCCGCAAATTTACCAATTTAGTTTGAAATTTTTGGAGTTCCAGAAGTAGGCGAAACCTGCAGATCACTACAGACTGTTCTGTTTTTGACAGATTCCACCGCCGTACCCCAGAAACTCCGTGAACAGAGAGAAAACCCTAATTCCACCGCCGTACCTTCTGTTCCCGTGGAGATACCATCTTGGAGCCTGTTCCGTAGCTCCACTGGAGGGGGATCCATCACGGAGGCCTTCATCATCATCATCATCATCATCACCATCACCATGAGTTGTGAGTAGTTTACCACAGACCTTCGGGTCCATAGCTAGTATCTAGATGGCTTCTTCTCTCTCTCTGGATCTCAATACAAAGTTCTCCTCGGTCTTCGAGGAGATCTATTCGATGTAATCTCTTTTTGCGGTATGTTTGTCGAGCTCGATGAATTGTGAGTTTATGATCAAGGTTATCTATGAAATATATTTGGTTCTTCTCTGAACTTTTTATGTGTGCTCATAATATCCTTGCAAGTCTCTTCGAATTATTGGTTTGGTTTGGCCTACTAGATCTATAGTTCTTGCAATGGGAGAAGTGCTTGGCTTTGGGTTCAATCTTGCGGTGTCCTTTCCCAGTGACAGTTGGGGCAGCAAGGCACGTATTGTATTGTTGCCATCGAGGATAAAAATACGGGGTTTATATCATATTGCTTGAGTTTATCCCTCTACATCATGTCATCTTGCTTAAGGTGTTACTGTGTTCTTATGAACTTAATACACTAGATGCATGCTGGATAGCGGTCGATGTGTGGAGTAATAGTAGTAGATGCAGGCAGGAGTCGGTCTACTTGTCTCGGACGTGATGCCTATATACAATGATCATGCCTAGATAGTCTCATAATTATTCGATTTTCTATCAATTGCTCGATAGTAATTTGCTTACCCGCCGTAGAATATCGCTATCATGAGAGAAGCCACTAGAGAAAACTATGGCCCCCGGGTCTATTCTCAACATATCAATCTACATCTACTTTACTTTTACCGCTTTGATTTTCTGTTCTTATAAACTAAAAATACAAAAAATATAAACTATTATCTCTATCAGATCTCACTTTTGTAAGTGACCGTAAAGGGATTGACAACCCCTTATCGCATTGGCTGCGAAGTTCTTATTTGTTTGTGCAGGTGCGAGGGACTCGTGCGTGGTCTCCTACTGGATTTACACATTGGTTCTCAAAAACTGAGGGAAATACTTACGCTACTGTGCGGCATCACCCTTTCCTCTTCGAGGGAATACAACGCAAGCTCGAGAAGTAGTATAAAGCTCCCCCTAGATGTGATATTCCCCCTAAGAGGGATGAACTAACCTTGGGTTTTGTCGACGATGACTTCATGTTGGTGTTGAAGATGTAGATGCTCAATGTTGATGTAGATCATTTTGGAGCAATCCATTGGAGTGAGTTGCACTTTCAATACCCACATGCGTTAGTCCCACAAGGAACATACAAAGATATCCATGGACATAGAGTGGATTGCACACAAGATGATGTCCATGAAAGCATAACATTAACTTGTCCCTTGTCTTACCAACAAGAGGGTTTGTGAATCCTTGAACTAGTGCAAGATGTGGAAGTTGATTGCACTTGTCCTTGCCAATATGAATATGAGTGAAGTATGTTGGCAAAGTCACCCTCAAGAACTCTCTAGTTCTTCCTCTTCGGGATCCACATCATCTTGATGGGAATCCTTGGAGTTGTAGATGTACCTGATGAAGTAGAACTTGACGTAGTCTTGGGAACCCACTTTATGATGCGGAGCATCCCAAGGTCATCGCCATGGACCTACCATCGTCTCATCAAGTGCCAAGTGGACCGATGACACGCGCTCGAGCACGAGCTCTCGAGACCGAGGTGACTTCACTCCTCTCTCTACGTCATTTCGATTCATACGAGTCATGGCTGCAACCCTCATTCGAAACTCTTTGCATACTCAGGCACCTCGATAGCAACCATAGAGAAGCCAAGGGACAAGAGGAATCAAAGAAGGAAGAAGGAGGAGAAAACAACCAAGGCTCAGACAGCCAGGATGATCCGGACGAAGACCCGGATGATCCGGACAGAGCCCGGATGATCCGGACCAACGTCCGGACGATCCGGATAATGTGTCCGCGGGCACCCGAGAGCTCCACGCCGAAGCCGGATCATTCTGACCCCAACCCGGATCATCCGGACGTGCCCGGACGTCCGGACCAATACCCGGATATCCGGACTTCCCGCACCAGAAAAGACATGTCCCGATCATCCGGATGCCGCCCCGGATCATCCGGACCACCGAAGCCCGGATCATCCGGACCAACATCCGGATCATCCGGACAGTGCCTGCGTGCATGACTTTGGGCCGAGGCCCATGTACCCCTCCGCCCCTCCTAGCCTATATATATATGTCTCCACCCATACTTTCTAGGTTTAGCTTTGTGTTAGCTCATCCAAAAACCATAGTGGTTCCTCTCGTACGAGACCGCGTCCTCCTCGGAGAAGATCCACCGGATTAAAGACATCCTTTACGGAGAAGAACATCAAGACCTCCTCACGGAGATGACTACCGCCACTTGTATCGTCCTTAGTTGATCATGTATCGTGTATCACACTTTGTGTACCTGGATCTAGCATTTGTGTGACCTAAGTTTGTTGATTTGAGTGTTTTCTCCTTGTCTCTCTTGTGTTTTTCCTCATGCCCCTCATGTTCTTCCTCGGGATCCCTCCTTTTCATGAAAGATCGGCCACGTAGGAAGAATTTGAGTTCACTCATCATGGACATCTCATACTTCTCCGACATGAGCTGTCCAAACTTCTTGCTAAAATGGGGGTTAGCTGAACCAAAGATAATATCATCAACATATATTTGGCACACGAATAGTTCACCATTAACCCTTTTTGTGAACAGCGTTGAGTCTATCTTTCCAATCTCAAAGCCTTTTTCAAGAAGAAAACTAGTCAAGCATTTGTACCAAGCTCTAGGAGCTTGTTTAAGACCATAAAGAGCTTTGTGCAACTTGTAAACATGATTAGGCTTTTTGGGATTCACAAATCCGGGAGGTTGTTTCACAAATACTTCCTCCTCAATTTCACCATTTAGGAAAGCACTTTTGATATCCATTTGATAGAGAGTAATATCATGGTGATTGGCATAAGCAAGAAGAATGCGAATGGACTCAAGTCTAGCAACGGGGGCATAGGTCTCACCATAGTCCATTCCTTCGACTTGTGTGTAACCTTGAGCTACGAGACGAGCCTTGTTGCGGATGACTTGTCCATCTTCATCTTGCTTGTTCCGATACACCCATTTGGTTCCAATGATGTTTTGATCATCCTTGGGCTTCTCTACCAAAGTCCACACCTTGTTCCTCTCGAAGTTGTGTAGTTCTTCGTGCATAGCGTTCACCCAATCCGGGTCTTCAAGTGCTTCTTCTACATTCATAGGTTCAATGCTAGAGATAAATGAGTAATGTTCACAAAAGTTAGCTAAGCGAGTTTTAGAGCGAGTAATTCTCCCGGAGTTGATGTCGTTCATCATTTGTTCCACGGGATGATTTTTCTTGACTCTTGCTCGGACTCGGGATAGCTTTTGTTGATGTTGTGGCTGAGCTTCCTCATCATCTTCATCTTCCTCTTCTTCTTCTTCATTGTTGTTGGTGTTGTCTTGAGGCGGTGGAGAAGGAGGTTGTGGTGGATCTTCTTGTTGCACTTCCTCATCTTGGTGAGTTCCACTTGTGGAGGCCTCCATGTTGCCTTGAGGTTCATCTCGCCGTGAGGTAGGTGGCTCCACATATGTAGATGAGGTACTCTCCTTCACTTCCATGGGACGGATCTTTCCAATAGATAAATCTTGGATAGCTTCCGATGGGTCCTTGTCTCCTACATCAATAGGCATTTGCTCTACTTGCGAGCCATTAGATTCATCAAACTTCACATCTACCGTCTCTTCAACCTTTCGGGTGAAATTGTTGTAGACACGGTAGGTGTGGGAGTTTGATCCATAACCAAGGAGAAAGCCTTCATGAGATTTAGGAGCAAATTTAGACCGACGATGCTTATCAAGGATATAGCATTTTGAACCAAAGACACGAAAGTATCCCACTTGGGGTTTGTTACCGGTGAGAAGCTCGTATGATGTCTTCTTCTTGTATAGCTCCTTGATGACTTGTCTTTCCTCTCCGAATCCTTGCTTCTCCGAGAGGGTCTTCGTTCATAACGATCATCTCTACTCCTTCTCTCTTTCCGAGGTGACTCATCTCTTGATCTTCTTCTTGGAGATTCTTCTCTTCTCTTGTGGGGAGCCGTACACTCATTTGAGTAGTGTCCGGGTCTTCCACAATTGTAGCAGTTTCGATCACGACTAGAAGATCTCTTTTCATCATATGATCTAGACTTTGAGCTTCTCTCTTTGCCTCTATTCTTGTAGAATTTGTTGAAGTTCTTAACCACTAGGCGTATCTCTTCATTGGAAATTAACTTGTCACTTGAGGTTGTGGGAGCATCACTTGTAGCTTTGTAAGCACCACTTGACTTGTTGTGAAGCTCTTCCTTATCCTTAAGTGTCATCTCATGAGCAACAATCTTCCAATGACTTCAGTTGGCTTGAGAGTCTTGTAGTTTGGCATCATTTGGATCAAAGTGCACACAGTGTCATACTTTCCATCCAAAGCTCTGAGAATCTTCTTAATGATGAATCGGTCGGTCATTTCTTCGCTTCCTAAGCCGGCAATCTCATTTGTGATGAGAGCAAGCCTAGAGTACATTTCAGCGACTCCTTCACCATCCTTCATCTTGAACTTGTCAAGTTGACCTTGAAGAATATCTAGCTTTGATTCCTTCACAGACTCGGTACCTTCATGCATTTCAACCAAAGTATCCCAAATCTCTTTAGCATTCTCAAGACGGCTGATTTTGTTGAACTCCTCGGGACACAAAGCATTGAAGAGAATGTCACAAGCTTGAGCATTTTTTTGCAACATCTGCAACTCTTCAGGTGTGGCTTCGCGATCCGGAACTTTTCCTTCCTCGAAGAATTCACCTTGCATACCAACACAAATAATGCCCCATGCGGCTGGGTTATGACCAAGAATATGCATTTTCATTTTATGCTTCCAACTAGCAAAATCTGTACCATCAAAGTAAGGACCTCTACGATAATTACCCTCACTAGACGCCATACTCTCCTAGGTTGTGAAACCAAGCTTATGGAGTCCAATGCAATGGAAACCAAAACAATAGAGACCAATGCTCTGATACCACTTGTAGGATCGAAAGTATGTCCAGGGGGGGGGGGTGATTAGACTACTTGTAAATATAAAAATTCTGCCTTTTGACAAAGAACAGTTTTTGGTAGTTTCACAATTATGATCAAGTCAAGTATCACCCTACACATGCAATTCTAGAGTATAAGCAGCGGAAAGTAAATTGCACATGTAGTAAAGAGAGGTGGAGAAGAGCAAACGCAATTTGGAGACGCGGTGATTTTTCCCGTGGTTCCGATAGGTGGTGCTATCGTACATCCACGTTGATGGAGACTTCAACCCACGGAGGGTAACGGCTGCGCGAGTCCACGGAGGGCTCCACCCACGAAGGGTCCACGAAGAAGCAACCTTGTCTATTCCATCATGGCCTACGCCCACGGAGGGCTAGCCTTACTCGGGGTAGATCTTTACGAAGTAGGCGATCTCCTTGCCCTTACAAACTTCTTGGTTCAACTCCACATCTCGATGACGGAGGCTCCCAAGCGACACCTAACCAATCTAGGAGGCACCACCCTCCAAAAGGTAATAGATGTTGTAGATGATGATGAACTCCTTGCTCTTGTGCTTCAAATGATAATCTCCCCAACACTCAACTCTCCTCACTGATTTGGCTTTGGTGGAAGAAGGGATTGAGTGGAAAGCAACTTGGGAAGGTTAGAAATCAAGTTTCATATGGTGGGAGTGGAGCAACTTGATCTCAACACAAGGGTAGGTAGTTCTCTTCTCAGAAAGTGTAAGGTAGGAGTGGTAGTTCTTTCTGATGGCTCTCTCCACGAATGAAGAGGGGGTGGAGGGGTATATATAGCCTCCACACAAAATCCAACCGTTACACACATAATTGAGCAATCTCGGTGAGACCGAAGTGGACAACTCGGTCAGACCGAAAGTTCAAATAATGTGAACGTTGGGGTTTTCGGTGGGACCGAAAATACCATCTCGGTTTGTCCAATTTGAGCAGAGACAGGAACTTGCCAGTTTCGGTGGGACCGAAAATGTCATCTCGGTTATTCCGATTTGAGCAAAGACAGGAGCTTGCCAGTTCCGGTGGGACCGAAAATATCATCTCGGTTATTCCGATATGATGAAAAACGGTTACAGAAGCTTGGCAGCCCATGTTTCGGTGAAACCGATCTCAAACTCGGAATGACCGATTTTTCTAGGGTTTGGCTTATGGCTGAGGTGGTTCATCTCGGTGTGACTGAGTTTGGAAAATCGGTTGGTCCGAGATTACTTATGAGTATGTATTGTAGTGAAAGTTGCTGATAGTTGAAGGAGATATATCACTAAGCACTTGAGCAACCAGATCATCAACACAACCTCATCCCCTTTTAATAGTATTGGCTTTTCCTATGGACTCAATGTGATCTTGGATCACTAAACCAAAAATGGAGTCTTGAGCTTTTGCCAATGCTTGCCTTAGCATTTTGAGGGGTCCACTTCTTCAGTCCTTTTGCCATACCAATGTGATTGAATTTCCTGAAATATACTTGATAAAAGCATTAGTCCAACCACAAAGTATGTTGTCATTAATTACCAAAACCACCCAGGGAGCAAATGTGCTTTCAATCTCCCCCTTTTTGGTAATTGATGGCAACACATTAAAAACACACTAAACAAGACATCAAAGCTTATTGAAAGAAACACATAATTATCACGAAAGCTTTGACAAGCATGTAGTACACAGGCTCCCCCTACAAGTGTGCAAGATTTTCATAGATTTTGGTTTTGGACTACCACAAGCACAGAAGAGAGATAAGCAAGATGTGCTACATGCAGCTTGGCTATATGCATCTGAGCAGATGAAAAGAAGTAAGTGATAATGCATATGTGCATGGTGATTTCTTGCAAACAAGTATTCACAAGCAAGTCACCATCATGCACATTCTGCAAGGTGCATATACTTACCTTGATGTTCCTTGGCATTGTACCTGAGGGGATAAACTTGGGAAAACAAGGTTAGATAACACAAGAGTATTCCTTCAACCAACTGCAAGAACATCAAGAGTACCAAGCCAGGGATGACATGTATAAGGGGTGTCTCATATTGAGCACAAGCTTGAATCAGCAAACATGTCTCCGAAACTAAAAGATTTTCAATGAATTTTGGGAGATTTTGCTTTCCATAAGATATCAACTGTGAAGATTTCTCTCCCTTTGAGTTCTCTCAGAACAAGGGGTTTGATGGAAAGAGCAAAATCAAAAGAATGATGCCAAAAGAGAATGATGTCCAATGTAAGACACGGCAAAGCTTTGATGTGATTCTCTCCCCCTTTAAGATAAGATTGCTTTTCTTCTCCCCCTAAGTCTTCTCTTCTCCCCCTACTCCCCCTAAGTCTTCTCCCCCTTTGACATCAAGTGCCGAAAAGGACAGCAAACTAGGAAGGCAGGAAAGATGGAAGGAAAGAAGTGGGATCCTTAAGAATCACAACAGGGCAAATAGGAACATGCATAGAGAATCATTGAGTGGAGCTGCAGAAGATGATGTCCTGGAA
Source organism: Secale cereale (assembly GCA_902687465.1). Lineage (NCBI taxonomy): Eukaryota > Viridiplantae > Streptophyta > Magnoliopsida > Poales > Poaceae > Secale > Secale cereale. Next base: position 262,096,808 of record LR738714.1, read on the forward strand.
GAAATAAATCGGTGACACCGAATTGAGTTAGGGTAGATCCTTTTCGGTTAGACCGAAATATTGAAATCGGTGACGCCGAGTTTAATTCCAAGGAAATACAGAAACAATTCAGCTCACTTTGTGAGGAATATTTCAAAGGATTTGCAATGAATTTGTGAAAGATTTTCGGGGAATTGATCAGAGCCAGAAGGATATACAAAAAGACATAAGAAAAGAAATGAAAAAGATTCCTAGATGAAGTTTTTTTTAAAGAAAACTCAATGAGAGAACATAAGAGAAAATAGAAAGACTCCAAAACATATGTACTTCATCTAGATAAAGGTCGGCGACAAGGTCACCTATGTTTGAGTATATTGACTTAGGAGTCAAATGAGGACATTTGATCATAGGTCATACTCATCATTTAAGCTCAAAATGGGGTTGCCATTTTTCGATTAAGCATTTGATGTGATCACATCTTATGAAGCTGCTTGTACTCATGACTTTGAGCAAAGCTCCTTAAAGATGTGAAGAACATACCTTGGGCTTGTTGTTGCTTTACTCATGTAGGTAAGCTTGATGTAGGTGCTCATTGAATGTGAAGTTGGAGCGCCATTTCTACTTGTGTAGTTCATGTTCCTACATGGGTTAGGCAAGCAAGGAAATACTCGAGGATATCCAAGATGACAAGAGTGAAATACAAGATGTATAAGATGTCAAAAAGGATATGTGGAATTTTGTTCCTTGAATTCAACATCCCAAAGGGCTAGATACTTGGTCAATGACAAGATTACTCATGATTTGAGTGTGTGGTAATCTTGTGGAATGTAGATCATCCAAGTACCTGCAAGGAGTTAGATGCAATACAAGGAAGCAAATGTGTCCAAGACATATGATCAGCATCATAAGAGAAATATCAAGGATTAGTCAAGAGGGCTCATGCCTTGCATGCATCAATGGAGTTCTCACTCCAAGTTTGAAGCATCAATGATGTTCAACTCACTCCTTAAGCGACAAAACACCTTCTCATCAAGAGGTTTTGTAAAGATATCAGCAAGTTGTTTGTCAGTACGAACATGCTTAAGATTAATGTCACCCTTGGCAATATGATCACGAATAAAATGGTGACGAACTTCAATATGCTTCGTTCGAGAGTGTTGCACGGGATTGTGTCCAATTTTAATTGCACTCTCATTGTCACAAAGCAAGGGAACATGTCTCACATGTATCCCATAATCCTTAAGCGTTTGTGTCATCCATAGCAATTGAGCACAACACGAACCAGCAGCAATATATTCTGCTTCGGCAGTGGATAATGATACCGAATTTTGTTTCTTGGAGGACCAAGATACAAGGGATCGACCAAGGAATTGACACGTACCCGAAGTTGACTTTCTATCAACCTTGTCACCGGCATAGTCCGAGTCGGAATAGGCAACAAGGTCGAAAGAGGCCCTCTTAGGATACCAAATGCCAAAGTTTGGTGTGTGTATCAAATATCTCACTATCCTTTTAACAGCTTTAAGATGACATTCTTTAGGGGCTGCTTGATATCGCGCACACATGCATACACTTAACATTATGTCAAGACGAGAAGCACAAAGATATAGTAGAGAACCAATCATAGAACGGTAAACCCTTTGATCAACAGGTTCTCCATCTTTTGTCAAGTCATTGTGTCCACTTGTAGGCATGGGGGTACTCATACCTTTGCTTTCTTGCCTGTTGAACTTCTTAAAGAGATCCTTGGTGTACTTTGTTTGTGAGACAAAGGTACCCTCCTTAGATTGCTTGATTTGCAACCCAAGGAAGAATTTGAGTTCACTCATCATGGACATCTCATACTTCTCCGACATGAGCTGTCCAAACTTCTTGCTAAAATGGGGGTTTGTTGAACCAAAGATAATATCATCAACATATATTTGGCACACGAATAGTTCACCATTAACCCTTTTTGTGAACAGCGTTGAGTCTATCTTTCCAATCTCAAAGCCTTTTTCAAGAAGAAAACTAGTCATGCATTTGTACCAAGCTCTAGGAGCTTGTTTAAGACCATAAAGAGCTTTGTGCAACTTGTAAACATGATTAGGCTTTTTGGGATTCACAAATCCGGGAGGTTGTTTCACAAATACTTCCTCCTCAATTTCACCATTTAGGAAAGCACTTTTGATATCCATTTGATAGAGAGTAATATCATGGTGATTGGCATAAGCAAGAAGAATGCGAATGGACTCAAGTCTAGCAACGGGGGCATAGGTCTCACCATAGTCCATACCTTCGACTTGTGTGTAACCTTGAGCTACGAGACGAGCCTTGTTGCGGATGACTTGTCCATCTTCATCTTGCTTGTTCCGAAAAACCCATTTGGTTCCAATGATGTTTTGATCATCCTTGGGCTTCTCTACCAAAGTCCACACCTTGTTCCTCTCGAAGTTGTGTAGTTCTTCGTGCATAGCGTTCACCCAATCCGGGTCTTCAAGTGCTTCTTCTACCTTCATAGGTTCAATGCTAGAGATAAATGAGTAATGCTCACAAAAGTTAGCTAAGCGAGTTTTAGAGCGAGTAATTCTCCCGGAGTTGATGTCGTTCATCATTTGTTCCACGGGATGATTTTTCTTGACTCTTGCTCGGACTCGGGATAGCTTTTGTTGATGTTGTGGCTGAGCTTCCTCATCATCTTCATCTTCCTCTTCTTCTTCTTCATTGTTGTTGGTGTTGTCTTGAGGCGGTGGAGAAGGAGGTTGTGGTGGATCTTCTTGTTGCACTTCCTCATCTTGGTGAGTTCCACTTGTGGAGGCCAACATGTTGCCTTGAGGTTCATCTCGCCGTGAGGTAGGTGGCTCCACATATGTAGATGAGGTACTCTCCTTCACTTCCATGGGACGGATCTTTCCAATAGATAAATCTTGGATAGCTTCCGATGGGTCCTTGTCTCCTACATCAATAGGCATTTGCTCTACTTGCGAGCCATTAGATTCATCAAACTTCACATCTACCGTCTCTTCAACCTTTCGGGTGAAATTGTTGTAGACACGGTAGGTGTGGGAGTTTGATCCATAACCAAGGAGAAAGCCTTCATGAGATTTAGGAGCAAATTTAGACCGACGATGCTTATCAAGGATATAGCATTTTGAACCAAAGACACGAAAGTATCCCACTTGGGGTTTGTTACCGGTGAGAAGCTCGTATGATGTCTTCTTCTTGTATAGCTCCTTGATGACTTGTCTTTCCTCTCCGAATCCTTGCTTCTCCGAGAGGGTCTTCGTTCATAACGATCATCTCTACTCCTTCTCTCTTTCCGAGGTGACTCATCTCTTGATCTTCTTCTTGGAGATTCTTCTCTTCTCTTGTGGGGAGCCGTACACTCATTTGAGTAGTGTCCGGGTCTTCCACAATTGTAGCAGTTTCGATCACGACTAGAAGATCTCTTTTCATCATATGATCTAGACTTTGAGCTTCTCTCTTTGCCTCTATTCTTGTAGAATTTGTTGAAGTTCTTAACCACTAGGCGTATCTCTTCATTGGAAATTAACTTGTCACTTGAGGTTGTGGGAGCATCACTTGTAGCTTTGTAAGCACCACTTGACTTGTTGTGAAGCTCTTCCTTATCCTTAAGTGTCATCTCATGAGCAACAATCTTCCAATGACTTCAGTTGGCTTGAGAGTCTTGTAGTTTGGCATCATTTGGATCAAAGTGCACACAGTGTCATACTTTCCATCCAAAGCTCTGAGAATCTTCTTAATGATGAATCGGTCGGTCATTTCTTCGCTTCCTAAGCCGGCAATCTCATTTGTGATGAGAGCAAGCCTAGAGTACATTTCAGCGACTCCTTCACCATCCTTCATCTTGAACTTGTCAAGTTGACCTTGAAGAATATCTAGCTTTGATTCCTTCACAGACTCGGTACCTTCATGCATTTCAACCAAAGTATCCCAAATCTCTTTAGCATTCTCAAGACGGCTGATTTTGTTGAACTCCTCGGGACACAAAGCATTGAAGAGAATGTCACAAGCTTGAGCATTTTTTTGCAACATCTGCAACTCTTCAGGTGTGGCTTCGCGATCCGGAACTTTTCCTTCCTCGAAGAATTCACCTTGCATACCAACACAAATAATGCCCCATGCGGCTGGGTTATGACCAAGAATATGCATTTTCATTTTATGCTTCCAACTAGCAAAATCTGTACCATCAAAGTAAGGACCTCTACGATAATTACCCTCACTAGACGCCATACTCTCCTAGGTTGTGAAACCAAGCTTATGGAGTCCAATGCAATGGAAACCAAAACAATAGAGACCAAAGCTCTGATACCACTTGTAGGATCGAAAGTATGTCCAGAGGGGGGGGGTGATTAGACTACTTGTAAATATAAAAATTCTGCCTTTTGACAAAGAACAGTTTTTGGTAGTTTCACAATTATGATCAAGTCAAGTATCACCCTACACATGCAATTCTAGAGTATAAGCAGCGGAAAGTAAATTGCACATGTAGTAAAGAGAGGTGGAGAAGAGCAAACGCAATTTGGAGACGCGGTGATTTTTCCCGTGGTTCCGATAGGTGGTGCTATCGTACATCCACGTTGATGGAGACTTCAACCCACGGAGGGTAACGGCTGCGCGAGTCCACGGAGGGCTCCACCCACGAAGGGTCCACGAAGAAGCAACCTTGTCTATTCCATCATGGCCTACGCCCACGGAGGGCTAGCCTTACTCGGGGTAGATCTTTACGAAGTAGGCGATCTCCTTGCCCTTACAAACTTCTTGGTTCAACTCCACATCTCGATGACGGAGGCTCCCAAGCGACACCTAACCAATCTAGGAGGCACCACCCTCCAAAAGGTAATAGATGTTGTAGATGATGATGAACTCCTTGCTCTTGTGCTTCAAATGATAATCTCCCCAACACTCAACTCTCCTCACTGATTTGGCTTTGGTGGAAGAAGGGATTGAGTGGAAAGCAACTTGGGAAGGTTAGAAATCAAGTTTCATATGGTGGGAGTGGAGCAACTTAATCTCAACACAAGGGTAGGTAGTTCTCTTCTCAGAAAGTGTAAGGTAGGAGTGGTAGTTCTTTCTGATGGCTCTCTCCACGAATGAAGAGGGGGTGGAGGGGTATATATAGCCTCCACACAAAATCCAACCGTTACACACATAATTGAGCAATCTCGGTGAGACCGAAGTGGACAACTCGGTCAGACCGAAAGTTCAAATAATGTGAACGTTGGGGTTTTCGGTGGGACCGAAAATACCATCTCGGTTTGTCCAATTTGAGCAGAGACAGGAACTTGCCAGTTTTGGTGGGACCGAAAATGTCATCTCGGTTATTCCGATTTGAGCAAAGACAGGAGCTTGCCAGTTTCGGTGGGACCGAAAATATCATCTCGGTTATTCCGATATGATGAAAAACGGTTACAGAAGCTTGGCAGCCCATGTTTCGGTGAAACCGATCTCAAACTCGGAATGACCGATTTTTCTAGGGTTTGGCTTATGGCTGAGGTGGTTCATCTCGGTGTGACTGAGTTTGGAAAATCGGTTGGTCCGAGATTACTTATGAGTATGTATTGTAGTGAAAGTTGCTGATAGTTGAAGGAGATATATCACTAAGCACTTGAGCAACCATATCATCAACACAACCTCATCCCCTTTTAATAGTATTGGCTTTTCCTATGGACTCAATGTGATCTTGGATCACTAAACCAAAAATGGAGTCTTGAGCTTTTGCCAATGCTTGCCTTAGCATTTTGAGGGGTCCACTTCTTCAGTCCTTTTGCCATACCAATGTGATTGAATTTCCTGAAATATACTTGATAAAAGCATTAGTCCAACCACAAAGTATGTTGTCATTAATTACCAAAACCACCCAGGGAGCAAATGTGCTTTCAATCTCCCCCTTTTTGGTAATTGATGGCAACACATTAAAAACACACTAAACAAGACATCAAAGCTTATTGAAAGAAACACATAATTATCACGAAAGCTTTGACAAGCATGTAGTACACAGGCTCCCCCTACAAGTGTGCAAGATTTTCATAGATTTTGGTTTTGGACTACCACAAGCACAGAAGAGAGATAAGCAAGATGTGCTACATGCAGCTTGGCTATATGCATCAGAGCAGATGAAAAGAAGTAAGTGATAATGCATATGTGCATGGTGATTTCTTGCAAACAAGTATTCACAAGCAAGTCACCATCATGCACATTCTGCAAGGTGCATATACTTACCTTGATGTTCCTTGGCATTGTACCTGAGGGGATAAACTTGGGAAAACAAGGTTAGATAACACAAGAGTATTCCTTCAACCAACTGCAAGAACATCAAGAGTACCAAGCCAGGGATGACATGTATAAGGGGTGTCTCATATTGAGCACAAGCTTGAATCAGCAAACATGTCTCCGAAACTAAAAGATTTTCAATGAATTTTGGGAGATTTTGCTTTCCATAAGATATCAACTGTGAAGATTTCTCTCCCTTTGAGTTCTCTCAGAACAAGGGGTTTGATGGAAAGAGCAAAATCAAAAGAATGATGCCAAAAGAGAATGATGTCCAATGTAAGACACGGCAAAGCTTTGATGTGATTCTCTCCCCCTTTAAGATAAGATTGCTTTTCTTCTCCCCCTAAGTCTTCTCTTCTCCCCCTACTCCCCCTAAGTCTTCTCCCCCTTTGACATCAAGTGCCGAAAAGGACAGCAAACTAGGAAGGCAGGAAAGATGGAAGGAAAGAAGTGGGATCCTTAAGAATCACAACAGGGCAAATAGGAACATGCATAGAGAATCATTGAGTGGAGCTGCAGAAGATGATGTCCTGGAAGAAATAAATCGGTGACACCGAATTGAGTTAGGGTAGATCCTTTTCGGTTAGACCGAAATATTGAAATCGGTGACGCCGAGTTTAATTCCAAGGAAATACAGAAACAATTCAGCTCACTTTGCGAGGAATATTTCAAAGGATTTGCAATGAATTTGTGAAAGATTTTCGGGGAATTGATCAGAGCCAGAAGGATATACAAAAAGACATAAGAAAAGAAATGAAAAAGATTCCTAGATGAAGTTTTTTATAAAGAAAACTCAATGAGAGAACATAAGAGAAAATAGAAAGACTCCAAAACATATGTACTTCATCTAGATAAAGGTCGGCGACAAGGTCACCTATGTTTGAGTATATTGACTTAGGAGTCAAATGAGGACATTTGATCATAGGTCATACTCATCATTTAAGCTCAAAATGGGGTTGCCATTTTTCGATTAAGCATTTGATGTGATCACATCTTATGAAGCTGCTTGTACTCATGACTTTGAGCAAAGCTCCTTAAAGATGTGAAGAACATACCTTGGGCTTGTTGTTGCTTTACTCATGTAGGTAAGCTTGATGTAGGTGCTCATTGAATGTGAAGTTGGAGCGCCATTTCTACTTGTGTAGTTCATGTTCCTACATGGGTTAGGCAAGCAAGGAAATACTCGAGGATATCCAAGATGACAAGAGTGAAATACAAGATGTATAAGATGTCAAAAAGGATATGTGGAATTTTGTTCCTTGAATTCAACATCCCAAAGGGCTAGATACTTGGTCAATGACAAGATTACTCATGATTTGAGTGTGTGGTAATCTTGTGGAATGTAGACCATCCAAGTACCTGCAAGGAGTTAGATGCAATACAAGGAAGCAAATGTGTCCAAGACATATGATCAGCATCATAAGAGAAATATCAAGGATTAGTCAAGAGGGCTCATGCCTTGCATGCATCAATGGAGTTCTCACTCCAAGTTTGAAGCATCAATGATGTTCAACTCACTCCTTAAGCGACAAAACACCTTCTCATCAAGAGGTTTTGTAAAGATATCAGCAAGTTGTTTGTCAGTACGAACATGCTTAAGATTAATGTCACCCTTGGCAATATGATCACGAATAAAATGGTGACGAACTTCAATATGCTTCGTTCGAGAGTGTTGCACGGGATTGTGTCCAATTTTAATTGCACTCTCATTGTCACAAAGCAAGGGAACATGTCTCACATGTATCCCATAATCCTTAAGCGTTTGTGTCATCCATAGCAATTGAGCACAACACGAACCAGCAGCAATATATTCTGCTTCGGCAGTGGATAATGATACCGAATTTTGTTTCTTGGAGGACCAAGATACAAGGGATCGACCAAGGAATTGACACGTACCCGAAGTTGACTTTCTATCAACCTTGTCACCGGCATAGTCCGAGTCGGAATAGCCAACAAGGTCGAAAGAGGCCCTCTTAGGATACCAAATGCCAAAGTTTGGTGTGTGTATCAAATATCTCACTATCCTTTTAACACCTTTAAGATGACATTCTTTAGGGGCTGCTTGATATCGCGCACACATGCATACACTTAACATTATGTCAGGACGAGAAGCACAAAGATATAGTAGAGAACCAATCATAGAACGGTAAACCCTTTGATCAACAGGTTCTCCATCTTTTGTCAAGTCATTGTGTCCACTTGTAGGCATGGGGGTACTCATACCTTTGCTTTCTTGCCTGTTGAACTTCTTAAAGAGATCCTTGGTGTACTTTGTTTGTGAGACAAAGGTACCCTCCTTAGATTGCTTGATTTGCAACCCAAGGAAGAATTTGAGTTCACTCATCATGGACATCTCATACTTCTCCGACATGAGCTGTCCAAACTTCTTGCTAAAATGGGGGTTTGTTGAACCAAAGATAATATCATCAACATATATTTGGCACACGAATAGTTCACCATTAACCCTTTTTGTGAACAGCGTTGAGTCTATCTTTCCAATCTCAAAGCCTTTTTCAAGAAGAAAACTAGTCAAGCATTTGTACCAAGCTCTAGGAGCTTGTTTAAGACCATAAAGAGCTTTGTGCAACTTGCAAACATGATTAGGCTTTTTGGGATTCACAAATCCGGGAGGTTGTTTCACAAATACTTCCTCCTCAATTTCACCATTTAGGAAAGCACTTTTGATATCCATTTGATAGAGAGTAATATCATGGTGATTGGCATAAGCAAGAAGAATGCGAATGGACTCAAGTCTAGCAACGGGGGCATAGGTCTCACCATAGTCCATACCTTCGACTTGTGTGTAACCTTGAGCTACGAGACGAGCCTTGTTGCGGATGACTTGTCCATCTTCATCTTGCTTGTTCCGAAAAACCCATTTGGTTCCAATGATGTTTTGATCATCCTTGGGCTTCTCTACCAAAGTCCACACCTTGTTCCTCTCGAAGTTGTGTAGTTCTTCGTGCATAGCGTTCACCCAATCCGGGTCTTCAAGTGCTTCTTCTACCTTCATAGGTTCAATGCTAGAGATAAATGAGTAATGCTCACAAAAGTTAGCTAAGCGAGTTTTAGAGCGAGTAATTCTCCCGGAGTTGATGTCGTTCATCATTTGTTCCACGGGATGATTTTTCTTGACTCTTGCTCGGACTCGGGATAGCTTTTGTTGATGTTGTGGCTGAGCTTCCTCATCATCTTCATCTTCCTCTTCTTCTTCTTCATTGTTGTTGGTGTTGTCTTGAGGCGGTGGAGAAGGAGGTTGTGGTGGATCTTCTTGTTGCACTTCCTCATCTTGGTGAGTTCCACTTGTGGAGGCCAACATGTTGCCTTGAGGTTCATCTCGCCGTGAGGTAGGTGGCTCCACATATGTAGATGAGGTACTCTCCTTCACTTCCATGGGACGGATCTTTCCAATAGATAAATCTTGGATAGCTTCCGATGGGTCCTTGTCTCCTACATCAATAGGCATTTGCTCTACTAGCGAGCCATTAGATTCATCAAACTTCACATCTACCGTCTCTTCAACCTTTCGGGTGAAATTGTTGTAGACACGGTAGGTGTGGGAGTTTGATCCATAACCAAGGAGAAAGCCTTCATGAGATTTAGGAGCAAATTTAGACCGACGATGCTTATCAAGGATATAGCATTTTGAACCAAAGACACGAAAGTATCCCACTTGGGGTTTGTTACCGGTGAGAAGCTCGTATGATGTCTTCTTCTTGTATAGCTCCTTGATGACTTGTCTTTCCTCTCCGAATCCTTGCTTCTCCGAGAGGGTCTTCGTTCATAACGATCATCTCTACTCCTTCTCTCTTTCCGAGGTGACTCATCTCTTGATCTTCTTCTTGGAGATTCTTCTATTCTCTTGTGGGGAGCCGTACACTCATTTGAGTAGTGTCCGGGTCTTCCACAATTGTAGCAGTTTCAATCACGACTAGAAGATCTCTTTTCATCATATGATCTAGACTTTGAGCTTCTCTCTTTGCCTCTATTCTTGTAGAATTTGTTGAAGTTCTTAACCACTAGGCTTATCTCTTCATTGGAAATTAACTTGTCACTTGAGGTTGTGGGAGCATCACTTGTAGCTTTGTAAGCACCACTTGACTTGTTGTGAAGCTCTTCCTTATCCTTAAGTGTCATCTCATGAGCAACAATCTTCCAATGACTTCAGTTGGCTTGAGAGTCTTGTAGTTTGGCATCATTTGGATCAAAGTGCACACAGTGTCATACTTTCCATCCAAAGCTCTGAGAATCTTCTTAATGATGAATCGGTCGGTCATTTCTTCGCTTCCTAAGCCGGCAATCTCATTTGTGATGAGAGCAAGCCTAGAGTACATTTCAGCGACTCCTTCACCATCCTTCATCTTGAACTTGTCAAGTTGACCTTGAAGAATATCTAGCTTTGATTCCTTCACAGACTCGGTACCTTCATGCATTTCAACCAAAGTATCCCAAATCTCTTTAGCATTCTCAAGACGGCTGATTTTGTTGAACTCCTCGGGACACAAAGCATTGAAGAGAATGTCACAAGCTTGAGCATTTTTTTGCAACATCTGCAACTCTTCAGGTGTGGCTTCGCGATCCGGAACTTTTCCTTCCTCGAAGAATTCACCTTGCATACCAACACAAATAATGCCCCATGCGGCTGGGTTATGACCAAGAATATGCATTTTCATTTTATGCTTCCAACTAGCAAAATCTGTACCATCAAAGTAAGGACCTCTACGATAATTACCCTCACTAGACGCCATACTCTCCTAGGTTGTGAAACCAAGCTTATGGAGTCCAATGCAATGGAAACCAAAACAATAGAGACCAAAGCTCTGATACCACTTGTAGGATCGAAAGTATGTCCAGAGGGGGGGGTGATTAGACTACTTGTAAATATAAAAATTCTGCCTTTTGACAAAGAACAGTTTTTGGTAGTTTCACAATTATGATCAAGTCAAGTATCACCCTACACATGCAATTCTAGAGTATAAGCAGCGGAAAGTAAATTGCACATGTAGTAAAGAGAGGTGGAGAAGAGCAAACGCAATTTGGAGACGCGGTGATTTTTCCTGTGGTTCCGATAGGTGGTGCTATCGTACATCCACGTTGATGGAGACTTCAACCCACGGAGGGTAACGGCTGCGCGAGTCCACGGAGGGCTCCACCCACGAAGGGTCCACGAAGAAGCAACCTTGTCTATTCCATCATGGCCTACGCCCACGGAGGGCTAGCCTTACTCGGGGTAGATCTTTACGAAGTAGGCGATCTCCTTGCCCTTACAAACTTCTTGGTTCAACTCCACATCTCGATGACGGAGGCTCCCAAGCGACACCTAACCAATCTAGGAGGCACCACCCTCCAAAAGGTAATAGATGTTGTAGATGATGATGAACTCCTTGCTCTTGTGCTTCAAATGATAATCTCCCCAACACTCAACTCTCCTCACTGATTTGGCTTTGGTGGAAGAAGGGATTGAGTGGAAAGCAACTTGGGAAGGTTAGAAATCAAGTTTCATATGGTGGGAGTGGAGCAACTTGATCTCAACACAAGGGTAGGTAGTTCTCTTCTCAGAAAGTGTAAGGTAGGAGTGGTAGTTCTTTCTGATGGCTCTCTCCACGAATGAAGAGGGGGTGGAGGGGTATATATAGCCTCCACACAAAATCCAACCGTTACACACATAATTGAGCAATCTCGGTGAGACCGAAGTGGACAACTCGGTCAGACCGAAAGTTCAAATAATGTGAACGTTGGGGTTTTCGGTGGGACCGAAAATACCATCTCGGTTTGTCCAATTTGAGCAGAGACAGGAACTTGCCAGTTTCGGTGGGACCGAAAATGTCATCTCGGTTATTCCGATTTGAGCAAAGACAGGAGCTTGCCAGTTTCGGTGGGACCGAAAATATCATCTCGGTTATTCCGATATGATGACAAACGGTTACAGAAGCTTGGCAGCCCATGTTTCGGTGAAACCGATCTCAAACTCGGAATGACCGATTTTTCTAGGGTTTGGCTTATGGCTGAGGTGGTTCATCTCGGTGTGACTGAGTTTGGAAAATCGGTTGGTCCGAGATTACTTATGAGTATGTATTGTAGTGAAAGTTGCTGATAGTTGAAGGAGATATATCACTAAGCACTTGAGCAACCAGATCATCAACACAACCTCATCCCCTTTTAATAGTATTGGCTTTTCCTATGGACTCAATGTGATCTTGGATCACTAAACCAAAAATGGAGTATTGAGCTTTTGCCAATGCTTGCCTTAGCATTTTGAGGGGTCCACTTCTTCAGTCCTTTTGCCATACCAATGTGATTGAATTTCCTGAAATATACTTGATAAAAGCATTAGTCCAACCACAAAGTATGTTGTCATTAATTACCAAAACCACCCAGGGAGCAAATGTGGTTTCAATCTCCCCCTTTTTGGTAATTGATGGCAACACACTAAAAACACACTAAACAAGACATCAAAGCTTATTGAAAGAAACACATAATTATCACGAAAGCTTTGACAAGCATGTAGTACACAGGCTCCCCCTACAAGTGTGCAAGATTTTCATAGATTTTGGTTTTGGACTACCACAAGCACAGAAGAGAGATAAGCAAGATGTGCTACATGCAGCTTGGCTATATGCATCAGAGCAGATGAAAAGAAGTAAGTGATAATGCATATGTGCATGGTGATTTCTTGCAAACAAGTATTCACAAGCAAGTCACCATCATGCACATTTTGCAAGGTGCATATACTTACCTTGATGTTCCTTGGCATTGTACCTGAGGGGATAAACTTGGGAAAACAAGGTTAGATAACACAAGAGTATTCCTTCAACCAACTGCAAGAACATCAAGAGTACCAAGCCAGGGATGACATGTATAAGGGGTGTCTCATATTGAGCACAAGCTTGAATCAGCAAACATGTCTCCGAAACTAAAAGATTTTCAATGAATTTTGGGAGATTTTGCTTTCCATAAGATATCAACTGTGAAGATTTCTCTCCCTTTGAGTTCTCTCAGAACAAGGGGTTTGATGGAAAGAGCAAAATCAAAAGAATGATGCCAAAAGAGAATGATGTCCAATGTAAGACACGGCAAAGCTTTGATGTGATTCTCTCCCCCTTTAAGATAAGATTGCTTTTCTTCTCCCCCTAAGTCTTCTCTTCTCCCCCTACTCCCCCTAAGTCTTCTCCCCCTTTGACATCAAGTGCCGAAAAGGACAGCAAACTAGGAAGGCAGGAAAGATGGAAGGAAAGAAGTGGGATCCTTAAGAATCACAACAGGGCAAATAGGAACATGCATAGAGAATCATTGAGTGGAGCTGCAGAAGATGATGTCCTGGAAGAAATAAATCGGTGACACCGAATTGAGTTAGGGTAGATCCTTTTCGGTTAGACCGAAATATTGAAATCGGTGACGCCGAGTTTAATTCCAAGGAAATACAGAAACAATTCAGCTCACTTTGCGAGGAATATTTCAAAGGATTTGCAATGAATTTGTGAAAGATTTTCGGGGAATTGATCAGAGCCAGAAGGATATACAAAAAGACATAAGAAAAGAAATGAAAAAGATTCCTAGATGAAGTTTTTTTTAAAGAAAACTCAATGAGAGAACATAAGAGAAAATAGAAAGACTCCAAAACATATGTACTTCATCTAGATAAAGGTCGGCGACAAGGTCACCTATGTTTGAGTATATTGACTTAGGAGTCAAATGAGGACATTTGATCATAGGTCATACTCATCATTTAAGCTCAAAATGGGGTTGCCATTTTTCGATTAAGCATTTGATGTGATCACATCTTATGAAGCTGCTTGTACTCATGACTTTGAGCAAAGCTCCTTAAAGATGTGAAGAACATACCTTGGGCTTGTTGTTGCTTTACTCATGTAGGTAAGCTTGATGTAGGTGCTCATTGAATGTGAAGTTGGAGCGCTATTTCTACTTGTGTAGTTCATGTTCCTACATGGGTTAGGCAAGCAAGGAAATACTCGAGGATATCCAAGATGACAAGAGTGAAATACAAGATGTATAAGATGTCAAAAAGGATATGTGGAATTTTGTTCCTTGAATTCAACATCCCAAAGGGCTAGATACTTGGTCAATGACAAGATTACTCATGATTTGAGTGTGTGGTAATCTTGTGGAATGTAGATCATCCAAGTACCTGCAAGGAGTTAGATGCAATACAAGGAAGCAAATGTGTCCAAGACATATGATCAGCATCATAAGAGAAATATCAAGGATTAGTCAAGAGGGCTCATGCCTTGCATGCATCAATGGAGTTCTCACTCCAAGTTTGAAGCATCAATGATGTTCAACTCACTCCTTAAGCGACAAAACACCTTCTCATCAAGAGGTTTTGTAAAGATATCAGCAAGTTGTTTGTCAGTACGAACATGCTTAAGATTAATGTCACCCTTGGCAATATGATCACGAATAAAATGGTGACGAACTTCAATATGCTTGGTTCTAGAGTGTTGCACGGGATTGTGTCCAATTTTAATTGCACTCTCATTGTCACAAAGCAAGGGAACATGTCTCACATGTATCCCATAATCCTTAAGCGTTTGTGTCATCCATAGCAATTGAGCACAACACGAACCAGCAGCAATATATTCTGCTTCGGCAGTGGATAATGATACCGAATTTTGTTTCTTGGAGGACCAAGATACAAGGGATCGACCAAGGAATTGACACGTACCCGAAGTTGACTTTCTATCAACCTTGTCACCGGCATAGTCCGAGTCGGAATAGCCAACAAGGTCGAAAGAGGCCCTCTTAGGATACCAAATGCCAAAGTTTGGTGTGTGTATCAAATATCTCACTATCCTTTTAACAGCTTTAAGATGACATTCTTTAGGGGCTGCTTGATATCGCGCACACATGCTTACACTTAACATTATGTCAGGACGAGAAGCACAAAGATATAGTAGAGAACCAATCATAGAACGGTAAACCCTTTGATCAACAGGTTCTCCATCTTTTGTCAAGTCATTGTGTCCACTTGTAGGCATGGGGGTACTCATACCTTTGCTTTCTTGCATGTTGAACTTCTTAAAGAGATCCTTGGTGTACTTTGTTTGTGAGACAAAGGTACCCTCCTTAGATTGCTTGATTTGCAACCCAAGGAAGAATTTGAGTTCACTCATCATGGACATCTCATACTTCTCCGACATGAGTTGTCCAAACTTCTTGCTAAAATGGGGGTTTGTTGAACCAAAGATAATATCATCAACATATATTTGGCACACGAATAGTTCACCATTAACCCTTTTTGTGAACAGCGTCGAGTCTATCTTTCCAATCTCAAAGCCTTTTTCAAGAAGAAAACTAGTCAAGCATTTGTACCAAGCTCTAGGAGCTTGTTTAAGACCATAAAGAGCTTTGTGCAACTTGTAAACATGATTAGGCTTTTTGGGATTCACAAATCCGGGAGGTTGTTTCACAAATACTTCCTCCTCAATTTCACCATTTAGGAAAGCACTTTTGATATCCATTTGATAGAGAGTAATATCATGGTGATTGGCATAAGCAAGAAGAATGCGAATGGACTCAAGTCTAGCAACGGGGGCATAGGTCTCACCATAGTCCATACCTTCGACTTGTGTGTAACCTTGAGCTACGAGACGAGCCTTGTTGCGGATGACTTGTCCATCTTCATCTTGCTTGTTCCGAAAAACCCATTTGGTTCCAATGATGTTTTGATCATCCTTGGGCTTCTCTACCAAAGTCCACACCTTGTTCCTCTCGAAGTTGTGTAGTTCTTCGTGCATAGCGTTCACCCAATCCGGGTCTTCAAGTGCTTCTTCTACCTTCATAGGTTCAATGCTAGAGATAAATGAGTAATGCTCACAAAAGTTAGCTAAGCGAGTTTTAGAGCGAGTAATTCTCCCGGAGTTGATGTCGTTCATCATTTGTTCCACGGGATGATTTTTCTTGACTCTTGCTCGGAGTCGGGATAGCTTTTGTTGATGTTGTGGCTGAGCTTCCTCATCATCTTCATCTTCCTCTTCTTCTTCTTCATTGTTGTTGGTGTTGTCTTGAGGCGGTGGAGAAGGAGGTTGTGGTGGATCTTCTTGTTGCACTTCCTCATCTTTGTGAGTTCCACTTGTGGAGGCCTCCATGTTGCCTTGAGGTTCATCTCGCCGTGAGGTAGGTGGCTCCACATATGTAGATGAGGTACTCTCCTTCACTTCCATGGGACGGATCTTTCCAATAGATAAATCTTGGATAGCTTCCGATGGGTCCTTGTCTCCTAGATCAATAGGCATTTGCTCTACTTGCGAGCCATTAGATTCATCAAACTTCACATCTACCGTCTCTTCAACCTTTCGGGTGAAATTGTTGTAGACACGGTAGGTGTGGGAGTTTGATCCATAACCAAGGAGAAAGCCTTCATGAGATTTAGGAGCAAATTTAGACAGACGATGCTTATCAAGGATATAGCATTTTGAACCAAAGACACGAAAGTATCCCACTTGGGGTTTATTACCGGTGAGAAGCTCGTATGATGTCTTCTTCTTGTATAGCTCCTTGATGACTTGTCTTTCCTCTCCGAATCCTTGCTTCTCCGAGAGGGTCTTCGTTCATAACGATCATCTCTACTCCTTCTCTCTTTCCGAGATGACTCATCTCTTGATCTTCTTCTTGGAGATTCTTCTCTTCTCTTGTGGGGAGCCGTACACTCATTTGAGTAGTGTCCGGGTCTTCCACAATTGTAGCAGTTTCGATCACGACTAGAAGATCTCTTTTCATCATATGATCTAGACTTTGAGCTTCTCTCTTTGCCTCTATTCTTGTAGAATTTGTTGAAGTTCTTAACCATTAGGCTTATCTCTTCATTGGAAATTAACTTGTCACTTGAGGTTGTGGGAGCATCACTTGTAGCTTTGTAAGCACCACTTGACTTGTTGTGAAGCTCTTCCTTATCCTTAAGTGTCATCTCACGAGCAACAATTCTTCCAATGACTTCAGTTGGCTTGAGAGTCTTGTAGTTTGGCATCATTTGGATCAAAGTGCACACGGTGTCATACTTTCCATCCAAAGCTCTGAGAATCTTCTTAATGATGAATCGGTCGGTCATTTCTTCGCTTCCTAAGCCGGCAATCTCATTTGTGATGAGAGCAAGCCTAGAGTACATTTCAGCGACTCCTTCACCATCCTTCATCTTGAACTTGTCAAGTTGACCTTGAAGAATATCTAGCTTTGATTCCTTCACAGACTCGGTACCTTCGTGCATTTCAACCAAAGTATCCCAAATCTCTTTAGAATTCTCATGACGGCTGATTTTGTTGAACTCCTCGGGACACAAAGCATTGAAGAGAATGTCACAAGCTTGAGCATTGTTTTGCAACATCCGCAACTCTTCAGGTGTGGCTTCGCAATCCGGAACTTTTCCTTCCTCTAAGAATTCACCTTGCATACCAACACAAATAATGCCCCATGCGGCTGGGTTATGACCAAGAATATGCATTTTCATTTTATGCTTCCAACTAGCAAAATTTGTACCATCAAAGTAAGGACCTCTACGATAATTACCCTCACTAGACGCCATACTCTCCTAGGTTGTGAAACCAAGCTTATGGAGTCCAATGCAATGGAAACCAAAACAATGGAGACCAAAGCTCTGATACCACTTGTAGGATTGAAAGTATGTCCAGAGGGGGGGGGTGATTAGACTACTTGTAAATATAAAAATTCTGCCTTTTGACATAGAACAGTTTTTGGTAGTTTCACAATTATGATCAAGTCAAGTATCACCCTACACATGCAATTCTAGAGTATAAGCAGCGGAAAGTAAATTGCACATGTAGTAAAGAGAGGTGGAGAAGAGCAAATGCAATTTGGAGACGCGGTGATTTTTCCCGTGGTTCCGATAGGTGGTGCTATCGTACATCCACGTTGATGGAGACTTCAACCCACGGAGGGTAACGGCTGCGCGAGTCCACGGAGGGCTCCACACACGAAGGGTCCACGAAGAAGTAACCTTGTCTATTCCATCATGGCCTACGCCCACGGAGGGCTAGCCTTACTCGGGGTAGATCTTCACGAAGTAGGCGATCTCCTTGCCCTTACAAACTTCTTGGTTCAACTCCACATCTCGATGACGGAGGCTCCCAAGCGACACCTAACCAATCTAGGAGGCACCACCCTCCAAAAGGTAATAGATGTTGTAGATGATGATGAACTCCTTGTTCTTGTGCTTCAAATGATAATCTCCCCAACACTCAACTCTCCTCACTGATTTGGCTTTGGTGGAAGAAGGGATTGAGTGGAAAGCAACTTGGGAAGGTTAGAAATCAAGTTTCATATGGTGGGAGTGGAGCAACTTGATCTCAACACAAGGGTAGGTAGTTCTCTTCTCAGAAAGTGTAAGGTAGGAGTGGTAGTTCTTTCTGATGGCTCTCTCCACGAATGAAGAGGGGGTGGAGGGGTATATATAGCCTCCACACAAAATCCAACCGTTACACACATAATTGAGCAATCTCGGTGAGACCGAAGTGGACAACTCGGTCAGACCGAAAGTTCAAATAATGTGAACGTTGGGGTTTTCGGTGGGACCGAAAATACCATCGCGGTTTGTCCGATTTGAGCAGAGACAGGAACTTGCCAGTTTTGGTGGGACCGAAAATGTCATCTCGGTTATTCCGATTTGAGCAAAGACAGGAGCTTGCCAGTTTCGGTGGGACCGAAAATATCATCTCGGTTATTCCGATATGATGACAAACGGTTACAGAAGCTTGGCAGCCCATGTTTCGGTGAAACCGATCTCAAACTCGGAATGACCGATTTTTCTAGGGTTTGGCTTATGGCTGAGGTGGTTCATCTCGGTGTGACTGAGTTTGGAAAATCGGTTGGTCCGAGATTACTTATGAGTGTGTATTGTAGTGAAAGTTGCTGATAGTTGAAGGAGATATATCACTAAGCACTTGAGCAACCAGATCATCAACACAACCTCATCCCCTTTTAATAGTATTGGCTTTTCCTATGGACTCAATGTGATCTTGGATCACTAAACCAAAAATGGAGTCTTGAGCTTTTGACAATGCTTGCCTTAGCATTTTGAGGGGTCCACTTCTTCAGTCCTTTTGCCATACCAATGTGATTGAATTTCCTGAAATATACTTGATAAAAGCATTAGTCCAACCACAAAGTATGTTGTCATTAATTACCAAAACCACCCAGGGAGCAAATGTGCTTTCAACTTAATGAACTCGGTATGACTGAAAGGAAAGAATCGGTCAGACCGAGATGCACTAAGAGGTTTTGAAAGTTTAAGTCTATGACGAATTGGTGACTTTGAGTGCTCCTCACTCAGAGGGTTCGAATCTGACTTGATCAAAGTATGTGATGTAGCATGAATAGAGTTTGAGACAAGAAAAGCATAGATAGCTAGAGGGGATTCTTAGGCATTCTTGTCCATCCATTTGGCAAAAGAAGAAAGCCATGCAATCAAAGCAACAAATGGATGTCCTCGAATGAGAAAATATGCACTCAACATGCTCACACAATGAGATAGCAAATGAAATATGTGGCAAAGCATGCACACACATTCTAGCATCTATCAAGCAATTGGCAATGACTAGGTCATCTATATATGAGTATATTGACTTAGGAGTCAAATAAGAACATTTGATCATAGGTCATACTCATTGTTTAAGCTCAAGTGGGGTTACCACTTTTATAGAAAGCATTGTTGTGTTCACACCATTAGAGTAAAGTGATACGTCTCCAACGTATCTATAATTTTTTATTGTTCCATGCTATTATTTATGATGTCTTTGATGTTTAATGGGCTTTATCATTCACTTTTATATCATTTTTGGGACTAACCTACTAACCCAAAGGCCGAGTCCAGATTGCTGTCTTTTGCCAGTTTGAGGGTTTAGCCGAAAAAGAATATCAAACGGAGTCCAAACGGAATGAAACCTTCGCGAGAGATATTTTTGGAGAAAATCACGCACGCGGAGCTTGAGAACCACGTCAGTGGATAGAGGGCTGGCCCACGGGGGTGGGAGGCGCGCCCCCCTTCCCTGGGCGTGCCCCCCTACCTCGTGGCCCCCTCGAGCGTCCCCCGGTGCCCTCCTTCTTCCTATATAAGTCTACGTACCCTAGAAACTATGTGAACAGAGAGAAAACCCTAATTCCACCGTCGTACCTTCTGTTCCCGTGGAGATCCCATCTTGGAGCTTATTCCGGAGCTCCACCGGAGGGGGATCCATCACGGAGGCCTTCATCATCATCATCATCACCCTCACCATGAGTTGTGAGTAGTATACCACAGAACTTCAGGTCCATAGCTAGTATCTAGATGGCTTCTTCTCTCTCTCTGGAACTCAATACAAAGTTCTCCTCGGTCTTCGAGGAGAACTATTCGATGTAATGTCTTTTTGCGGTGTGTTTGTCGAGATCCGATCAATTGTGAGTTTATGATCAAGGTTATCTATGAAAGATATTTGGTTCTTCTTTGAACTTTTTATGTGTGCTCATAATATCCTTGCAAGTCTCTTAGAATTATTGGTTTGGTTTGGCCTACTAGATCTATAGTTCTTGCAATGGGAGAAGTGATTGGCTTTGGGTTCAATCTTGCGGTGTCCTTTCCCAGTGACAGCAGGGGCAACAAGGCACATATTGTATTGTTGCCATCGAGGATAAAAAGATGGGGTTTATATCATATTGCTTGAGTTTATCCCTCTACATCATGTCATCTTGCTTAAGGCGTTACTATGTTCTTATGAACTTAATACACTAGATGCATGCTGGATAGTGGTCAATGTGTGGACTAATATTAGTAGATGCAGGCAGGTGTCGGTCTACTTGTCTCGGACGTGATGCCTATATACAATGATCATGCCTAGATAGTCTCATAATTATTCGCTTTTCAATCTATTGCTCGACAATAATTTGTTTACCCGCCATAGAATATCGCTATCATGAGAGAAGCCACTATAGAAAACTATGGCCCCCGGGTCTATTCTCAACATATCAATCTACATCTACTTTACTTTTACCGCTTTTATTTGTTCTTCTTATAAACTAATAATACCAAAAATATAAACTATCATCTCTATCAGATCTTACTTTCGTAAGTGACCGTAAAGGGATTGACAACCCCTTATCGTGTTGGTTGCAAAGTTCTTATTTGTTTGTGCAGGTGCGAGGGACTCGCATGTGGTCTCCTACTGGATTGATACCTTGGTTCTCAAAAAGTGAGGGAAATACTTACGCTACTGTGCTGCATCACCCTTTCCTCGTCGAGGGAATACAATGCAAGCTCGAGAAGTAGCAAGAAGTATTTCTGGCGCCGTTGCCGCGGAGGCTTACGCAAAAGTCATATACCAAGTACCTATCACAAACCCTTATCCTTGGCATTACATTTTTTTGCCTCTCGTTTTCCTCTCCCCCACTTCACACTTGCCGTTTTATTTGCCCTTCTTCTGCCGTGTGTTTGCCATTCGCGTGCCTCTTGTTTCCTTGTGTTGCTATGTGCCCTCAATTAGCTTGCATCTTCGCTTTCTAAAGTATGAATCTTGATCCACTTGCCAATCTCTTTAAGAGATCCAATTATGTTGAACCTATTGCTAGTGAGTTGCGTGCACTAGATTATCTTTATGGGGTTTTGCTTGAAATTTATGAATCTGAATATTGTGAGGAATTGTTAAAAGAAAAAGTGATTCATGATAGCTTGTTAAATAAAAAGATGATTGCAATAATGTTATTATAAATTCTATTGATGTCAATTGTGTTAATGATATGAAAAACCCTAAGCTTGGGGATGCTCGTATTGCTATGTCCACTACTTGTTGCAATGATCATGATTGGGGTGATTCTTCTTGCGATCTTGAAAATTTATTTAATCCCCAGGATATATATGAGATTGATAATAATGTTTGCAATACTATTAAAAGTGGGTTTGGAAGATTGTCAACTTTAGATCCCACACATTTGGAGAATATTCAATCTTATGATTTTTTTATGAAAGTGGGTTTGGAGAGGTCATGACTTTAGTTAATGTTAATCCCACTATTTTGGAAGAGTGTCAACTTTGCATGCATGTGGATCATGTTGAGAATATGTTATGTGATAGCTATTTTGTTGAATTTAATCATGATCCTACATGCAATTCTTATGAGAGAGGGAAATATGGTCATAGAAATCTTCATGTTACTAAATTACCTCTCGTTATGTTGAGATTGCTATTGTTTCTTTCTCCTTCCTTGCATATGCTAGATCTTGCTTGTCTTTCTAGTTTGTTTTCCTATAAAATGCCTATGCATAGGAAGTATGTTAGACTTAGATGTGTTTGTCACATGTATTATGATGCTCTCTTTGTGCTTCAAATCTTGTCTTTCATGTGAGCATCATTGAAATATCGTGCCTAGCTAGGGGTGTAAAACGATAGCGCTTGTTGGGAGGCAACCCAATTTTATGTTTTTTGTTTTTGCTGCTGTTAGGGAATAATTTTTGCATATAGCCTCTGGTTAGATGTGGTTTCATGTTTTGTTTAGTGTTTGTGCCAAGTAGAACCTTTGGGAAGACTTGTGTGAAGTTTATGTGATCTTGCTATGAAAAACAAAATCGTTAGCGCTAGCTAAAGTGGTCTTCAGATTTTACTGGAGCGTGCTTTTTAGTTGAATATTTTTGAAGATGATTGGCAGATAAATTCCGCAAATTTACCAATTTAGTTTGAAATTTTTGGAGTTCCAGAAGTAGGCGAAACCTGCAGATCACTACAGACTGTTCTGTTTTTGACAGATTCCACCGCCGTACCCCAGTAACTCCATGAACAGAGAGAAAACCCTAATTCCACCGCCGTACCTTCTGTTCCCGTGGAGATCCCATCTTGGAGCCTGTTCCGGAGCTCCACTGGAGGGGGATCCATCACGGAGGCCTTCATCATCATCATCATCATCATCACCATCACCATGAGTTGTGAGTAGTTTACCACAGACCTTCGGGTCCATAGCTAGTATCTAGATGGCTTCTTCTCTCTCTCTGTATCTCAATACAAAGTTCTCCTCGGTCTTCGAGGAGATCTATTCGATGTAATCTCTTTTTGCGGTATGTTTGTCGAGATTCGATGAATTGTGAGTTTATGATCAAGGTTATCTATGAAATATATTTGGTTCTTCTCTGAACTTTTTATGTGTGCTCATAATATCCTTGCAAGTCTCTTCGAATTATTGGTTTGGTTTGGCCTACTAGATCTATAGTTCTTGCAATGGGAGAAGTGCTTGGCTTTGGGTTCAATCTTGCGGTGTCCTTTCCCAGTGACAGTTGGGGCAGCAAGGCACGTATTGTATTGTTGCCATCGAGGATAAAAATACGGGGTTTATATCATATTGCTTGAGTTTATCCCTCTACATCATGTCATCTTGCTTAAGGTGTTACTGTGTTCTTATGAACTTAATACACTAGATGCATGCTGGATAGCGGTCGATGTGTGGAGTAATAGTAGTAGATGCAGGCAGGAGTCGGTCTACTTGTCTCGGACGTGATGCCTATATACAATGATCATGCCTAGATAGTCTCATAATTATTCGATTTTCTAGCAATTGCTCGATAGTAATTTGTTTACCCGCCGTAGAATATCGCTATCATGAGAGAAGCCACTAGAGAAAACTATGGCCCCCGGGTCTATTCTCAACATATCAATCTACATCTACTTTACTTTTACCGCTTTGATTTGCTGTTCTTATAAACTAAAAATACAAAAAATATAAACTATTATCTCTATCAGATCTCACTTTTGTAAGTGACCGTAAAGGGATTGACAACCCCTTATCGCATTGGCTGCGAAGTTCTTATTTGTTTGTGCAGGTGCGAGGGACTCGTGCGTGGTCTCCTACTGGATTTACACATTGGTTCTCAAAAACTGAGGGAAATACTTCCGCTACTGTGCGGCATCACCCTTTCCTCTTCGAGGGAATACAACGCAAGCTCGATAAGTAGTATAAAGCTCCCCCTTGATGTGATATTCCCCCTAAGAGGGATGAACTAACCTTGGGTTTTGTCGACGATGACTTCATGTTGGTGTTGAAGATGTAGATGCTCAATGTTGATGTAGATCATTTTGGAGAAATCCATTGGAGTGAGTTGCACTTTCAATACACACATGCGTTAGTCCCACAAGGAACATACAAAGATATCCATGGACATAGAGTGGATTGCACACAAGATGATGTCCATGAAAGCATAACATTAACTTGTCCCTTGTCTTACCAACAAGAGGGTTTGTGACTCCTTGAACTAGTGCAAGATGTGGAAGTTGATTGCACTTGTCCTTGCCAATATGAATATGAGTGAAGTATGTTGGCAAAGTCACCCTCAAGAACTCTCTAGTTCTTCCTCTTCGGGATCCACATCATCTTGATGGGAATCCTTGGAGAGTAGATGTACCTGATGAAGTAGAACTTGACGTAGTCTTGGGAACCCACTTGATGATGCGGAGCATCCCAAGGTTATCGCCATGGACCTACCATCGTCTCATCAAGTGCCAAGTGGACCGATGACACGCGCTCGAGCACGAGCTCTCGAGACGGAGGTGACTTCACTCCTCTCTCTACGTCATTTCGATTCATACGAGTCATGGCTGCTACCCTCATTCGAAACTCTTTGCATACTCAAGCACCTTGGGAGCAACCATAGAGAAGCCAAGGGACAATAGGAATCGAAGAAGGAAGAAGGAGGAGAAAACAACCAAGGCTCAGATAGCCCGGATGATCCGGACGAAGACCCGGATGATCCGGACAGAGCCCGGATGATCCGGACCAACGTCCGGACGATCCGGATAATGTGTCTGCGGACACCCGAGAGCTCCACGCCGAAGCCGGATCATTCTGACCCCAACCCGGATCATCCGGACGTGCCCGGACGTCCGGACCAAGACCCGGATATCCGGACTTCCCGCACCAGAAAAGACATGTCCCGATCATCCGGATGCCGCCCCGGATAATCCGGACCACCGAAGCCCGGATCATCCGGACCAACATCCGGATCATCCGGACAGTGCCTGCGTGCATGACTTTGGGCCGAGGCCCATGTACCCCTCCGCCCCTCCTAGCCTATATATATATGTCTCCACCCATACTTTCTAGGTTTAGCTTTGTGTTAGCTCATCCAAAAACCATAGTGGTTCCTCTCGTACGAGACCGCGTCCTCCTCGGAGAAGATCCACCAGATTCAAGACATCCTTTACGGAGAAGAACATCAAGACTTCCTCACGGAGATGACTACTGCCACTTGTATCGTCCTTAGTTGATCGTGTATCGTGTATCACACTTTGTGTACCTGGATCTAGCATTTGTGTGACCTAAGTTTGTTGATTTGAGTGTTTTCTCCTTGTCTCTCTTGTGTTTTTCCTCATGCCCCTCATGTTCTTCCTCGGGATCCCTCCTTTTCGTGAAAGATCGGCCACATAGGGTTCCACTCTACATCATCTATGGTATCATGAGCCTTGGTTGATCACAAATTTGGAGCCCCACACCTTGTTTTCTAGCTTGTTTTTGTTATTTTCCGTCCAAATACGAAAATCCCCACAAAAATAGCCCTACAATTTTTTTTGTGATTTGTTTGTTTTGATGAGATTTTGTTGATGTGATCCATGGTTGAGTTGTGTGAAAAGTGGATTACCCTTTTTCCCACCTTTCCCACCCTCAAATCCGCCCAAAACCCAGAAAAATACATTTTCCTCCGAATTTTCCCTTTCACCACGAGTTCATCCTGACCGGATTTGACCCACCCGGATCATCCGTACATCCCCCCCCCCCCGGATCATCCAGCTCCGACCCGGATCATCTAGCCAGACACGCGGATCATCCGGCTTCCACTGAAGAAACTGCATTCTGCAGTTTTTCGCAACCCCGTTTCCGCCACCGCAACAACCCTAGACACCCTCCTCAAGGTATTGGGCCCAATTCCGTTTCAAACATTTGCAACTTTCAAGTGTTCTGCGAGGTGTACCTTCAACAGGAGCCTACCATAGAACTATTCAGGGAATTTTATTATTTAAACCGGCAGACTGAGTTCAAAGATGGGCCCAGCCTAGAATTAGGGGGCATTTCTATTCAGAGGCGTAAAGAAGCCACCTTTCCTGCTGCCGCACCTCCCAGTCATCCCAAGGACTAGAATCGAACTTGGTTTTATTGCTAAGACACCTCTCCTGAATGTAAAAATCCTTTGTCGCGTTATCGTGAGAGCCGGCTTAGCAACAGACATCCTTTGCCAGAACGGCTCAGCACCAACGTACGGGCCAAATATATGCCTATTTTTTCAAAGATCAGATCCTTAATGGCCAATGGGCTGAACGGAGTTGACTTAGTCCGGTGCTGGGTCGCATGGAGAATTTTTCCCTTAAGCCGTCGATCCGGCTTAATGTGTGAATATACTGGTAATGTTAACGATCCCCTAGGCCATTGCCAAATAGAACTGACTGATGGTGACATCACCAATATGACCAAGACACCACGGAATGAAACCATGGAAACTTGCAGCAGAATCGGCTTGAGCCCTTTCTATACTCTCAGTGAACCGCCAGCTGAAGTACTTTCACACAACTTTCATTAAGTCATCATTTGTTAATCTGCCTTCTCATTATTACTTGATTTCTGTAGGCTGAATCCTCATTCTGGAATAAGAAACTTCAAGAAAAACCGGCCAAAAAGACGAGGACCAATACCAAGGCTCCCAAAAAGTCTAAGAAGAAATCAAATACTTTAGAACTGTTTGACTTGGATGACAACGAGTTGGAGGTAGATCTTGACTCCCTTGGCTCTCTTTTTATTCATCTTATTGACACGGATCATAACCAGGATGATGTGGAGGCCAACCATGCAGATGGTGAAGAGGTAATTCTCCTTTCCTCTGGCTCAAAACCCTTGCCAGGACAGAAAATTCGTCAGGTGTGCCAGAAAGTAAGGTTTTCTCACCCTTTAGCTTACTTGGATCCCAACTTTATTTTGAAGAAGCAGCAACATGAATATCGCCGCACAACCCGGAATAGCGGCGGCGGGGTCCTCTCCTCCAACTTTCCCAATACGCTGCCTCGTCGCAAGCGCCAAGCAGAGATTCCACAAATTTTCGGTTTAGCTTTTCCAAAACCAGGTCTTATTTGACAGCCTCTTAACCCTTCTGACTCAAACTATCTGGGAACCTCTCACTCTTCATCTGGTGATTCCACTGGGACTCAGGTTCCTATGTTCAAGACTTTTCCTGGGTGAGGATACTTAAGCCTATTTGTTTTAATATTTTCGCTCAATTTGTATACCAATATCATGATATGTTTTGTTTTCAGTGCTATAGACAAACCCAACAAGAGACTCAAGGTTAATAATCCGGTCGAGGATCCCAAACCTGTAGACCCAGAAGAATGAATTATTTCTGAGGCTTTGCATCAAACTTCTGAAGCAGCAATGGATGATCCGCTACCAGAAGAGCACCATGTCACCGTGGACTCCATGGATGTTGACCCGGAGACTACTAAACAGCCCAGTCCCGGTCAGCCGGCTTAAGAAACTGAAGATGTAATAGTTACTAGGACGGCTTATACAGCTCCAAGCAACCCCATCGTCTTATCCAAGCACTTCACCAAAGAAGAAATTCCGGCTATTGATAAGGGCAAGTGGAAACTAGATTTGGAAAGCTATGCCCAGTTCAATGCTCAAGAGCTTCATTCTGGCTATTTAAAACACCTTCACACCAGCCGTGATTTTGAGGCCGGCCTGGTCAACCTTATAAAGGAGTGCTTTGAGGTAAGTCGTGCAATCTTCTCCACATAAGCATATTTACACCAGCCGCCATGTCTACTGGATATAATAAAATTGAATATGATGTAGACTTTAGATAACCTCTTCGATCTTACATTCATATCATGGCATATTGTAATTGCAGAATCAAAATCTGTAGCCCCCAAGGGCCGGCTTAAGCTACCAAGCTAAGCTGGGACTTCAAATTGTAGTTTTCAACTTCGGGTATGTAGCCCCCAATGGTCGTCTTAAACTGATAATTTGAGCCGGAACTTCACACAACAGTCTCAGTTTTGCACATGTAGCCCCCAAGGGTCGGCTTAAACTCATAAGTTAACTGGTACTTATCACCATAATTGTGAATAGAATCCAAATGTTTAGCCCCCATGAGCTGTCGGTAGTTGAAACCACTTTAGGCAGGTCATTTATGAATTGTCTTCAAAAGAGCAATGTACATTAGCCCCCAAGTGCCAAGTATAATACTTGTATTGTTCTTGGGACTTCAAATAAGATGATCATCATAACTACATATTGCTGCATAGTCTTTTTATGGCACATGCTAAACTAAACCTGAAAGAAACCCAAGTGGTAGATCTGCAGCAGAACCTTAAGACTCAGCAATCTGAGATTTCCAAGGCCAAATCACAACTGGCAATCGCCTTGGAGAATATTGAGAAGCTAAAATAGGATTTCAACACAGAAAGAATCGGTTGGGATACCCATAAGGCGGCTCTATCAAAGAGAGCGGAAGATGTCGAAGCTTCTCTTAAGCCGGTGATGGACGAATTGTCCGGCTTAAAGCAGCAAATTAAAAGTATGACAACTGCCATCTTCGGTAAGTAACATAATACCTCCATCTGTATCAGCAATGTTCCACAATCATTGGCTGGTTCAAGAATATATCCACTAATGCAGGTTCCAGAAGCTCCAAGCTCGGTGACAATATGCGCATAAGGCTGAAAGTTGTATACACTCTTGTGGAGCAGCTGTATACTAGCGCTCAACGGGCTGTTGCTGCTGCATTGCATAAAATGAAACCACCTTCCCTCATTAAGGAAGTATTGGAGAAGCTATCTATACTACCACAAAGAGTGGAGGATTTAAAACGATCAGCTGCTAGAGACGGTGCCATCACCGCTTTGAGCCGGGCAAAGGCGTGGCAAGCTGAACTTGACCCAGAAGAACTAGCCACCGGCTGCCCGAGTTATAAAGAAGACGGGTCTCCCTTATCGTCGATGGCTTTACTCAGATAGTGAGGGAGATGCATCCCTTGGCCAGCAAACTAGCTGAGGAGACTGATCTCTCCAAGTATCATCCGGCTTACGACGCTAAGAATGCAAAAGTGAAACCACCAGTTCATGATGCTGCAGATCTTATCCCACCAACACGTAAGCACCCCTTCGCTCCTAACATTGACCCGTCCAAACTTACATACAATGAAGCTGTTTTCAAAGCTTTGACTGGGATCAATTGGGCCACATCTGACTGCCAGCCAACGGGTGAAGAAGAGGTGGAAGAGCCATTGCAGGATAACCCGGAATCTTCAGCACGCCAATGCCAAGACAGTTGATCATAGGGCCAACTTATCATCCGCAACATTGGATGTTGTGTGTCAAAGCACTTAATTCTTTTTTGGCCACATCATGCCTTGTAATAGGCTAGTTGAAACCAATGATCTGCCATGCCATCATGCATGCTTATTTGCATAACAGTTTGAATCGCTAATCTGATGTTGAAGATCTGCTGCTCATGCTGACAATATCATCCGGTTTATCATGCAGGTCATATTATTATATCGTCTGCATACCAACGGATAACATGAGCCCTGGCGGTTTACCCCAAGGAGGGTCATAATGTCCCATATAAAAATCGCTGGTGCCTATGTAGTCCATAACCAGGGTGGGTTATCAAAACCTCATATATTCATTGAATAAACAAAAATCATACCCGCGAAAATTTTTCATGCTGTCGGATTACCACGCCATATGCAGCAAAGGGTAACAACCCCAAAAATCCTCAGAGCCAAAAACTCCAAGTGCACAATCATATCATACTGGCGAATTATTGTCCAAAGCCAGACCGGGTTATCAAAACTCCGGATATGCTCAAATATGAGCCATAATGATGAAGGCTACATGGCCTGAATCTTTTTAAACCATATGTCAATACGGTACCAAAAATATAAATATAAACAATATTTCAACTGAAATCAGAAAAGATAAGGCTTTCATAGGCTGCAAAACATCAATATCAAGTGCTTTTCAAAGGGCCGCACAGCCACTCACTTAACCCTTTATTCAAACGTGTAAGCCGGGCCTCACATGACCAATCACCGTTTTAACTTTGACAAGTTCAAGGTCTGTATAAGATTGACTGTCAAGAGTACGGCGGGTCATTCCAGGATTACCTGGTTGGAGTGGCAGACATTCAAAGGTAGGATAACCTGGATTTTTGGTGAATACACTTGGCATCCAAACCGGTCGCAAGGGTAAATATGGCTATATTCATTAAACAGGAAGCCCCCAACTGACTTTAACCAAACCATCAAGACAAGTTACCTATGTTTGAACTGCTCATTATAGCGAGCTCTCTTTGGTAACTATTCAACTTGGGTAAAAAAAACCAGTTGTTTTGTAGCCCAGCATATAAGCCAGATCAAAGGGTAGTCATATCTATGCTCAGTGAGCAGGAAGCCCCCATGTATTTTATAACAAGGCGTGCAAGCCGGATCAAGAGGGTAACCATAGCTACGCTCAGTGAGCAGGAAGCCCCGAAGTGATCTTATGATGTAACAATAAAGGCTCAGATACTCAGAAATGAAACGACAAAGGCCCCGAATTATCAAGGATGTCGGCTTTATTATATTATTCATAATATATATACACTGATAGCAATATGTACATCACAAGAGCCGGTGGCTCAGGTGTAATAAGGCCGAAGATGAGCAATATTCCATGGCCGACGGGTCTCCTCCTCCGACGTGTGTGTGTCCTTGTGGTCTCGAACATCGATAAGGTAGTATGATTCGTTGTTCAGATTCTTGCTAACCAAAAAAGTTCCTTCCCAAGGTGGGGATAACTTGTGCATGTTTGTTTGATCCTGGATGAGCCAGAGCACCAAATCACCTTCTTGAAAGGTGCGAGTTCTAACCCAGCAGCTATGATAGCGACGCAGATCTTGCTGATAAATCGCCAAACGAGCCGCCACATGGTCACGCTCTTCATCCAACAGGTCAAGGTTATCCTGGCGTGATTGCTTGTTTTCAGCTTCAACATAAGCTATCACACGGGGCGACTCATGACGTATGTCACTCGGAAGAACCGCCTCTGCTCCATAAACCATGAAAAAAGGTATCTAACCCATAGATCTGTTGGGGGTGGTATTGATACTCCAAACAACCGAGGGTAACTCCTCAACCCACCAACCCGGTGTCCTCTATAAAGGGACCATAAGCCGGGGCTTGATGCCTCTTATAATTTCCTGATTATCCCTTTTGGCTTGACCAATGGACTGGGGGTGAGCCACAGATGAAACATCGAGATGAATATGCTCACATTGACAGAATTCTTTCATTGCACCCTTAGACGGATTAGTACCATTATCAATGATGATACTATGAGGATATCCAAAGCGAAAGATCACATTTTTAATGAATTGAACTACCGTTGTTGCATCACATTTGCTGACCGGCTCAGCCTCAATCCACTTTGTAAATTTGTCAACTGCCACCAATAGGTTAGTATTTTTATCTTTAGACCTTTTAAAAGGCCCAACCATATCCAGCTCCCAGACTGCAAACGGCCAAGTAATTGGAATCATCCTCAATTTTTAAGCCGGCACAAGAGCTCATCTGGAAAATTTCTGACAAGCGTCACACTTGCTAACCACATCTTCTACATTGGCATGAGCCATCAGCGAATAAAACCCATGACAAAAAGCCTTGGCTACGAGAGACTTAGAGCCGACATGATGACCACAATCTCCTTCATGATTCTCTCGTAGAATTTCACGGCCCTCCTAAGGAGAAATGCAACATTGAAACACACCTGTGACACTGCATCGGTGCAACGTGCCATTGACAATAGTCATCGACTTAGGTCACCGGGTTATCTGCCTGGCCAGAGTTTCATCGTCAGGTAACTCTCCACGGGTCATATAAGTCAAATATGGCATTGTCCAATCATGAATAACATGAAGAGCCGCCACCAATTGTGCCTCTGGGTCAGGGATAGCAAGATCCTCCTCTGTAGGCAATTTAACCTAAGGGTTATTCAAAATATCAAGGAAAACATTGGGTGGCACCGGCTTACACTGAGAGCTGAGGCGGCTTAATGCATCAGCCGCCTCATTTTTCCTACGATCAACATGTTCCACCTGATAACCCTTGAAATGACCAGCAACTGCATCAACCCCCCGGCAATAAGCCACCATGAGTAGGTCTTTGGAATCCCAAGTTCTTGAGACTTGCTGAGCCACAAAATCTGAGTCGCCAAAACACCTCACCCGTCTTAGATTCATCTCTTTAGCCATCCAAAGACCATGGAACAAGGTCTCATACTCAGCTGCATTGTTCGTACAAGGGGACATTAATCTTAAAACATAACAGAACTTATCACCTCTTGTGGAAGTCAAAATAACTCTAGCCCCTGAGCCTTCCAATTGCTTGGATCCATCAAAATGAATAGTCAGATAGGTGTTATCATGCTTCTCCTCAGGTATCTGCAGCTATGTCCATTCATTGATAAAATCCACAAGTGCTTGAGAATTGATGGCTATCCGAGGCACATACTTCAAGCCATGGGGTCCAAGCTCAATGGCCCACTTGGCCACCTGGCCTGTGGCTGCTCTATTTTGAATAATATTCCCCAAGGGGAAAGAACTGACCACAGTGATGGGATGACTAAGGAAATATTGCTTCAACTTTGGACTAGCCATGAACACTCCATAGACCAGCTTCTGCCAATGTGGGTATCTCTTCTTGGATTCAATTAGGACCTCGCTGACATAATAAACCAGCCTTTGAACCGAATACTCCTTGCCTGATTCCTTTCTTTCCACAACTACTGCTACGCTGACGGCTCGGCTATTAGCAGCCACATATACCAGTAAGGGCTCCTTCAGATCGTCTAGCAAGGTCTCTTTCTTCCTTGATTTCACAACTATGTCATCCACATAGGCATGAACATTGCACCCAATTTGATGATCGAGACAATTCTGAACACAGTGCTAATAAGTCGCCTGGGCACTCTTGAGCCTAAAAGACATAGACACATAGCAGAAGGGTCCGAAAGGAGTGATAAAAGTTGTCTTCGCCTGGTCCTTAACTGCCATCTTGATCTGGTGATAACCTGAGTAGGCATCCAAATAACTCAAATGCTCGCAACCCGCCATAGCATCAATGATTTGATTGATACGAGGAAGAGAAAACGGATCAGGTGGACAAGCCTTGTTAAGATCTATGTAATCCACACGCTGTCGGTGTACTAAGATAGGGGTACCTTAGTACACCAACTTGTGCACGGGCAGTAGCAGCTTCCCGCGGCAAGGTCTACCACGTGCTTGCCGGAGACCTCTCTGGTCCTTATTAAGCCATTCAAAAACAAAGTATACAAGACAGAAGATCAAGGCTCCGACAAGTGGAGCTTGCCGGGAAGGCCGTCCCAGGCTCAAGACTATGTCATTAACACAAGACCCTGGCAAGAGGAGCTTGCCAGGAGGACCAGAAGACTGTATCTAGAAAGCAAGCCTCGGCGCACTCTGCGCCCCGGCAAGACCCGGGGAGCGACAAGCTTCCCGGCCCGACAAGATCAAGACCCCGGCAAGGTGCTTGCCGGGGGAAGTTTGCACTGTGTGCCCGTGCTCCAGCTCATCGGCCCACGCGTCGCCCCGGGGCCCTTCCAGGGACGCGTGGCGGATGGCTGTGCAGCCTGGGGGACACGGTGGCACTCCACGGTGACGAGGCTACCACCGTGGCGAACGGAGACGCAAGGGTGGGCGCTTTTGGGGTCGACGGCGACGGGCATTTAATGCTCTTGTCCCCCACTGTCAAGTTAGGTGATGACCACTGTTCATCCACTACCCATGTACTGTTCCCGCACTGTTACAACTACCACCATAGTTACGTTTTTGCCCTTCTTCTACGTTGACACCTGTCGGTGACCCCTTGAGCTATAAAAGGAGGCCCATGCACAACGTAGAAAGGGTTCGAAACCTAGATAGCTCTCTCGCTCGGTGTAGCTAG
This sequence comes from Secale cereale, assembly GCA_902687465.1. Taxonomy (NCBI): domain Eukaryota; kingdom Viridiplantae; phylum Streptophyta; class Magnoliopsida; order Poales; family Poaceae; genus Secale; species Secale cereale. The sequence continues at coordinate 262,131,026 of LR738714.1, forward strand.
TTCTTCAAGCTCCCAAGCTCATAAACTCAATACAAACCAAGGCAGGAGTAGGGTTTTACGCGTCCGCGCGGCCCGAACCTGGGTAAACTGCCCGCGTGCTCTCCTCGATCCGCTCTTTGTGCTCCCTCCGCTCCCTCACCGCAACGACAAGGGGCTGCGGTCCCATAGGTGTTCGTGGTGGACAGTTTCCCCCGACATCTTTGGCGCGCCAGGTAGGGGGGCGTCGAGGTTGTGTGAACCTGATCCGGCGTTCGCGCGGGCGCATTCTTCATCAACCTCTCCAACTTCATCAGCAACATCAACATGGCCCCGAAGAAGAAGGCTTCGGAGGTCGCATGCCCGTCTGCGTCTGTTCCACCGCCACCAGAACCAACGGTGGGCGGAGAAGACGCCGGCGGAAGGGCGGTCGCCGGCGAGGAAACTCGCGGCACCACCAAGTCCAAGGACAAGACGGACGACCGAGCCTCGGTGTCCGTAGACGCGCCACGTCCATCTCAGCAGACGACCACCCAGCAGCGCCGTGGTACAGGAGGTACCATCCGCTTGCTGGGGCAAGGGCAAACCGGAGGATCGCGGGATGCTCCAGGCCATCGTCCTGGCACAAGCAAGGCGCGGTCGCCGGGGCGAGACCCTGCTCCTTCTAACCCTGTTAGAAGTCCAAGCATATCTCGCTCCTCGCACCGCTCGCCACCGCTCCCCTCCTCTCCAGCAGAAGCACTCGCAAGAGCGCAGCTGCTCCTCGACTTCCCTCCAGCGGCAGACAAGGCCGAAGACTGGAGGGCAACCATCCAGAGCCTGATCGCCTTCGCCAATAACGACACGCCGCAGCAGCCGGCGACCTTGCGGCCACGGCAAGTCGAGAAGACGAAGGTCGGCGGCGACAAGACCGCCGGGGGTGCAACTACGGTGCACTCCCCGCCGCGGAAGCAGAAGACGCCTCCCCGCCGGATTAACGTCGACGACGACTCCACGGCGTCGTCGGATCCGCGGGCTCGTCGGGACCAGCGCCAAGTCCATGACGATCGGCGGCAAGAAGATGCTCGAACTACGATCGAGCGCCGGCGAGAAACCCGGCGATAATCTGATCAGCGTGCTGGGACCGCTGTCGACGCGCACGCGCCCGGTGAACCAGGCGACTTGCCGTACGCGGCAGGTTGCCCTGCGTTCACCCGCGAGGTGCGGCGTGTCCAGTGGCCCAGTATGAAAAACTTCAAGCCCGACGTACCCGAGAAGTACGACGGCAAGACGCACCCCTCGGAGTTCCTAAGTATTTACACCATCGCGGTGAAGGCTGCCGGGGGGCGCGACGAGAAGATACTGGCGAACTACTTCCCGCTGGTGCTAAAGTCGAACGTTCGTTCTTGGCTTATGCACTTGCGGAAGGCTCTATTTCTTCATGGGCGGATTTGTGCCATCAATTTGTTGGCGCCTTCACGGGCGGCCACAAACCCCACGGCCAGGAGAGTGATCTCCACATTCTGGCCCAGAAGGAAGGAGAACCTCTGCGCAACTACATCCAACGCTTCAGCCGCGTGCAGCACAACATTCCCGACGTCCACCCCGCCGCGGTTATCAGCGCGTTCCACCAGAACGTGCGTAACCGTCGCATGCGGGAGGAGATGGCCATGACGAAGATCCGGGACGTCAGCGAGCTCTACGCTCTGGCTGACAAATGCGCGCGCGCCGAAGAGGGGAGGAGACTCCTCGGGGAGGATGCTGGCGCAAGGGGAAGCGACAGCGAGGATGCCGCCCCGGCAAAGAAGAGCCGGCGGCGGAACAATAGAAAGAAGAAGTACAAGGAGGTACTTGTCGTCGAGAAGTCCGGCAAGGAGGCTCCCGCCAAGACAGCACAGGCTGGCGGCTCCAGCAAGGAGCCTGCCCCTGTAGCGGCAGCCGACAAGCCGGACGGCTCCGACAAGCAATATTGCAAGATCCACCGCACCAAGGGCCACGACCTCTCAAACTGCAAGCGCGTCGAATACCTCATAGAGCAGCAGAAGGCTGAATACGAGCGGCGCGACAAGGAGAAGGCTCAAGGTGGCGGAGGAGAGCCAAGCAAGAAGCGGCCTTTCAATGGCCGGGGAGGACGCCGCGGCAAGGCCAAGCAGCGGCAAGGTGATCGACCTCCCCGGGGCCGCGACAAGGATGAAGAGGAAGACGACGATGACGACATGGAGGAAGGCGATAACAGCGAGCAGGAGTTCCAGAAGGCCACAGAAGTACTGTGCGTCGACGGGGGCGCCTCTCTGCACACTTCCCAACGCCAACTCAAACAGTGGGTGCGGGAAGTAAACGCAGCAGAGCCGCCCGTCGAGTCGCGCAGGCTGCTGAAATGGTCCAGCACGCCCATCATTTTTGATCTTGAGGACCACCTGACCGCACCACTGCGGTCGGGTGCTTGCCGATGCTGGTCTCACCCACCATCCGCAACCTCAAGGTCACCAAAATGTTGGTTGACGGCGGGGCCGGGCTGAACTTGATCTCCTCAGCTGTGATCAAGAAACTCCAGATCCCAGATGGTGAGCTCGAAGAGATCGGTTCGTTCCAAGGAATAAACCCGGGAAGGAGCAAGCCCAAGGGGAAGATCACTCTGCCAGTGACCTTTGGCGGGGAGCTCAACTTCAGGACGGAGAGGATAACCTTTGATGTTGCCGATATCCCATTGCCATACAATGGGATACTTGGACGTCCTGCCCTCGCCAAGTTCATGGCAGCTTCCCACTACGCCTACAATATACTCAAGATGCCGGGGCCGATAAGCGTCATCTCTGTCCATGGCGACAAGAAGGACGTGCTTATCTGCGCCGACAAGATCTACCGGGATGCAGCAGCCGCAGCGGAGAGCAACACACTTGCCACTGAAGCTCCCGGGGGGAAGAAGACCAAGACCAAGTCCGGCAAGTGCTCTGGGGCCCACTCCGGCAAACGCACCTCTTCGGAGTGCTGCGCTGCCGTCGAGGACGTTCCATCGAGCTCCACCGGCAAGTGCAAGAAAGGGATGGCCGCTCCACCGGCAACCAAGAAGGTGTCCGCCAAGGAGGACGGCACTGGTGGTACCTTCACCATCAGTGCTACACTTGACAGCAAATAGGAAAGCGCGCTCGTTGCCTTCCTGCGGGCGAATGTCGATGTGTTTGCATGGCAACCGTCTGACATCCTCGGCGTTCCTAGGAAGGTAATTGAGCACAAGCTTGCTATTTGCCCTCATGCGCGGCCCATCAAGCAGAAGGTCAGGAAGCAAGCCGTGGAGCGCCAAGAATTCATTGCCGAAGAAATCAAGAAGTTAGAAGCAGCGGGCCTGGTTAGAGGCGTGATCCATCCGACGTGGTTAGCAAACCCAGTTGTCGTGCGTAAGGCTAACGGGAAGTGGAGACTGTGTATAGACTTCACCGATGTGAATAAAGCATGTCCCAAGGATCCATTTCCCTTGCCGCGCATTGACCAGATTGTTCACTCCACTGCTGGATGTGAGCTGCTCTCCTTTCTTGATGCATACTCAGGCTACCACCAGATTTTTATGGCCAAGGAAGATGAAGAGAAGACTGCATTCATTACTCCATGTGGCACATATTGCTTCATTCGCATGCCTTTCGGATTGAAGAATGCAGGCTCAACATTTGCAAGGGTGGTGCACACTGCTTTTGAGCCACAGATCCACAGGAATGTAGAAGCTTACATGGATGACATAGTGGTGAAGAGCAAGAGCAAGGATACCCTGATCCAAGATTTGGAAGAAACTTTTGCAAATCTGCGCAAGATTCAACTCAAGTTGAACCCCGAGAAGTGCGTCTTTGGAGTCCCCTCCGGCAAGCTTCTCAGGTTCTTTGTATCTCAGAGGGGGATTGAAGCTAATCCCGACAGGATTAAAGCCATCGAGCAGATTGAAGCCCCGAAGCGCGTCAAGGACGTAAGGAGAATTGCAGGTTGTGTGGCTGCCCTCAGTAGGTTCATTTCAAAGTCTGCAGAACGCGCCCTACCTTTCTTCAAGATTTTGAAGAAGGCAGGTCCTATGAAATGGACTCCGGAAGCGGAGGCAGCGCTGCAAGACTTGAAAGGATACCTATCCTCCACTCCAATACTTGTCGCACCTAGGCCACAAGAGAAGTTGCTGCTATACCTGGCGGCAACCAATCAAGTGGTTAGTGCTGCGTTAGTAGCGGAGAGGGAGGCCGATGAGGAGTCCACACCACCGGCAAGCGAATCCAGCGACAAGCAGGGGGCTGCTCTGATAAGCTCTGGCCCCGACAAGGACAACTCTGCGCATGAGCAAGGAGAGGTGCGGAAGAAGATGGTGCAGCGCCCGATGTATTTCGTGAGTTCCCTCTTACAGGGGGCTAGATCAAGATACTCCGGTGTACAGAAGTTGCTTTTCGGCCTCCTCATGGCCTCGAGAAAGATGCGCCATTACTTCCAGGCACATGAGATAACAGTGGTCACTCACTTTCCGTTGAAGAGGATATTGCAGAATCCAGAAGCAACCGGCAGGATCGTCGAGTGGGCACTGGAACTGTCGAGCTTTGGTCTCAAGTTTGAAAGTACTTCAACTATACAGAGCAGAGCTTTGGCAGAATTTATAGCCGAATTGACCCCAACGCCCGATGAAGAAGTTCCAGAGACAAGCGTCCCCGTACAAGAAGCGACAAGCGAATGGGTAATGTACTTTGATGGTGCCTTCTCGCTGCAAGGCGCTGGAGCCGGTGTGGTACTCATAGCACCCACCGGAGAACACCTCAAGTATGTTATCCAGATGCACTTTCCCAGGGAACAAGCGACAAACAATACTGCTGAGTATGAAGGTCTGCTTGCCGGCCTCAGAATTGCAGCTGAACTTGGGATTAAGAAGCTGATTGTGCGGGGAGATTCTCAGTTGGTGGTCCGACAAGTCAACAAGAGTTACCAGAGCCCTTTGATGGAAGCTTATGTAGATGAAGTGAGGAAGCTTGAAGAGCATTTTGAAGGTCTGCAAATGGAGCACGTCCCGAGAGCTCAGAATGACATAGCAGATGGCCTTTCAAAATGTGTTGCAATGAAGTTACCTGTGGAACCAGGAACCTTCCTGCTCAAGCTAACTCAGCCAGCCGTTACACCATCAATTGGGCAGGCCAAGAAGAGAAAGTTGGTCTCCGGCGACTACTTGCCGGCGGATCTCCCCGAGGCCGCCGCCAAGGTCCCCAAGATCAACAACCAGAACGCTGAGGAACAGTTTGCTCCTGCGGACCCAAGGGTCTGTACAGTTGAAGCAATCGTACCCGACAAGCCTCGCCCCGGCGAGCTTGCCGGGGGACCATCAGCTCCGGCAGAACTAGAGGTTCTTGCCGTAGAAGCTGGGGTTCCCGCAGCGGCCCTCATGCCTTTAATCCTTGCCGTTGAGCCTCGAGCTCCGGCATGGGCACAGCAGATCGTCCGTTTTCTACAAACTGGAGAACTTCCCGACGACGCAGCAGAGATAGAGAAAATAACCAGGCAGTCAAGTATGTACCAGTTCGTGGACAATGAACTGTACAGAAGAAGGCTCAATGGTGTCAGGTTGAAGTGCATTTCCAGAGAAGATGGACAGAAGCTGTTGGCAGAAATACATGGAGGCATATGTGGCCACCACATTGGCGCAAGGGCACTTGCCGGAAAGGCATTCCGGCAAGGGTTCTTTTGGCAAGAAGCCCTCCAAGATGCAACTGCACAAGTAACCAAGTGTGAAGCGTGCCAGTTCCATGCCAAGCAAATTCATCAGCCAGCTCAAGCTCTCCAGACGATCCCTTTGTCCTGGCCCTTCTCGGTCTGGGGGCTCGATATCCTCGGCCCTTTCCCCCGTGCTGTCGGGGGCTTTGAGTACTTGTACGTTGCAATCGACAAGTTCACAAAGTGGCCAGAAGTGGAACCAGTGAGAAAGGTGACAGCACAGTCAGCGGTCAGGTTCTTCAGAGCAATTGTTTGCTGTTTCGGAATCCCTAACAGGATCATCACCGACAACGGTACGCAGTTCACTAGTCGCACCTTCATGCAATACGTCCAAGACCTTGGCGCCAAGGTTTGCTTCGCTTCTGTTGCTCACCCGAGGAGCAATGGTCAAGCGGAGAGGGCCAATGCTGAAGTGCTGCGCGGGCTCAAGACGAGGACCTTTGACAGGCTGCGCAAGTGCGGAAGAAACTGGATAGAGGAGCTACCGGCGGCTCTTTGGTCAATCAGAACGACACCAAGTCGAGCCACCGGGCAGACACCCTTTGCCCTTGTCTATGGGGCAGAGGCATTTCTCCCCACGGAACTCGTATACGGATCTCCTCGAGTGCTCGCTTATGATGAGCTCGAGCAAGAGCAACTGTGACAAGATGATGCATTGCTCCTCGAGGAGGAACGTCTCCAGGCTGCTGTACGAGCTGCTCGATACCAGCAAGCCTTGCGCCGCTACCATAGCCGCAAGGTCAAGGCCAGGAGTCTCGAGGAAGGCGACCTTGTTCTTCGGCGTGTTCAGTCCGCCAAGAATTCCAACAAGTTGACGCCAAAGTGGGAAGGCCCTTATCGGGTGAGACAAGTCACAAGGCCCGGCGCTGTCCGCCTTGAGACCGAAGAAGGCTTACCGGTGAGCAACTCCTGGAACATAGAGCATCTTCGAAAATTTCATCCATAAGGCGCGGTTGCCGTGATCCGCTCTGGCAACCACCTTTTGTACGAGTCTTGCCGCTGTTGCATGTAAACCTTTGTACAAAGCCGGGCGCAGATCCCGTGCATCAGTAAAGCTTTGTGTTTTCGCACTATTTTCCATTCTCGTGCTTTTCTTTGTTATTTGCATGCATCATTTGGCATTTTGTGCAATACACATATCCGGTAAGCATTACCATGCCGAGGAACCCCATACTTGTTTCCTCTTCTCCTTTTTTTTCTTTCTCCCTTAAGCAGAAGAAGCATTCCTCGCGCACAAGTTTGCCGGGGGGAAGGTGGAGGATGAACCAAGTGCTGTTCAAGAAAGAGAAGCTTACCGGAGAACGAACAGACTATGAAAGCTAAGTTACCAGAATTCGAGTAGTTCAAATTTTTAAATTTTAGTTATCTTCCTTGAACAACCACACTTTGTATGGAAAACCTGTGCGCGGAGGAACCTACCCGTGGCTAGCCGCACCCTTGTCTTGTTTTCGAGTACGCTCAACGGCTTAAGAGAGCTGCGACAAGTGTCGCGCCCTTATTTCGTTTTCGAGTTCGCTCAACATGCTAAGTGTGTTGCGACTAGCTGCGGCAAGGTTGCTTGCCGATAAGGCCTTTGCCGGCAGGCTGCTCAGAGTCCAGCACTCAGCGCTCGCGGCAAGGGTCCCTTGTCGGCAAGTTCCCTAAAAGCGTAGGGTAAAAAGCATACAAAGTAAAGGACCAAAACAAGGGAGATAACACTGCATCAATTGCTCGAAAATAAGATAAATATATTACAGAGATAACTTGTCGCAATGACTAATAGTTTCATGTTCATGGCACACTTTGCAGCAACAAAAGAAATGAGAAGAAAGAGGCCTAGTCTACGCGATCGCCTTCACACCTGGAGATCTTGTTCACCTTGGCGATGATGTGGGCGACCTGCGCCTTCAGCGCCTCCATATCAGCGTCGGCCGGCAAGCTGCGGAGGACGTTGACGAGATTTATACCAGGATTGCGGTAGACGATCTTCGTCAGAACGCGCTCCAAGGTACCTGCGTAGAGCTGGCGCGACTCCTCGGCTAGCTGCGTGGGGAGCTTCTCCTGAAGACTTGCGAGTGCCGGCGCGATCCCTCTGAAGAAGAGACTGAGCTTGGCGCTGTGTGGGAGATTTGGATCCGGAGAGTATATGAGGTGTTCCACCCTCAGCGCCATCAGCTCCTTGTCGATGTTAGCAGCAGAGGCCACCAGATCTTTAGTCCATACTTCCACGGTCCGGCGGAAGTTGTTAGCAGAAGTGGCGGTGCTCTCCACCAGGCCTCGCTCCTTGTGGAGCTCGTCCTTCAGCTTGGTTTCGCGGTCCCGGACGGCGTCGAGTGAGTCTTTCAACGTGGAGACCTTCAGCTCCAGATCAGCAATTGAGTCCTTGGCGGCCTTGAGCTCGTCGCCTTGCTTGGAGAGGCGTACCTGGAGTTCAGAGTTAGTATGGGCGTCCTTCTCGCGCTCTAGGTTGAGCGCGGTGACCCTCTCCGTGCTCGCCTTCAGGAACTCCTCCAGCTGCGCCACCTTAGCCTCAAGGTCCTTCTTGGCGGTTTCCGCGGCGGCTGCGGCTGCTTTCGCCTCCTTCAACTCCCCGCCAAGGGCCTGCTCCCGGGCGGTAAGATCTTCCTCGTGGGCGTCGAGGTCGACCTTCCGCTGGGTGAGCTCTCCTTCTCGCCGGGACAGTTCTTCACCGACTAGCCGCTGCTGCTCCTCGGCCTCAGCCTTCTCCAGAAGAAACTCCTGCTGCTCTCCGGCAAGCCTCTCGCGCTCCTCCGCCAAGTCGCGGAGGGCCGCCTGGTTGGCGGCACGGAGGTCAGCAGCGCGCTTCTCCAGCTCCGCTCCAGCCTTGGCGGCGAGGGCTTCTCGGGAGTCCAGCTTCGCCTGCCTGGCCCGGTAAAGGGCCAGGAGACGGTGAAGCAGCTTCTCCTCCTCGGGCTCGTCACTCCCGCCGGGCGCTTCAACGATCTTCAACCCTGCGGAGGCGAGGACCTCTCCATCAAAGGTCTCTCCCTCCTCGGGGGCTCGCGACGAAGACCCCCATGGCACTTGTATAAAGACGCCATTGGGGGCCTCAAGGTACAAGCCCGACTGCTCCTTGCCGACGGAGGGATCGGCGGCCGGCGCAGCGCTAGACGCTCCTGCCGCCTCCGGGCCGGCAGTGTGGCCGCCGTCCCCCTCCCCGGCCGCTGCGTCCGCAGTCGGGGCAGTCTCCTCAGCCGCAGGCTCGTCGGCTCCTGCCACGTCTTCGACGACAGGGGCGTTGCCGTCGTTGCCCTGCGCGCCTTCCTCGCCGACGACCTCGGTCTCCATCTGGTCTGGCGCGGGAGGATCTAGAAGAAGAAGAAAAAGAAAAGAAAAAGTTCAAGCAAATATCCAAAAAAGACATGTCCAAAAAGACAAGGTTGCAAGATTTACCTTCGCGGATTTCGTCGACAACTGGCTCCCTCGCCGGGGAGTTCACCCTTGGCGGGGTGGCCACCCTCGCCGGGCTGCTCGCCCTTGGCGGGGTACTCTCCCTTGGCGGAGTACCCGCCCTTGGCGGAGCGCTCTCCCTCGCCGGAGAGTTCGTCCTTGGCGGGGACGGCGGGACCTGCGGCTCCTCGGGAGTAGTCTCCGGGCGCTTCTGCGGCTGCGGCTCCGTTTCTGCACAAGACAAGCAAGACAACAAGACGTTAGTACCAAGCTGGAACCTCAAGCGCGCCCGACAAGTAGGAAGTTCAAAACCCAGACTTACGCTGGGGGCTGCGCTGGGGGCTGCTCCTCGGAGCAGCAGTTGGGTCCGGCAAGTCCGTCGCCGGCGTGTCCCCTGTCGCCGCGACGGGCGAGTCGTCCTCGACCACTACCATGGGAACCTTGGCCTTCTTCGCCACTCGCTGGGCCAGGGTCCTGAAATCAAAGCAAGAGCAAGATCAGAATCACGAAGAAGAATCAAGTCAGAATTGAAGAAAATACAAGACACAAGTGCTTACTCCTCTTCCTCGTCGTCGTCGTCGCTCAGGGCGGAGAAGTCGAACTCCACCTGAGTCGCTCCGGCGCGAGAAGCGGGAGGAGAAGGCTCCCTCGGGCGCTTGGTGGTCCCCGGGGCTGGGGGCTGCGACGACCCAGCCCCCGCCGACGCCGAGGCCCGAGGAGAAGGCGGAGCGGCCGCCCCGCTCTGAGAAGATCCTCCTCCGCTTGGCGCTGGTGCGCGGGGAGCCTCCGTCGCGGCTTGGCTCGCTCTGGTGGCGCGCGTCGCCCGGCGAGTAGGCTGTTGTCGGGGCGCCTGTGTCCTTGTCGCTGTAGGCGCCTTGCGGAGACGCTTCAGCGGTGATCGCTGGGGGCTGGCCCGAGGCGGGGAGTTCTCCGAGGACGATGAGGCGTCGTCATCAAGTCCCAGAGACCCACCGCTGTCCTCTTCGGCCTCGGTTTCCTCCTCCTCCTCCCCGGCGGGCCCGCTGGATCCGGCACCTTGCCCTGCGGGCCCACTCCCTCCGGTGGCTCCGCTCCCTCCGGTGGCTCTGCTCCCTCCGGTACCTCTGCTTCCTCCGACAACCTCGCCCCTTGCCGCGGCCTCGCTCACAATCCCGGGGATCCCAGCATGCCTCAGAGAGGGGACCCCGGCGAGCTCGTCGGGCGGGAGTTTGAGAAGTCTCCGAATCTCTGCCTCCGCTGCTTGGCACGATGCGTCCTCCGCCTCTGCCTCCTCAACAGTGAATCCGAAGTCTCCTGCTGCTGCGGCTGCGGCGGCCTCTTCCACCCGGTCGGCAATATAGGCCAAATCCCGCTCCGTGGTTTCCCGAGTGAGACCCTTGATCTCCTCGGAGTTCTTCGGCACCTCCACCAAGTTATCAAAGAAGCTCATGATGGCATCCGGCGTCGGCACTATCCAGGTGGGGTCGACGCCGTGAGAGTCACACGCCGGCATCATTGCGCGCAACGCGTCCCGGGCGGTGCTGTTGCATAGTGGTACTACTCCCCGGGGAGATCTAAACCACTTCGGGTGGGCCGGGTCGTGCTTGAAAAGCTCCCGTAGCATCCCCTTCAGCTCCAGCGCCGTGAAGTTGTAGTTCAGCCCCGGGCGCAACCTCATTATGTCCGCTGCATTGCCAAACTCCCATGTTGGCCTTTTCCTCTCTTGTAGGGGAGCGATGCGGCGGCGGAGGAAATCTGCTCCTACCTCTCCGATGGTCAACTTGGCTACCCGGAGACGGAGAATCCTAATAAGGGCAGCGTTGAGCTTGATGTCATCCGGAGCCAAATCGCTCCAGTCCCTGCCGCGCACGATAGCTGTTGTGCGCGGCGCAGTGAAAGGCTGCGGCTCGTCCTCAACTATCCAGCACCAATCCACGCGCCACTCTTCCCACTTGCCGCGGAGTTCCCCTTGCAGATAAGATTCCTTCTTGTTCAAGCGGAAGACCCAAGAGATCCCTCCGGAGAGGGGGGCGCCGGCCTCTGCTCTAGGCATGAAGAAATGCCTAAAGAGCGCTACGTTTGGATAGATCCCTATGTAGTTTTTGCACAGATGTGCGAAAACCGCCATCGTAAGGATGGCGTTGGGGGTGAAGTCTAAGAGATGGAGGCCGTACGTGTTCATGATATTGCAGAAAAATTCAGAGAATGGAGGACACAGGCCGCAGTGGAAGAAGACAGCAAAGAAGAAATACCCGCTGGGGTACAGATCTCTGGCGGCGGCCGGGTAGACTCTGGTGCGGGGATGCGCCTTGGTCTCCTTGGCCCAGAACAGGTAGTACTTGTTCCAGAGCTCCCTCGCGCTGAGCCTCGGCGCGAAGACGACGTTCCTCTTCCGCAGAGCGACAAGCTTTGCCGCCTGCTCGGATTTCTCCCTCTTGGTCTTCTCCGCTTTCGCCTTCTCGGCCTTCGGAGCCATGGCGGAGGCGGCGGAGGAAGGGACGAGAAGCTCGACGGCGCCGCGGATGCGGAAGAGGACGGAGGAGATGAGGAGGCGGTGCGCAGAGGGAGATTTCTGGAGGAGGAAGAAGCAATGAAGACGAAGTAAGGTAACGGCCCCTGCTTCCTCTGCTTTTAAGGGGGAAGTGGGGGACGCTCCGCATTTCCCATTAAAGAACGTGGCCACGATCTCCCCCAGACGCCGCAATCGACGCGTGCCGTTAGGGGGGGGATTCGGCGTGCCGCGGGCTGTGCGTGCCCGTGCACTGTTTTGGGCCTGGCCCAACAGCGCTCGGCACCGTGTGTGGCCCAGGCCCGGGGGCTCCTGTCGGTGTACTAAGATAGGGGTACCTTCGTACACCAACTTGTGCACGGGCAGTAGCAGCTTCCCGCGGCAAGGTCTACCACGTGCTTGCCGGAGACCTCTCTGGTCCTTATTAAGCCATTCAAAAACAAAGTATACAAGACAGAAGATCAAGGCCCCGGCAAGTGGAGCTTGCCGGGAAGGCCGTCCCAGGCTCAAGACTATGTCATTAACACAAGACCCTGGCAAGAGGAGCTTGCCAAGAGGACCAGAAGACTGTATCTAGAAAGCAAGCCTCGGCGCACTCTGCGCCCCGGCAAGACCCGGGGAGCGACAAGCTTCCCGGCCCGACAAGATCAAAACCCCGGCAAGGTGCTTGCCGGGGGAAGTTTGCACTGTGTGCCCGCGCTCCAGCTCATCGGCCCACGCGTCGCCCTGGGGCCCTTCCAGGGACGCGTGGCGGATGGCTGTGCAGCCTGGGGGACACGGTGGCACTCCACGGTGACGAGGCTACCACCGTGGCGAACGGAGACGCAAGGGCGGGCGCTTTTGGGGTCGACGGCGACGGGCATTTAATGCTCTTGTCCCCCACTGTCAAGTTAGGTGATGACCACTGTTCATCCACTACCCATGTACTGTTCCCGCACTGTTACAACTACCACCATAGTTACGTTTTTGCCCTTCTTCTACGTTGACACCTGTCGGTGACCCCTTGAGCTATAAAAGGAGGCCCATGCACAACGTAGAAAGGGTTCGAAACCTAGATAGCTCTCTCGCTCGGTGTAGCTAGTTCTTCAAGCTCGCAAGCTCATAAACTCAATACAAACCAAGGCAGGAGTAGGGTTTTACGCGTCCGCGCGACCCGAACCTGGGTAAACTGCCCGCGTGCTCTCCTCGATCCGCTCTTTGTGCTCCCTCCGCTCCCTCACCGCAACGACAAGGGGCTCCGGTCCCATAGGTGTTCGTGGTGGACAGTTTCCCCCGACACACGCATACGCCAAGTGCCGTTTTTCTTAAGCACCATCACCGGGTTAGCCAACCACTCAGGGTGAAAGACTTCAACAACGAACCCAGTCGCCAAGAGCCGGGGCACTTCTTCCCCAATGACCTTGCGCCTCTCTTCATTAAAACGACGAAGGAATTGCCTAGACGGTTTAAACTTTGGATCAATATTGAGTGTGCGCTCAGTGAGTTCCCTCGATACACCTGGCATGTCTGAAAGCTTCCACGCAAATATGTCCTAGTTCTCACGGATGAACTCGATGAGCGCGCTTTCCTATTTTGGATCCAGGTTAGCACTGATAGTGAACACTTTGGATGAATCGCCAGGAACAAAACCAACCTGCTTAGTGTCATCTACCGACTAAAACTTCAGCAAAGGGTCTTGCTTTGTGGATGGCTTCTTCAAGCGGGGTCGTATCCGCCGGGTCAACATTATCTTTGTAGAATTTCAACTCCTCCATTGTGCAAAAAGATTCAGCATACGCAGCATCACCCTCTTCACACTCCAAAGCTATCTTCCTATCACCGTGCACTATGATGGCGCCCTTATGACCCGGCATCTTAAGCTGCAAATAAACATAACAAGGTCTGGCCATAAATTTAGCATAAGCCGGTCGTCCAAACAAATCATGATAAGGACTCTTGACCTTGACCACCTCAAAGGTCAATTTTTCAGCCCTATAGTCCTGGTCATCACCGAAGGCCACTTCCAATGTTAGTTTACCCACTAGATACCTTGACTTACCAGGCACCACCCCATGAAAAATGGTATTGGATGTCTGAAGATCCTTGTCAGTCAAATTCATAAGGCGAAAAGTATCATAGTAAAGGATATTGATGCCACAACCTCCGTCCATAAGCACCTTTGTAACCTTGTATACCCCCACCTAGGGAGCAAGCACCAGAGCCAATTGACCCGAATTGTCAACCCGGGGTGGGTGATCCTCACGACACCATATAATAGGCTGCTCACACCACCACATGTATCGAGGGGCCACCGGCTCAACCAAATTCACTGCTCGCTTATGAACCTTCTGATCTCGTTTACACAAACTCGTGGTAAACACATGCTATTGACCACTATTCAGCTGCTTTGGATTGCTCTGGTAGCCAGACTACTGCTGTTGATTCCCTTGATTAGATTGCTGATTCAAACCGCCTTGGTTGCCTTGTCCTTCAAAACCGGAACTTGAATGACACCTCCAAAGCCAGGACCGTGAGAGCCGGGTCCTGACCCGCCAGACGGGCCGTTATTTTTCTGGAAAAAAACCTGAATTTCTATAATCTCTCATGATGAAGCAATCTTTCCACAGATGACTGGCCGGTTTTTCATCCGTACCATGCTTTGGGCAAGGCTGATTCATCATCGCCTCAAGGTTGAACTTTGGCCCACCAAACCGGGGATTTGACCCCTTCCCCTTTCGACACTGATTATTATTCTATGTATTGGTATTGGACACAAAATATGAGCTGTCGTCCATCTGCTTACGCTTACCATTGTTGCCTTGACCCGGCACATTATGCTGCTTTTTTTGGAATTTCCATTCTTCTTTCCCTTGCCGGCCTTCTCCTCATCAAATTTTGGGTCCTTAGTACCATCAGAGTCGGCGTAGTTCACGAGAGCCGCCATGAGCTCTCCCATATCATTGCAGTGGCGCTTAAGCCGCCCCAGGTTCTGCTTAAGGGGAAGGAACCGACAATTCTTTTCCAACATGAGGATGGCTGAACGGGTGTTGATACTGTCCGATGAGTGGATAACAGTTGATATCTGGCGCACCCAGTGGGTTGTTGACTCGCTCTCACTCTGGACACAAGAGTCTAAATCAATAATTTCCATAGGCTGCTTGCACGTGTCTTTAACTTTTTTGATAAAACGCGTTTTCAACTCAGCCCATGACCTGATGGAGTTAGGGTGCAATCCTTTTATCCAAGTGTGTGTCGGCCCGTCCAACATCATGGTGAAGTACTTAGCACATTGATGACCCACAAGTATAGGGGATCAATTGTAGCTCTTTTAGATAAGTAAGAGTGTCGAACCCAATGAGGAGCAGAAGGAAATGATAAGTGTTTTTCAGTAAGGTAGTATCTGCAAGTGCTGAAATTGTAAGTAGCAGAGTAGTTTGATAGCAAGATAATTTTCTAACAAGCAAGTAACGATAGTAGTAGCGTGCAATAAGATAGACCAATCCTTTCGAGGCAAACGACAGGCCAAGCCGATCTCTTATAATAAGCAAAGCGTTCTTGAGGATACACAGGAATTTTATCTAGTCAATTTGATCATGTTGGTTCAATTCGTGTTCGCTACTTTGATAATTTGATATTTGGGTGGATCGGTGCATAGGTGTTGTTCTTACTTGAAAAAACCTCCTACTTATGACTAACCCTCCCGCAAGCATCCACAACTACAAGAAAAGTATTAAGAATAAATTCTAACCATAGCATTAAACTTTTGGATCCAATCGGTCCCTTATGGAATAGCGCATAAACTGGGGTTTAAAGCTTCTGTCACTCTCACAACCCGCCATCTAATTACTACTCCAAAATGCATTCCCTTAGGCCCAAATATGGTGAAGTGTCATGTAGTTGACGTTCACATGACACCACTAAGGGAATCACAACATACATACTATCAATATATCGAACACATATCAAATTCACAAGGTTACTTGCAACATGATTTCTCCCATGACCTCAAGAAGAAAGGTAACTACTCACAAGTGACAAACATGCTCAAGATCGGAGGGGTATTAAATAGCATAATGGATCAGAACATATAATCTTCCACCAAATAAACCATATAGTAATCAACTACAAGATGTAATCAACACTACTAGTCACCCACAAGCACCAATCTATAGTTCCGGTAACAAGATTGAACACAAGAGATGAACTAGGGTTTGAGATGAGATGGTGCTATCGAAGATGTTGATGAAGATAACCGTCCCCAAGATGGGAGAGTTGTTGGTGATGATAATGATGATTTCCCCCTCCGGGAGGGAAGTTCCCCCGGCGGAATCGCTCCGCCCGAGGGCAAAAGTGCTCCTGCCCAAGTTTCGCCTCGAGACGGCGGCGCTCTGTTCCTAAAGTATTCTTCTTACTTTTTCTAGGTCAGAAGGGCTTATATACCAGAAGACGGGCACCGGAGATGGGCCTGGGTGAGCACAACCCACTAGGGCACACCTGGGGGGCCTGGCGCGCCTAGGTAGGTTGTGCCCACCTGGTGGGCCCCCTCTGGTGGTTATCAGCTCCAGTATTTTTTATATATTCCATAAAAAAACTCTGTGAAGTTTCAGCTTGTTTGGAGTTGCGTAGAATAGGTGGCCTGACGTAGCTTTTTCAGGTCCAGATTTCCAGTTGCCGGAATTCTCCCCCTCGATGCATTCCTTGCAAATTATGAGAGAAAAGGCATTAGAATTACACCAAAAAGCATTATTATGCATAACAAAAACATAAATAATAGCAAGAAAACATGATGCAAAATGGACGTATCAACTCCCCCAAGCTTAGACCTCGCTTGTCCTCAAGCGAAAATCGAGAACGAAAAACATGTCCACATGCTTTGAGAGAGAGGTGTCGATAAAAAACAAAATACGGACATAGAAGCATCATGTTAATTATTATAACAGCAACAAAACTAAACATAATACTTTTATAAAGGATTTGTATCATAGACTTCTCATGAATAAGTAACTATTCATCACATAGTTGAGGTATAAAGCATAAACTCTATTAAAAACCAACAAACCATGTTCTCAGTCAACTTTGCAACTACAATTCATCATCCTTTCAGGAAGGGTCACGTATCGGAGCCTTTAGGCAAGTCCACATACTCAACCATCATATAATCTTCTAATATTGCTAACACTCACTTCATACACATGAGAAAAACGTTTCAACCGGACACATAGAAAGATAGGGGCTTATAGTTTTGCCTCCCAACGTATTCACCTCAAGGGTGATGTCAACAATAATAACTCATGTAACCCATATTCAACTGGACATATGTGTCTAGATCTTTCCTCACCACATGATGCTTCCCAAAGGATAAATAAAAAGGAATAGAGAGAAAACTTTCACTCTTTGCATAAAAGTAAAAGATAGGCCCTTCGCAGAGGGAAGCAGAGGTTGCCATGCGCTTATTTGTTTGTATGCTCAATCCCTTAGTGCAAAAGAACGTCACGTTGCATTTCCCCTTGTGATAGCAACCTTTATTATCCAGTATGTCGCTTTTATTCTTCACCATCACAAGTTCGTGCAACGCTCAATTTTCTCTTACACTAAATAATCTCACCCTTTTAGAAGCATTTTGTATTGCCTTATTGCACCGATGACAACTTATTTGAATGATCTTACTCAATCCATAGGTAGGTATGGTGGACTCTCGAAAAGGTTTGGGTTTAAGGGTTTTTGGATGCACAAGTTGTATCTCTACTTAGTGCGGAATTTTTGTCTAGAAAAGATATTGGGCAAGCACCACATGTTAATGGATCTATGACAATATGACTTCTATGTGAATATGAACAAACATAAATCATCAAGTTGTCTTCCTTATCCAACGTCAACAATTTTGGCACATAATATTTTTATGGGGTCTCATAATCACAAAAGATTTCTAGGATAGTATATTTATATGTGAATCTTCTCTTCCCTTATTAATTCTTTCATGAGTTGCATCATTGACCAATGTTATGTTTGTCAACCTCTAATAAAATTTTCTACTTATACTTTTCTTTATGTGATTAGCATATGATCTTCTTAATTTATTTCCTTTCTTTTATTCATTCAATTATAACTCTTCTTTTTATTGTAACAGGAAGGTAAAGAAAGTAAGAACTTAAAACTAAAATTTATTATATATCTCGCACAGGATTACGAAGATAGATCACTAAGAAACACATGAAAAGAAGGGATCGAACTAAACTTTCATTTATTCTAAAGCAAAAGATCGAACTAAAGTAAGTAAATGCAAAGGATAGTGGGGATGATACGATACCGGGGCATCTCCCCCAAGCTTGGTGAAAGCCAAATGGAGTGCCCATACCCGATACTCAGTTTTCTTTTTGTGGTGAAGAAGATGGTGGTGGTGATGAGGAAGTCGTGATCTTGTCCTCGTGTTTCCATGACAGAGGTCCACCATCAAAAGAGGAAGAATGAGTCTCAAGGGTCCTGCAATTGGCAGCCAAACTCATACCTTTGAACCTTCACACGTATTCAAAGACTTGGTTCTGAAGATCATAGATCTGGCTTTGAAGAAAGTGGATTTGTTTGTTAAGGGTGAAGATGATATCCTTCATGGACTTGTCATCCACCTTGAGATCACAGGAGAGGTCCGTGATCATGAGGTGGTTGGCGTTGAGTCCAAGCTCCGCCATCTTCTTGCACCGGAAGACTTCTTGCTCCATAGCCTCAAGCCTGGCTTCCACGGTTCCCACCCCCTTGGGTCCTTGCTCATCGCGGATGTCCGGCAACCCCTCATTCACCTGGATGACCTGAGCGTGCTGCACCACCTCCAGCAGATATGGGTTGATGACGTTCTGGTAGAACTTATCCTTGGAAGAGCTTGGGGTAGTCATGGTACATGGGATCTGTCAGAAAACAACAAGAAAACAAAACAGAAGATTTCTCCGCGATACGGTGGTCAATAGGTTCGGGGGGTATATAAAGAATTTTTATCTTGGGTAACAAGCAAACTGTAGAAAAACGGAGTCTGGAAGGTACCCGAGGTGGGCACAACCCACCTGGGCGCACCAGGCGCCCACCAGGGTACGCTTCCTGGTAGCTTCTTATTTTCCTAATTTTGTAAATATTCCAAAAATGATAAAAAATATTTTTGCCGATTTTTCGGAGTCTGTTTACTTACCGTATCACGTACCTCATTGTTTTCATGATTCTTGAGTGTTCCGGAAGGATTCTTTTATGTGTTCTTCTGGTGTCAAAGTTTGAATAATATTTCTTTCAACATTAATGGGCATACCTGAGATATAATGCTTTATTCGTTGCACATTGACAACCTTTGGGTTAGTACCTTCTGCATTATTTATTTTGATAGCTCCAGACCGTTAAACATCCTCGATGACATAGGGCCCTTCCCATTTGGAGAGGAGCTTGCCTGCAAAGAACCTAAAACGAGAGTTGTATAAAAGAACGTATTCTCAGACTTTGAACCCACGCTTTTGGATTCTTTTATCATGCCATCTTCTAACTTTTTCTTTAAATAACTTGGAATTTTCATAAGCTTGGGTTCTCCATTCATCTAAAGAGCTAATATCAAATAACCTCTTTTCACCAGCAAGTTTAAAATCATAGTTGAGTTCCTTGATTGCCCAAAAAGCTTAATGTTCTAACTCAAGAGGCAAATGATAAGCTTTACCATAAACCATTTTATAAGGAGACATACACATAGGATTTTTATAAGTTGTTCTATAAGCCCAAAGTGCATCATCTAATTTCTTAGACCAATTCTTCCTAGACCTATTGACAACCTTTTGCAAAATTAATTTTATTTCTGTCTTACTAAGCTCAACTTGAACACTAGACTAAGGATGATAAGGTGATGCAATTTCATGGTTAATATCATATCTAGCAAGCATTTTACGGAAAGCACCATGAATAAAGTGTGAACCACCATTAGTCATGAGATATATGGGGACTCCAAACCTTGGGAAAATAAGTTGCTTAAGCATTTTAATAGAGATGTCGTGATCAGCACTACTGGTTGGAATAGCTTCTACCCATTTAGTAACATAATCAACAACAACCAAAATATGTGTATACCCATTAGAGGAAGGAAAAGGTCCCATGTAATCAAAGCCCCAAACATCAAATGGTTCAACAACAAGTGAATAATTCATAGGCATTTCTTGACGCTTACCAATATTACCTATCGTTTGATATTCGTCACAAGAGGAGACGAACTTACGATCATCCTTGAAGAGAGTAGGCCAATAAAATCCAGATTGCAATACCTTGTGAGTAGTTCTATCTCCAGCATGATGTCATGCACATGCTTCAGTGTGACATTTCCTAAGGATTTGTCCCTGTTCATGCTCGGGTAGACAACGTCTAATAATACCATCTACTCCTTCTTTATAAAGATGTGGGTCATCCCAAAAGTAATTTCTTAAGTCATCAAAGAAATTTTTCTTTTGTTGGTAAGTAAAACTAGGTGGTAAATATTTAGCAACAATGTAATTAGCGTAGTCAGCATACCAATGAGTATTATTAGTAATATTTATTGCAGCTAATTGCTCATCAGGAAAACTATCATCAATCGGTAGTGGGTCATCTGGCACATTTTGAAGTCTAAGACAAGTTATCAGCTATGGGGTTCTTAGCTCCTTTTCTATCAGTGATATGCAAATCAAAGTTATGTAGCAAGAGAGCCCACCAAATAAGTTTAGGTTTAGCATCTTTATTTTCCATAAGATATTTAATAGCAGCATGGTCAGTGTGAACGGTTACTTCTGAATAAAAAATGTAAGATCTAAATTTGTCACAAGCAAACTCAACTACTAAGAATTCCTTTTCAATGGTAGCATAATTCTTTTGAGCACACTCTAGAGTCTTACTAGCATAATGAATAACATTTAGTTTTTTATCAACTCTTTGTCCTAGAACAGCACCAACATCATAATCACTAGCATCACACATAATTTCAAAAAGGTAAGTTCTAATTAGGTGGTTGAACTATAGGTGCAGAAATTCAATCTTTCTTGATAGAGGCAAAGGTGTCCCGTCTTTCGATGAGATGGTGGCTATCGTTTTCGGTGGAGTAGACTTTGACGATCCAACTATGAATGTGCGAGGACGTCGCGCCTTAGCAATCGCTAAACCAACTCCGAGAGGTTATTGACCACGCCGGAGCACGATCAACCTGACCACGAGGGTCTATTTCCTGCAAGCAAACGAATTACAAGCAAGAAACTAAGATTGCAATCTGGATATTGCGAATATAAGAGGAAAGCTTTATTGATCAAGGTGGGGTTATGTGACCTCTTTGTCTGGTCGTTGAACACAAACGAAGTACGCGAAGTTGGAGCTATGGCGAACTTTAATCTAAACAAAACCCAAAGTTTAAACGATGCCCTAAGGGTTGTATATATGGAGAAAGAGAGAGGGAATTTCGTGGCCCCTTGGAGAAGGGGTCCGAAACCAACCCTAACTCTGTTTTCCCCACACATACGGACTCTAAAAACAGCCTATACTTTACTATTTCGAAATTACATGGGCCTGGCCCAATAATAAGGTGACGCAACACCTATAATAGCCTCTGGACGAAATTTATGAAGTGGCATCTTGTATATTTCGTCCAAGGCTTCACACACTCATTATGGTGGCTTCAAAGTCCTGAAATCATCACTTGTAACTCCGTTCTTGTTCCCCTTGCGCATGCCATCATCTCCATGCTTGATCTTGCTCCAATGTTTCATCCTTCTGTCCAAGCTAGGCCCTTCATTTGTAAGCAAGACAAACGTATCCAATTTAGGCAACATCATATTATCATGAACATTAGAATCATTACCAAGAAACGAAAGTACCTGGTAATTTAAATGGCGTGTGCGAGCTCTAGTAATTGGTCTTGTATATGTGTAACTTGGGGCTGTGGGTGTAACCTTGTTAGTGATGTCCTCATCATTTCTTAAGTGTTTCAAAGGCTTCAAAGTAGTCATCATCGAAAACAAAAGGAACATCCTTTTGTAAAATGTTAGTGAGAGGCCTAGAAATTTTAGAAAAGTCTTTGATAAATCTCCTATAGAAACCAGCATGACCTAAGAAACTATGAATACCTTTGATATCCTTAGGACATGGCATTTTCTCAATTGCATCAACCTTAGATTTGTCCACTTCAATACCTTTTTCAGAAATCTTATGGCCCAAGACAATACCTTCATTAACCATAAAGTGACATTTCTCCTAGTTCAAGACAAGACTTGTTTGTTCACATCTCTGCAAAACTCGATCAAGATTGTTTGCACAATCTTCAAAGGACTTGCCATAAACAGAGAAATCATCCATGGAAACTTCCACAATCCTTTCACAAAAGTCAGAGAATATAGCAGTCATACATCTTTGAAAGGTAGCAGGTGCACTACATAAACCGAAAGGCATACGTCTATAAGCATAAGTACCAAAGGGACAAGTAAAAGTAGTCTTTTATTGATCAGGTTGAGAGACAACTATTTGTGAAAAACCAGAGTATCCATCAAGGAAACAGAAGTGTGTGTGCTTTGATAATCTTTCTAGCATTTGATCAATAACAAGTAGAGGGTAATGATCTTTTCTAGTTGCTTTATTTAATTTCCTAAAATCAATTACCATTCTATAGCCGGTGACAATTCTTTGTGGAATAAGTTCATTCTTATCATTAGGAACAACAGTAATACCTCCTTTCTTAGGAACACAATGAATGGGACTTACCCATCTACTATCAGCTATTGGATAGATTATACCTGCTTCCAGAAGTTTTACTATTTTTGTTCTTACCACTTCTTTCACTTTTGGATTTAACCGACGTTGATGATCGACAACGGGTTCAGCATGAGGTTCCATATTAATCTTATGCTGACATAGAGTGGGACTAATGCCCTTTAAATCATCAAGAGTATACCCAATAGAAGCTTGGTGCTTCCTTAGATCTTCCAATAATCTTTCTCCTTCATGTTCTGAAATGTTAGCACTAATAATAACAGGATATATCTTCTTTTCATCAAGATAAGCATATTTCAAAGTGTCAGGCAATTGTTTTAATTCAAACATAGGATTACCTTTAGGTGGATGTCACACCCTGCATTTTGTAACATGGCTATTGCATTAATAACAGGATATATCTTCTTTTCATCGAGATAAGCATATTTCAAAGTGTCAGGCAATTGTTTTAATTCAAACATAGGATTACCTTTAGGTGGATGTCACACCCTGCATTTTGTAACATGGCTATTGCATTAATAAAGCATGAAAATTTGGACGAACAAAAACTTTTGCATCATTTGGCTTTTATTTGGAGTTGGTTTTTCTCTCTGTGATTTCAAGTGCTCTCTAAGGTCAACATAGCTTCACCTTCTATACTTCATGTCCCTGCTCCAAACTTCTGCCCAATGATCATACGATGTGAATAGAACAGTATAATATTTTCTTACAAAAATAATTTGGCCAAATAGTATTTTCTAAAATTAGTTTTCTGAAACCCCATGAATTGATATTTGCACTTCAAGTACTTGATTTGGGGTGTGAAAAATCTTTCAAAAGGTTCATTTGAATCCTATTAGGTATAGGACTCCCATAAACCACAAAAGTAAAATTTTAAAAATCATTTTCCTATTTTATTCAAATGGTCTTTAATAGGTTAAATTTATTTAAATGTTTCTAAAATATCTGAGAAAATTCAGGGAGACACATAGGACATATATTGTCCATACATAAGAGTTTCAACACATGGGCATGTTCAAAATATTGGACAAATCCCTCAAAAACCCTTTCTGGATATTTCAAGCTGTTGGAATATTTACAAAGGAATATTCTCTAAAAATTCCAGAAATTCTAGCAAGTCACATATGCATAATCTGATGACTTGCAAAGTTTCAGCTCAATCTAAATTGTTTTGGTTCACAAGAGTGCCCCAAAACCATTTCTGTTCAGATTCAAAATTGAATAACTTTACATTGCCAACTTATTCCAAATTTCTCCAAACTTTGTGGACATTCTCACAACCCCATATGAACACACTACATCAAGTGGTGCATCAAGGGGAATGGTCTTGCATGACTAGATCTTGATAAATGCATTTCTGTTGATTTCTTGGGTTTACAAATGTTGCATTGGTAACTTTGCCTAAATGAGCTCCAAATTGGTAGAAGGCCCTAACTATATGTGCCATTTCATCCTGTGGAATCTCATGGCAAAGGAAATCCATCTTCTTGCCCAAACAATCTACAAACACCTTCTGGCTATTTACCAAAACAACAACTATGGCCTCTTCAACTAATCAAAATGGGCTCCAATTTTTACCATAGCCCCACTAGGACCCCTTCTACCTACAGTAACAATAGCAGCTCCTCGGCTCAATTATGAGGGGTGAAACCACCTCTTTTACCTCTCTGGACAGCCCCTTACACTCCTCTCTCCCTAAACCCCCTCTCATTCTAGAAGCTCTCCAGAGCATCCAAAGACATTTCCTAATTCTTTACACCCCCCTTAGCTACCAGACACCAGTGGCCGCGACCACGACCACTAAACAATGCCAACGCCGGCCATACACGCACTATGGAGCACGCTACAGTGCGCTCTGGCACTATAGCCGCTCCTGGCCAAGTGCCTCCGGCCACCTCGGCTCTCCCCCTCGCGCCAGCCGAGGTGCCTCGACGTCCACGACACGCCACGGCCTGGTCCCCCTCTTCCCTCTCCCTCCTATGGCGTCCCTAGCACGCGCGCCGTCCGCCCGCAAGCTCCAATCCTCGGCCTCACACGCGCGAGCTCTCTGGAGCCTCCCTTGCTCCTTCTCTTCCCTCCTCTGGTCGTGGACCTCATTCACAAACGGCCTGGGCTCTCTCCCGAGCACCCTCATAGCCTCTTGCCTCGCCCGTGACCTCGCCGGCGCACAAGTCCACGGTAGATCGGCGCCCGGCTTTATAAGCCCGCCTCGGGCCGCTCTAGTGGCATCCGCCTCCTCCTCACACCTCCAAGAACACGCCCGCACCACCCATAAGCCCTCAAGGGGCTTCTGTGCTCGGGATCAACCGAAGCTCCGCCGCCTCGGGTCGCCATCGATCCAGAGGTACATGCCTCCTCCGCCCCCGCTCTCACTCGATCTAAAATGCACGGACCTACTGATTGATTCCCCTCTATTTTCTACATCAAACACAGGCCAGTCGGAGCTATTCATCCACCACCCGATGCGCCGCCGCCCAGCCACCTCGTCTCCGGTGAGCCAGGCCACCCCGACGGCTAACTCCTCTTCCACCAGAACGACGAGAACATGCCGAGCCCGAAGGTACCTTACCCACCTCTAGCCATGCCCCATATCGCCGGCGACGAGCTCGCCGTCGGCTCTCGATGGAGGTAGACGACAGCGGCTGTGGGCCCTGTTCGTCAGCCTCACGCCCTGACGAGTGGGACCCACTCGTCAGGTTCAAAAACGCATGCGTGCGCATTGATTTGCCTGTCGGGTGAAGGCATACTCCGCTTGTACGCCTTCAACGTGGCCACCTCACGCGGGCTGATTTCCCTCTGGGCCTGCTGCACTGTGGCCTTTCCGGCCCAATGACACAGCGTCAATTTCCTTTTTCTTTTTCTGTGGATTTTCAAATAATCCACAAATTTAAATAATTGTCCAAATCAAATAATTCCAATTCCACAAATCTTGTAATATTCCCACCTATTAAATGGTATATCTTTCATACCTGTTCATGAACCTTTTTTGTACTGTTCAAATTTAAATTCAAATTTGAAGAATAAGTCTCTCTTTGAAAATCCATCCATTCTATTCTACAACTCCAAATCAGAAACTAAGAATTTTCACATTCTTAGTTTTTGTCCTAGTATTTTACAAAAATAAGTTGACATTTTTCTGAGCACTTTGACTTTTCTATTTTTATTATTGTCTTATTTTTCCGTTATTTTCTTGCGACGATTAGATACCGTATTTGACGAAGTTGCCGAAGAAGAAGAATGCGAAGGATTTGAAGACTTTGAAGAACAAGCCAATCTAGGCAAGCAACCCTTTGACCATAACACCCCTCTTGTTCATTGGTTCCCTTTTCCGATTGCATGATGATGAAATATGACGGTGCTGAACTTGTTGTGAACCACCACATGATGCATACCCTACTCATGGCTTTACCTTGTTCATGAAAGCAATTAGTAGTTGGTGCATAATTTTGCATGTGTACCATGAACTCTTCGTGGTTACAATCTTTCAAAAACCCCATCGGGTGCCCCTAATGCCCTTGGGGGATGTTGAACTGAGGTCACCACTTGAGGAAGAAGTGGTGCACCGAAGAGAGCTTTTGGTGTGTGTGTAAAATGATGGATTAGATTTATGTGTGATTACCATCCCAACCAAAACATGTGCAACCACTCTACCCCTTTATGGGACGGGGCATTATTGATTACTTAAGTTGATACTAGCATGGTGCCCACATTAGTAGTGAAGGGGTGACTTGAGGTCATCTCCGAGACGGGGTCATGCTTGGATAGGCGGCCATGATTGTTTTTACAGGGCACCGGACACACTGTTGGTCCCTTCATGTATGTGTGATAATGTGAAAAGGGCAGAGTCCCACAATATTTTACTTATACACGAGGGCCGTGCATCAATGAGTGACCCTATGTTAGTATCGTCTAGGGAAAGGTAGTGACCGGGTGCTTCCCCGGAGTACTTGAGGTACTACGGGATCATGGATGACACGAAAGCTTCCCGGATCTTGTGGGTAAAGTGCGCAACCTCTGGAGAGTGTCAAACTATTCGAATAGCCGTGTCCACGATCATGGACAGTTGGGAGGTGCTACTTAAACTATTTGAGTCAAGGTGGTGACTTGACGTTTTGAATGAGCTAGTATTGATTCAAACTATATTTATATTGATATCTGTACCCTGTCCTCAAGGTTACCCTAGTTCATTAATGCATATCTCACAAGTTGATAGGACACCTCAACTAGCTGAAGCTAGGTTGCTTACTTTTTGTACAACTTGCATTGTTACTTTGAACCAAATCACGTGTTGCTTGCAAGTACATTCAAAGTACTCATTGGCTTGCCACTAGTTATTTAATTGGCCAAGCATGGAAGAGCAGGAATTCGAAGAAGAGTTATTTGGAGATGAACATGCGAACTAGGACGCTTTCCCAGTCAGAACGCCTATAGGGTTAAGGCAGATGGCATGGGTTCTACTTATCTACGAAGACTTTCGCTACTCGAGATTATTTGATGTTCAGCCTTTGAGGCTTTACCTATGTAAGACTTGACCATAATGGTCATAATTTGTGTAAGACAGTATGAATGGATGTAAGACTCTTGTTATTCAGCTTCTGTGTGTTCAGTGAGCATGGATCTCTGGGATCACTATGCACGTGCATTTGATGATCTCGACTTGTGAGTCAGGGTCCCCACAGAGCTGGTATCAGAGCTATCTTGACTGTAGGAAGCCTTAGTTAGCATGGGCGTTAGTTAGGATGAGACCGTTTTCATAAACCTTCTGAACCTCTCATCTTTTCTAAACCTTACCAAATCTGAGATATAATCAGCTTATGAACCTCTCCCATTCAACCTTTGTAGCTGGCCGTTGTACCTGAAGAGCTCCTGACCACCGGGTTCCCCTTGCTTCTCGAGGATAGCCTCCAGGAGTGCCAGTTGCACCGAGCAACCATCCTCACCTACCATGAGCATTGGGTTAGTGACACCGAGGCGGAGTACCATGTGGAAGTGATCATAAAGGCAAATGATCCTCCCACAAGTTGGTTCTTTGAGGGACCCAAGATGGCAACACTACTCCTCGCTGTCGAGGCAGCTGCACTCAAGGCACTAACCCGCCTCCGAGAACTTCTTCCGGAGATGGCAGTCAAGATGACAACCCGCTTCTTGCCTTACCGGAAGGAAGGTGAAGATGAGAGCAGCGCATGAGCCCCTCCACTAATGGAAGGACTTCCACTTCAATTCCATACCTACTTCAGCCTTTGTGCCGACAACTTGGCACAAGAGTTGGCCTCGGAATCAATTAAGCTCCGAGAAGAACTCCACAAGACCAAGGCACTTCTTCGACGAGAACAAGAGAAGACAGATAGGATCAAGAAGGAAGGTGCGCGTCCTGGGCAACCCGCTATCGCATATCGAGGCGGAAGACCCTCAGGAGATGTATCGTCCAAGGATGAAGAACCACCCCAACGACATCGTATGACGGCAAGGCAATTTCGCAAGCTCTTTCTCGCACCACCGGCAAAACAACACCGTGTTCAACTCCTTCACTCCCCTACACCCTCAAGTGATAGAGGAGCCCAGACAGATGAAGACAAGGAGGAAGATCCGGAAGAGCCAGAATATGCGACCGAGCATTCCACCACTTAGGCATTATTCGCAACTAGGATATGCCAGCTCGTGACCTCTATGGTAGGATAGGTCACGTAACCCCTATGCGAAGTCGAGTCCTTGTAATGGTTCATATGAAACCATCTGGAAATGTGTTTGCTTTGTTGTGTTTTGATGTAAGTCGTACCTTTCCTTCGGGAACATGTTAATGACTACATCACCCATTTGGATTTTAATAAATGTGTCTGGCTTTCGGCCCTTGCATGAAAACAATTAGTGTCATACCCACCCCCGTACTAGGCACCTATCTTTATTCCTTTCC
The DNA here is from genome assembly GCA_902687465.1 of Secale cereale. Taxonomy (NCBI): domain Eukaryota; kingdom Viridiplantae; phylum Streptophyta; class Magnoliopsida; order Poales; family Poaceae; genus Secale; species Secale cereale. Next base: position 262,159,210 of record LR738714.1, read on the forward strand.
ATCATTCTTCCCAATCGTAAGACCTTGACCGCTCTAACAGGATGCTTGTTGTAACTCATACTGGTACCTCTGCCCAGCAGCCTGAAGCCGGAGCATCCGCCCAAGCAGAGGCCAGCCAGGACCAAACCCACGATCAAGCTCCACCACCCCACCTCCCCCGAACATGGACATGGCTCAGCTTCTCCAAGCCTTCTTAGAGGAACACCAAGCCAACACTGCAGCCCTCCAGATGATTTCTCAAGCCGTCACTAACAACCGCCAGCCGGCGGGGAACAGCAATGGATGTTCCACGTTGGCGGAATTCAAAAAGCATGCACCAGCAACCTTCATCAATACTGTTGAACCCCTGGATGCAGACGGCTAGGTCTGCACCATGGAGGACTTGCTAGAACTAGTCAGTTGCACTAAAGACCACGAGAAGGTGGCTTATGCCACCCACTATCTCGGGGGAACTGCTAGAGCTTGGTGGGATGGATTCAAGGTCATGCATGCTGGGCAAGACATCACTTGGACTAACTTCAAGGCTGAATTCCGCCAGGCCCATATTCCATAAGGAATCATGGCTATCAAGAAGCGTGAGTTTCGAGCCCTGAAGCAAGGAAGTGGCACTGTCAAGGAATACATGCAGAAGTTCAGTGTACTGTCAAGGTATGCCCCTGAAGATGTCAGCACTGGTGCTGCAAAAAGGGAGCGCTTCATGGAAGGCCTCAATCAGACTCTGCGGTACTCGCTTGTCGTGTGTGACTGCCCAATCTTTCCTGACCTGGTGAACAAAGAACTCATGCTTGAAGACAAGCGGCATGCTCTGGAAGACACTCGCAAGCGCAAGATGATCAGCAAGGGAAGTTCCAGTAACCAGAAGCCTTGCCCGTGGCAGTTAGCCCCGGTCAGGCCAACCTATCAGCAGCCAAGAGCTCCCGCACCTCACACCAACTATCAGCCTCAGCAGTATGCCAACCCCAGGCTAGCTTTCAACAACCCCAATAACAGTCACTTTCTTTGGATGTTGTCAGTCGGGACACATCTCAAGGGTGTGCCCCAACAAGAAGCCCGATGCCCCGCGCCCCAATGCGCAGAACCCAGGACAAGGCCACGGAATGCCACCAAGGAACCAAGCTCCTCGCAACCTTCCCAACAATGGAAGGGGGCGTGTGAATCACATCACTGCAGAAGAAGCCCAGGAAGACCCGGACGTCGTGCTAGGTACGTTCCTTATCAACTCAGCACCTGCAACAGTCTTGTTTGATTCTGGAGTCACACATTCATTTGTCACTCAAAAGTTTGCATTAAAAAGTGGCATGACCCCTACACCCGTGAATAACCGCATGGTGGTACAAACCCCTGGAGCAGAGATGGGAACCAAGATAGGCTGTAGGGGAGTCGATATCGTCATTAACGGGGTAGATTTCCTAGCAGACCTTATCGTCATGAGATCACAATGCTTGGATGTGATCCTAGGCATGAATTGGCTCAGCAAGCACCAATGCTTGTTAGATTGTACCAATCGGACTGTCACTTTGACCAATGACTGAGGAGTCGAAGTTAAGTTTGCCTCCAACTCCTCTTCTGCTCAAACCACTCAAGTCAACTGCCTATCTGAAGTTGGATTGGAGCAAGTTCCAGTAGTATGCGAGTATCCCGATGTATTTCCTAATGAGCTACCGGGAATGCCTACTGACCGTGATAATGAGTTCATCATTGAGCTCATGCCTAGAGCAAGACCCATCTATAAGAAGCCTTATAGCATGGGGACGGAAGAATTAGCAGAGTTGAATAAGCAACTGGAAGAACAGATGAGGAAGGGATTTATCCGCCCTAGTGCCTCCCCTTGTGGATCACCTGTTCTGTTTTAGGCAAAGAAGGATGATACCATCTGCTTATGCATTGATTATCATTCCCTCAATGAAGTTAAAATCAAGAACAAGTATCCACTTCCCAAGATTGAAGATATGTTTGATCAACTCAGTGGAGCCAAGGTATTCTCCAAGATCAACGTCAGATCTGGGTACTACCAGCTGAAGATCAGACCCCAAGATATTCCGAAGACGGCATTTGTAGCCAGATATGGCCTGTATGAGTGCACGGTCATGTCCTTTGGATTGACCAATGCCCCAGCTCACTTCATGTATCTCATGAATAAGGTCTTCATAGAATATTTGGACAAGTTTGTTATCGTCTTCATTGATGACATTCTTGTCTTCTCGAAGACGGAAGAAGATCACGAGCAACATTTGAGGATGGTCCTAGACAAGCTTCGAGAGCACCAATTGTACGCCAAATTCAGCAAGTGTGAGTTTTGGCTACATAATGTTGGATTCTTGGGTCATGTCTTGACCGAGGAAAGATTGTTAGTGGATCCTGCAAAGATTGAAGCTATGACCCAATAGTAGTCCCCAACTACCATCAAGGAAGTTAGAAGCTTCCTCGGACATGTGGGCTATTACTGCAAATTCGTGGAAGGATTCTCCAGCATTGCTCGGCCAATGACTCAACTCCTGAAGAAGGACAAGAAGTTCGAATGGACACCGAAGTGCGAATAAAGCTTCCAAGAACTCAAGAAGAGATTGACCACCGCTCCAGTTCTGGCAACACCTGAGATTCACAAGGATTTTGTGATATATTGTGATGCCTCTAGAATTGGATTGGGAAGCGTTCTGATGCAAGAAGGCGAGTCATAGCTTACCTTTCAAGGCAGCTATAACCTCATGAAGAGAACTACGCTACTCATGATCTTGAGTTAGCAGAAGTGGTTCATGATTTGAAGACATGGCAACATTATCTCCTAGGGAAGCGGTGTGAGATATATACAAACCACAAAAGTCTGAAGTATATTTTCACTCAAAAGTAATTAAACATGAGGCAGCGAAGATGGTTGGAACTGATCAAGGACTATGACCTCAGTGTTCAATATCACCCCGGGGAGGCTAATGTAGTAGCAGACGCCTTAAGCAGAAAGGCTTGCTCCCTGATAACATGGTTAAAGGAAGGCAGCCAGCCCTGTTTGAAGAGCTGGAACGGTTTGGCTTGGAATTGGTTACCCATGGATATCTCGACCACCTAGAAGTCAAGCCGACCTTGATGGACGAAGTCAAGGAAGCGTAGAATGGACACGTAAGCATTAAAGGCATCTAGAAGAAGATGAAGCTAGGCAAGGCCCCAGGATTCTCCGAAGACGGGCGTGGAATTGTTTAGTACAAAGGCCGTATCTGCGTACCAAACAAGAAGGAGATGAAGAATTTGATCATACAAGAATCCCATGACACTCTGTATTCCATCCACCCCGGTGGAACCAAGATGTATCAAGACTTGAAGGTAAGACTTTGGTGACATGGGATGAAAAGGGAGATTGCCACCTATGTTGCAAAGTGTGATGTATGCCAAAGGGTCAAGGTTGAATATCAGTGAACTGCTGGATTGCTCCAACCACTTAAGGTTCCCGAGTGGAAATGGGATGAAGTCAGAATGGATTTCATCACTGGGCAACCTATGTCGAATAAGGGACATGACTCCATCTGGGTCATAGTCGACCATTTGACCAAAGTAGCCCATTTCATTCTCGTCAATACTACCTATGATGGCAACCAGCTGGCAACTCTGTACATCGACCAAATCGTAAGCCTTCATGGTGTTCCTAAGTAGATTGTGTCAGATCGAGGAACCCAATCTACCTCGAGGTTCTAGAAGAAGTTCCAAGAGGCCATGGGAACCAAGTTGTCTTTGAGCACTGCTTTCCACCCGCACACCGAAGGCCGGATAGAACGAGTGAATCAGATACTCAAAGACATGCTCCGAGCCTGTGTCTTGGCATATGGAGCCAAGTGGGAGGATTGCCTCCCTTTTGCCGAATTCTCCTATAACAACAGTTATCAGTCAAGCCTTCAGATGGCACCATTTGATGTGTTGTGCGGACGCAAATGTCGCACACCCCTCAACTGGTCAGAGACCGGAGAAAGGCTAGTCTTTGGACCAGATTTTCTCCGCGAAGCAGAAGAACAAGTGCAGCTAGTCAGAGAGCGTTTGAAGACCGCCAAGTCAAGACAGAAGAGCTATGACAACACTCGTCGCTGACAGGTGAACTTCCAAGTCGGAGACCATGTGTACCTACGCGTAACTCCTCTTAAGGGAACCAAGTGTTTCCACGTTAAGGGGAAGCTTGCACCAAGATTTATTGGCCCCTTCAAGATCACCGCACGATGAGAAGTGGCTTACCAGTTGGAACTACCACCTAAACTATCTAATGTGCACAACGTATTCCACGTGTCACAACTCCGGAAGTGTCTCCAAGTTCCGAACAAGCCTGATCTCTACAAGGATGTTGATCACCAGGCCATTGACCTTCAGCCCGATTTGACCTACCGCAAGAGACCCATCTACATTTTGGATGAAGCAAAACAGCGTATGCGCAGCCGCACCATCAAGTACTTCAAGGTCCAGTGGAGCAACCACACTAAAGCAGAAGCAACCTGGGAACGTGAAGACTACCTTAGATTCGAGTTTCTTGATCTCTTTTAAAGCCTAGTTTAGGAATCTCGGGGATGAGATTCTTGTAAGGGGGGTAGGCCTGTCACACCTGGCATTTTGTAACATGGCTATTGCATTAATAAAGCATGAAAATTTGGACCAACAAAACCTTTTGCATCATTTGCCTTTTAATTTGGAGTTGGTTTTTCTCTCTGTGATTTCAACTGCTCTCTTAGGTCAACATAGCTTCACCTTCTATACTTCATCTCCCTGCTCCAAACTTCTGCCCAATGATCATACCACATGAATAGAACAGTATAGTATTTTCTTACAAAATAATTTGGCCAAATAGTATTTTCTAAAATTAGTTTTCCAAAAACCCCTGAATTGAGATTTGCACTTCAAGTACTTGATTTGGGGTGTGAAAAATCTTTCAAAAGGTTTATTTGAATCCTATTAGGTATAGAACTCCCATAAACCGCAAAAGTATAATTATAAAAATTATTTTCCTATTTTATTTAAAGGCTTTTTCTTTAGGCCAGAGATGGTCTTTAATAGGTTAAAATTATTTAAATGTTTCTAAAATATTTGAGAAAATTCAGGGAGACTCATAGGACATATATTGTCCATATATAAGAGTTTCTACACATGGTCATGTTCAAAATATTGGAAAAATCCCTCAAAAACCCTTTCTGGATATTTCAAGCTTTTGAAATATTTACAAAGGAAATATTCTCTAAAAATTCCAGGAAAGTTCTAGCAAGTCACATATGCATAATATGATGACCTTGCAAAGTTTTAGCTCAATCCAAATTGTTTTGGTTCACAAGAGTGCCCCAAAACCATTTCTGTTCAGATTCAAAATTGAAATACTTTACATTGCGAACTTATTCCAAATGCCTCCAAACTTTGTGGACATGCTCACAACCCCATATGATGACACTACAGCAAGTGGTGCATCAAGGAGAATGGTCTTGCATGACTAGATCTTGATAAATGCATTTCTGTTGATTTCTAGGGTTTACAAAAGTTGCATTGGTAACTTTGCCCAAATGAGCTCCAAATTGGTGGAAGGCCCTAATTATATATGCCATTTCATCCTGTGGAGTCTCATGCCAAAGGAAATCCATCTTCTTGCCTAAACAATCTACAAACACCTTCTAGCTATTTACCAAAACAGCAACTATGGCCTCTTCCACTAATCCAAATGGGCTCCAATTTTTACCACAGGCCCACTAGGACCCCGTCTACCTCCGGTAACGATAGCAGCTCCTCAGCTCAATGATTGAGGGGTGAAACCAGCTCTTTTACATCTCTGGACAGCCACTTACACTCCTCTCTCTCAACCCCCTCTCACTCTAGAAGCTCTCCAAAGCATCCAAAGACATTTCCCTATTGTGTACACCCCCCCTTAGCTACCAGACACGAGTGGCCGCGCCCACGGCCACTAAACAATGCCAACGTCGGCCATACGTGTGCTCTTGAGCACGCTACAGTGCGCTCTGGCACTGTAGCCGCTCCTAGCCAAGCGACTCCGGCTACATCGGCTATCCCCCTCGTGCCAGCCAAGGCGCCTCGACGTCCACGGCACGCCACGGGCTGGTCCACCTCCTCCCTTTCCCTCCTATGGCCTCCCGCGCACGCGCGCCGACCGCCCGCAAGCTCCAACCCTCGGCCTCACACGTGCGAGCTCTCCGGAGCCTCCCCCGCTCCTTATCTTCCCTCCTCTGGTTATGGACCTCATCCACAAATGGCCTGGGCTCTCTCGCGAGCGCCCTCACGGCCTCTGGCCTCGCACGTGACCTCACCGGCGCACAAGTCCACGGTGGACCGGCGCCCGACTATATAAGCCTGCCTCGGGCCGCTCCAGTGGCATCCACCTCCTCCTCACACCTCCAAGAACACGCCCGCACCACCCAAATGCCCTCAAGGGACTCATGTGCTCGGGATCGACCGGAGCTCCGCCGTCTCGGGTCACCGTCGACCCAGAGGTACACGCCTCCTCCGCCCCCGCTCTCACTCGATCTAGAACCGCACTGACCTACTGATTGATTCCCCTCTCTTTTTTGCATGAATCACAGGTCGATTGGAGCTATTCATCCACCACCCAACGTGCCGCCGCCCAGCCACCTCGTCACCGGCGAGCAAGGCCACCCTGGCGGCCAACTCCTCTTCCACCAGAACGGCGACAACCTGTCGAGCCTGATGGCACCTTCCCCACCTCTAGCAGTTCCCCATATAGTCGGCGGCGAGCTCGCCGTCGGCTCTGGACGGAGGTAGACAACGGCAGGCGTGGGTCCTATCCGTCAGCCTCACGACCTGACGAGTGGGACCCACTCGTCAGGTTCAAAAACGCACACGCGCGCACCGGTTCGCCCGTCGACTGAAGGCGTATTCTGCATGTACGCCTTCGACGTGGCCACCTCGCGCGGGCTGATTTCACTCTAGGCCTGCTGCACTATGGTGTTTCCGGCCCAGTGACACAGCGCCAATTTCCTTTTTCTTTTTATGTGGATTTTCAAATAATTCCAAAGATTTAAATAATTGTCCAAATCAAATATTTCCAATTCCACAAATCTTGTAATATTCCCACCTATTAAATGGTATATCTTTCATACATGTTCATGAACCTTTTCTGTAGTGTTCCAATTTAAATGAAATTTGAACATAAGTCTCTGTTTGATAATCCATCCATTCTATTCTGCAACTCCAAATCAGAAACTAAGAATTTTCCCCTTCTAAGTTTTTCTCCTAGTATTTTACAAAAATAAGTTGACATTTTTCTGAGCACTTTGACTTTTCTGTTTTTATTATTGTCTTATTTTTCTGTTATTTTCTTGCGACGATTAGATACCGCATTTGACGAAGTTGCTGAAGAAGAAGAAGGAGAAGGATTTGAAGACTTTGAAGAGCAAGCCAATCAAGGCAAGCAGCCCTTTGACCATGGCACCCGTCTTGTTCATCGGTACCCTTTTCCGATTGCATGATGATGAAATATGACGGTGGTGAACTTGTTGTGAACCACCACATGATGCATACCCTAGTCATGGCTTTACCTTGTTCATGAAAGCAATTATTTGTTGGTGCATAATGTTGCAAGTGTACCAGGAACTCTTCGTGGTTACAATCTTTCGAAAACCCCATCGGGTGCCCCTAATGCCCTTGGGTGATGTTGAACTGAGGTCACCACTTGAGGAAGAAGTGGTGCACCGAAGAGAGCTTTTGGTGTGTGTGTGTAAAATGATGGATTAGATTTATGTGTGATTACCATCCCAACCAAACATGTGCAACCACTCTACCCCTTTATGGGACAGGGCATTATTGATTACTTAGGCCGATACTAGCATGGTGCCCCCATTACTAATGACGGGGGTGACTTGAGGTCATCTTCGGTACGGGGTCATGCTTGGATAGGCGGCCATGACTATTTTTACAGGGCACCGGACACACCGTTGGTCCCTTCATGTATGCGTGATAATGTGAAAAGGGGTGAGTCCCATGATCTATTACTTATACACGAGGGCCGTGCATCAACGAGTGGACCCTATGTAAGTATCATCTAGGGATAGGTAGTGACCGGGTGCTTCCTTGAGTACTTGAGGTACCGCGGGATCGTGGATGACACGAAAGCTTCCCGGATCTTGTAGGTAAAGTGCAGAACCTCTGCAGAGTGTCAAGCTATTCGAATAGCCGTGTCCACGGTCATGGACAGTTGGGAGGTGCTACTTAAACTATGTCCAGAAATTTTACAATCTTGGTGCATATGTGTGTGGAAGAGAACTATTTGAGTCAAGGTGGTGACTTGACGTGTTGAATGAGCTAGTATTGATTTAAACTCTATTTATGTTGATATATGTACCCTATCTTCAAGGTTACCCAAGTTCATTGATGCCTATCTCACAAGTTTAGAGGACACCTCAACTAGCTGAAGCTAGGTTGCTTACTTGTTGTAAAACTTGCATTATTACTTTAAACTAAATCATGGCTTGCTTGCGAGTACATTCAACGGGCATGGAAGAGCAGGAATTTGAAGAAGAGTTCTTTGGAGACTAACATGCGAACTAGGACGCTTTCCCAGTCAGAATGCATGTAGGGTTAAGGCAGATGGCATGGTTTCTACTTATCTACGAAGGCTTTCGCTACTCGAGTTTATTTGATGTTCAGCCCTTGAGGCTTTATTTATGTACGACTTGACCATAATGGTCATAATTTGTGTAAGAAGGTATGGATGGATGTAAGACTCTTGTTATTCAGCTTCTGTGTGTTCAGTGAGCATTTATCTCTGGGATCACTATGCACATGCATTCGGTGATCTCGACTTGTGAGTCGGGGTCCCCGCAGTGGAGGAGGACCTCCTAGAGTTTTAATAGGTAGATTGTGTTTAAGCAGAGGACGTTGCTCAAAGAAAATATCATCTATTTCATTTCTTTCATGCATATGTAAATCATTTTCATGGTCTAGCAAATATTGTTCTAGAGGGTCAGTAGGAGGCACAACAATAGAAGCAAGACCAATAATTTCATCTTTACTAGGCAATTCTTTTTCATGAAGCTTTCTATTAAACTTGGAAAAATTAAATTCATGAGATTCATCACCAAAACTAACACAGACAATTTGTTTCTTACAATCTATTCTAGCATTAACGGTGTTCAAGAAAGGTCTACCAAAGATAATGGGACAGAATTCATCTCGTGGGGAAACAAGAACAAGAAAATCAGTAGGGTATTTTATTTTCCCACACAAGACTTCAACATCTCTAACAATCCAAGTTAGTGATATAGTATCTCTATTAGCAAGTTTAATAATGACATCAAATTATTCTTTCTCCGTGGGTGCTATGTCATTCATAATTTCTTGAGAAAAAGAGTAGGGAATAGCACTCACACTAGCACCTATGTCACATAAACCATGATAGCAGTGATCTCCTATTTTGACTGAGACAACGGGCATGCCAACAACATGTATGTGTTTATCTTTTATATCAGGCTTAGCAATTCTAGCAACTTCTTTATTAAAGCAAATAGCATGCCCATGTACATTTTCTTCCAAGAGATCTTTGACCATAGCAATATTAGTTTCTACTTTAATTTCTTCATCTGGCATAGATGCTATGATATAACTTTTGTTAACCATAGTTAAAACTTTAGCATGTTCCTTTATCCTAACAGGAAAAGGTTTTTTTTTTCAATATAAGCAGTAGGAACAACTGGATCAACATTATAAAGTATAGTTTTTTCTTTAACTGGTACTAGTTCTTTAATTTCTTCTTTAATAGGTGGGTGATATTTAAACCACTTCTCTTTAGGGAGATCAACATGAGTAGCAAAAGATTCACAAAAGGAGGCTACTATCTCAGAGTCAAGTCCATATTTAGTGCTAAACTTTGAAATAGCATCGGTATTCATAAAAGATTTAACACAATCATATACCTTGGTCGAGTTCCCAATCTTCAGAGTTGTGTTAAACTCTTTCCAAAAGATCCCACCGGAATTCAATAGTTTTCTTCATAAAAGAACCAGCACAAGAAGTATAAACATGGATCGATCATTGTGAGAAAGTCGAGCACACAATTTTTGAATAATAATGTCTCTTGAGAGCTCATGATTGGGCATGAGTACAATATTGAATTAATCATCCCCCAAGCTTGAGCGATACTTTCTCCTTCACGAGGCAAAACATTATATATATAATTCCGATCACAATGAACTAGATGCATAGGATATTTTTTTTGGTGAAACTCCGTTTTCAATCAGTTCTAGTTCCAAGATCCAATATCATCGCATAGCCTATACCATGCTAATACTTTTCCATTAAAATATAAAGGAAAAATGTTCTTCATAACTTGATCTCCGGGTAAACCTGCAAGCTTAAACAACCCGCAAATTTGTTCCACATATATCAAGTGCATATCAGGATGTTCAGTTCCATCTCCTGCATAAGGATTAGCTAGCAGTTGTTCTATCATACTCAAAGGGATTTCATATTCAATATTTTCAGTAGGTGTAGCAGGTTGCGGAGTAGCTAATTGTGGTTCTGGTCGAGGTGAAGATACCCCGAACAAATCCGTCAAAGGATAGCTTTCCATAGTAACAAGTGACAACAAATTTCAGCACACTATATGAATGTTTCCTTACCAATTTCCAATTACCAAAAGCGTTCACTCCCCGGCAATGGCGCCAGAAAATAGCCTTGATGACCCACAACTATAGGGTATCAATTGTAGCTCTTTTTGATAGGTAAGAGTGTCGAACCCAACGAGGAGCAGAAGGAAATGATAAGTGTTTTTCAGTAAGGTAGTATCTGCAAGTGCTGAAATTTTAAGTAGCAGAGTAGTTTGATAGCAAGGTAATTTTGTAACGAGCAAGTAACTATAGTAGTAGCAAAAATGCAGCAAGATATCCCAATCCTTTTGAGGCAAAGGACGGGACAAGACTGTCTCTTATAATAAGCAAAGCATTCTTGAGGGTACACAGGAATTTCATCTAGTCACTTTCATCGTGTTGGTTCAATTCGTCTTCGCTACTTTGATAATTTGATATATGGGTGGATCGGTGCTTAGGTGATGTTCTTACTTGAACAAACCTCCTACTTACGATTAACCCTCCCGCAAGCATCTGCAACTACGAGAAAAGTATTAAGAATAAATTCTAACCATTGCATTAAACTTTTGGATCCAATCGGTCCCTTACGGAATAGCGCATAAACTGGGGTTTAAGCTTCTGTCACTCTCGCAACCCGCCATCTAATTACTACTCCACAATGCATTCCCTTAGGCCCAAATATGGTGAAGTGTCATGCAGTCGATGTTCACATGACACCACTAAGGGAATCACAACATACATACTATCAATATATCGAACACATATCACATTCACATGATTACTTGCAACATGATTTCTCCCGTGACCTCAAGAACAAAGGTAACTACTCAGAAGTGATAAACATGCTCAATATCAGAGGGGTATTAAATAGCATAATGGATCTGAAAATATAATCTTCCACCAAATAAACCATATAGTAATCAACTACAAGATGTAATCAACACTACTAGTCACCCACAAGCACCAATCTATAGTTCCGGTAACAAGATTGAACACAAGAGATGAACTAGGGTTTGCGATGAGATGGTGTTGCTGAAGATGTTGATGAAGATAACCCTCCCCAAGATGGGAGAGTTGTTGCTGATGATGATGACGATGATTTCCCCCTCCGGGAGGGAAGTTCCCTGGGCGGAATCACTCCGCCGGAGGGCAAAAGTGCTCCTGTCCAAGTTCCGCCTCGATACGGCGGCGCTCCATCCCGAAAGTCTTCTTCTTACTATTTTCTAGGTCAGAAGGGCTTATATACCATAAGACGAGCACCGGAGATGGGCCTGGGTGAGCACAACCCACCAAGGCGCACCTGGGGGGCCTGGCGCGCCCAGGTGGGTTGTGCCCACCTGTTGGGCCCCTTCTCGTGGTTTTCAGCTCTAGTATTTTTATATATTCCATAAAAAATCTCCGTGAAGTTTCAACTTGTTTAGAGTTGCGTAGAATAGGTCGCCTGACATAGCTTTTTCAGGTCAAGATTTCCAACTGCCGGAATTCTCCCCCTAGATGCATTCCTTGCAAATTATGAGAGAAAGGGCATTAGAATTACTCCAAAAAGGATTATTATGCATAATAACAACATAAATAACAACAAGAAAACATGATGCAAAATGGACGTATCACACATGCAACCTCACTAACATCTAACATCTCCATGGCCATCTCATAACTCACAATACAAGCTTCTGGGGGTTGATCTGTCGGGTAGTTAGGCACCTTGCGGGGGCCCTTGAAGTCCTTAGGCAAATTCTCGGTGCGTAGTGCTGGCGCTAAACATGTCACACCGAAGGTTCTAGAGGTCACTCCTGCCTCCACAGACACCGTCGGGTAAGCCAGAGATTACAGACGAGCTAACAACTGAGCCGCCAGCCCGGCCTCGCGCTGCACCCTGCCCTGGTCCACTAAGGCCAGAGCATCATTACCGCGCGCAGCGGGTCATGCCTACAAGGATAGTTGTGGTGCTGCTCAATGCTTGAAACTGCTGGTGACTCAATATGCCTGATATAACTCTGGCTTGGACAAGGGGTTGAATGAATCCGTTCACGGCTGTACGAATAAGTCGCCTATTGAGCCACTGCTGTCTGGAGAAGCTCACCAACCCTCCATATCTCCATTGCAGCTAGAGATTCTCCCTCAACAAGGATAGCTACCAATCATGTTGCTGCAGCAACCATATTGTCTAGAGGATTAGAGTAAGGACCCGGAGGCGTCGGAACGTTTTGAGGTGGAGTCAAATTCAAACGAGGTGGGTCCCCAGCCCGTGGCTGAACCGGCGCCCCGATCGCAGTTGTGTCAATCGCCCGATTTATCACGGGCGTGTCAGTGGTTCCTGCCCCAGGCGTGTTAAAAAGGTTCCTAGCCTCAAACTCTTTGGATAGACGGGTACGATGCCTCCTCCTCATGACTGTGTTCGAAGCATTCTGATCCAAGGTAAGCCGGAACGATTCTGCTTGAATTCGTTGCACATGAGTGTCCAAAGCGACTCGTTCTGTCGCCATCCTAGCGTTCTCAGCGTTGAGTTCCTCCTTGGCCTGAGCTATCTCATCTCGCAGTTTCCTAAAATCCACCTTATGTTGTGCTTGATTCTCTGGTGTCACCTCGACGGCTAGTAAGGTTGCTAAAGCCTCCAGAAGCTTGGACAATACTTGAGCCGGCGGGCGTGCAGAGCCGCTAGCACCAGCCGTTGAGCTAGAGGTCATAGCCACAGCGGTCGTCGGACTAAGCACTGATTGTGTGCCGGCCATGAAGATCGCAACCCTGTTCGGTGGCTCATAGGGGTCCGGAATACTGTCACCATCGGAACAGCCCCCAAGCCTACCGTCATGTAGTTGATACATTGAATCAGTCTCTCTAGTTGAAGATTCACCATCAGAGTAGATTACCGTCTCTCCCCTGGACGTGGACCCTTCGTCATGATCCACTCCATGGATAAAGCCAACAAAGGCCCGCTTGACAGCGGCTCAAACCTTGGCGGGTCGCGCGCGCTAAGCCATCTCGATGATGTCATTGCAGGTGTCCAGTTCAGGCTCCGACTCACTGATCTTGCCGATGAAGACGTGAATTCCACCAAAGGGGACTCGGTACCCGTACTCAATTGAGCCGGCCTCAGGGCCCCAGCCCGAATCATCGATGTAGAGCTTGTCGTGGCGACTCTTGGTCATCCAGCCTACGACGTATCCCTTGATCCCTGCATAGCTGCCCTTCAAGAACTCGAAACCACCGTGTGCCAGCCCCATGATGGGCGCCAACTATCACGGATTTGTTACGACATATGTCCTGGGGTTAGGACATAGGTGTGGAGCCATCGCAACTAGGTTAGCTTAAAGGGGTTAAACAGGAAAAGAGACATGGAGAGTTATTTATCCTGGTTCGGCCCCTCTCAACGAGGTAAAATCCTAATCCAGCTGGGGTTGTATTGCTCGAGACTCAACAACCAGGAAGCGAATACGCTTTACCTAGTTCTCGAGCGATTGTTTCTTGAGTTAACCCGCCGCTTGGTCACCCCTTTACATACAGGTTGATGTCCGGTGGCTTACAGAGTCTGGGCCGGCTCATACACAACGTGTCCCGCTTGGTAACCAACTAAGCTTGCCTTACATGTTTAAACATATGGCGGTTCACACCCGTGGGCCTCAAATCCTCCCCGGGTCTTGGGCCTTCAATAAGCTTGCTCTATGAACCACCATCTTCAAGTCACATTGTGCTTCTTTATCTTAAGCCACCGGTGGCATGACCCGGCCCCCTCCTGGGCGGGTCATACCGAGTAGTTATATCCCCAACACCAGGCGTGCGGACTGGTTAGGTGCCATATGGATATATGCCTCTACCAACTTGTCTGGAATCTTTAGACTCCATGGAATACATTTTGCTACCAGCATACGTGTCGATTTCCCAAAAGCACAAGTTGGGACAAAAGACTGGGCTGCGTTTTTCTAGGTTATGTGCCAAGCAATATTGTTGGCGCTCGCTCTAGCACTTCTTCTTGTCAACACCGATGCTTGTCTGATTGACCTTTGGAGTACAACAAAGCAGTAGAATAAGTATATGTCCATCTTTTCTTTTTGTGCAGTTTTACTGAAATCGGCCAATGTAACAAGTTGCCTGCAAGTTCAGGCTCCAAATTACTCCTTTATGAAATCGGCCAACAGTAGCAGAATACCAAATTAACAATAGATATGACAAGCACAATAATCAGGATGAAGACCTGTACCAACCTGTGTGACGAAGCATATAAATTAGTATTTCCTTTGATTGGAAGCTGAGATAAGCGACCAACAGGAAAGGAAGGAAGCAGTCAAGGCAATGAACCACCTAAACTTTTTGTGCAGTTCCACTGAAATCGAGCATCTGGCACATATATTGAGAAAGTGAGATTACTGTAATAGTAGTTGATGAAACAACACTAACAAATAGAAGCATCCGCATTATCTTATTGGGCAAAGTTAGCAACATAGTAGCCTTGCTTAAAAACAGGTATTAGTTTATTTTATCAGTGCCAATTAGCTCAACACTCGCATTGCCATGTATCATAGGATGCAATGATGTAACGTGCAAAGATAAAGGACTTTCTCATGACAATTGCAAAACAACAGCATGATACAAATAGAGATGACATCACACTAATCTGGATGAAGGCCTTAGGCCCGTACCAACCTTAGCTAGTAAGCTTATTCAAGTAGTCTCAGAAGAGAAGATAAAGCACTGACTGGAATGATTCAACAATATATATTTGTGTGCACTTCCAATGTACGGTTGACATCACTCTTGTTTACCAATGTACGATTCAACAATATATATTTATTCAATAGCCTTGACTGAGGCCTCGGCTTCAGGTAGATCACCTTGGCACTGTTGATCGTGTAGGGCTGGCTCATACATGCATCCAGAATCCAGTTAATTATTATGATGTGTCATCAAGCCAAGAACTACTCTGCTATGTACTATAAGTGCATTTCATCAAGTAAATTAATACTAGTAGCAACACAGCAATACAATACCATTAGAAAGATTTCAGGATAACATAGGACGGTACCAGCTTGTGATCCTTCTTCATTTCTTCCTTTCTTCTTCTTCTTCTTCTTCTTCTTCTTCTTCTTCTTCTTCTTCTTCTTCCTCCTCCTCCATCATCGTCTTCCTCTTGCTCTGTTTCACTTTCTCCTCACCAATTCGTGAAACCAAGTACATGCATGGCTTTCAATGTCAGATTTGATTGTCAGTGAGTACAAGTCTACTATGTAAACAATAGTATTATTTTCTCATGGGAGTTGCAAAATAGAGGTGAGCACATGCATTAAATATCATTTTTACTAACGGGAAGGTTAGGGTGCCAATTTGGATGATAAGGATTGGACAGAGATCTCCCTTTGTGCAGTTCCACTGAAATTGACCCATAGTTCGGGCTTGACATTCCAGTTAAACTGCACAAAAATCACTAGTTATGACTTATAACAGTGGCATGGCATCATTTTACCAGGGGCATTAGATTAAGAACATCTAAATAAATGCTATAAGCGCATGGGACAGTGCATATCTAGGTTGGTCTCATTTTTTCACATTAGCCACCTATTTGTATGTGTGGATAGCAAATCTAGTCCTGGTCATACAAGTGTGCACATCGTTTCCCCTTTATTTCCGTTTTCGACCAAGAGACCGGTTGGAGGGACAGTCTGTACTACTTGCACCCCTTCCTTTCATGTTTGTACCAAGTCCTATGTACATTACATACTACATCTTTCCCCCCTTTCTTTCCTATTTAAACCAAGTAACAAGATTCGACTCGATAAAGTAGCTTTACCTCTAACAATAGAAAAAAACTTGGTGGCGTTGGGCAATCCGATCGATCCTAGCTACGTGGGGGGCTCAGAGGTAGAAAAAGATGCACATGCAGCAGCGTAACGAGCTGTGGAAGTAGAGCTAGGCCGGTTTCGAAGGAAGATATACCTGAAGGTCGTCGGGTTGTGGCTAGGTGGGTGCCGGGAGGCCGAAACCGTCCACACTACAGCAGCGATGAACGGATCGAATGACCTCCCGTACCGGTGCTCGGCCAGAGAGACAATGGTGCGGCCGATAGTGGGTCTCCTCCCTTGCCGTCAATGACGACCTAAACGCTGCACCTGAAGGAAATATGCCCTAGAGGCAATAATAAAGTTGTTATTTATATTTCCTTATACATCATGATAATTATCTTTTATTCATGCTAGAATTGTATTAACCGAAACTTGATACATGTGTGAATACATAGACGAAACAGAGTGTCCCTAGTATGCCTCTACTAGACTAGCTCGTTAATCAAAGATGGTTATGTTTCCTAACCATAGAAATGAGTTGTTAATTGATCAATGGGATCACATCATTAGGAGAATGATGTGATGGACAAGACCCATCCGTTAGCTTAGCAATATGATCGTTTAGTTTTTCTGCTTTTGCTTTCTTCATGACTTATACATGCTCCTATGACTATGAGATTATGCAAACTCCTGAATACCGGAGAAACACCTTGTGTGCTATCAAATGTCACAACGTAACTGGGTGATTATAAATATGCTCTACAGGTGTCTCCGAAGGTGTCTGTGGTGTTGGCATAGATCGAGAATAGGATTTGTCACTCCGAGTGTCGGAAAGGTATCTCTGGGCCCTCTCGGTAATACACATCATAATAAGCCTTGCAAGCAAACGACTAATGAGTTAGTCACGAGATGATGTATTACGGAACGAGTAAAGAGACTTGCCGGCAACGAGATTGAACTAGGTATGATGATACCGACGATCGAATCTCGGGCAAGTAACATACCAATGAAAAAGGGAACAACGTATGTTGTTATGCGGTTTGACCGATAAAGATCTTCGTAGAATACGTAGGAACCAATATGAGCATCTAGCTTCCGCTATTGGTTATTGACCAGAGATGAGTCTCGGTCATGTCTACATAGTTCTCGAACCCGTAGAGTCCGCACATTTAACGTTCGATGACGATCGGTATTATGAGTTTATGTGTTTTGATGTACTGAAGGTTGTTTGGAGTCTCGGATGAGATCACATACATGACGAGGAGTCTCGAAATGGTCGAGACATAAAGATTGATATATAGGATGACTATATTTGGACACCAGAAGTTCCAGAGAAGTTTCGGATAAAACCGGAGTGTCAGGGGGTTATCGGAACCCCTCGGGGGAACTAATGGGCCACATGGGCCTTTGTGGAGAGAGAGAGAGGGGCGGCTAGGGCAGGCCGCTCGCCCCTCCCCCTTGAGTCCGAATTGGACTAGGAAGGGGGGGGCTTTCCTTCTCCCTCTCCCTCTCCTTCCTTCACCCAATCCCTCTTGGTGGATTCCTACTAGGAATAGGATTCCTATTCCTAGTAGGAACCCCTCTATTGGGGCGCACCATAGGGGCTGGCTGGCCTCCCCTTGCTCCTTTATAGACGGGGGCAAGGGCACCCTAGAACACACAAGTTGATTTCCTAGCCGTGTGCGGTGCCCCCCTCCATAGTTACACACCTCGGTCATATCGTTGCAGTGCTTAGGCAAAGCCCTGCGCTGATAACTTCATCATCACCGTCACCAAGCTGTCATGCTGACGAAACTCTCCTGCGACACTCAACTGGATCAAGAGTTCGTGGGACGTCATCGAGCTGAACGTCTGCTAAATGAGGAGGTGTCGTACGTTTGGTGTTTGGATTGGTTGGATCGCGAAGACGTTCGACTACATCAACCGCGTTCCTAACGCTTCCGCTTTCGGTCTACGAGGGTATGTGGACACACTCTCCCGCTCGTTTCTATGCTTCTCCTGGATAGATCTTGCGTGCTCGTAGATATTTTTTTTTGAAACTACGTTCCCCAACAGTGGCATGAGAGCCAGGTCTATGCGCAGATGATATGAACGTGTAGAACACAATGAGTTGTGGACGATAATAGTCATACTTCTTACCAGCATGTCATACTTTGATTCGGCGGTATTAGGAGATGAAGCGGCCCGGACCGACATTACGCGTACGCTTACGCGAGACTGGTTTCACCGTTACGAGCACTCGTTGCTTAAAGGTGACCGGCGGGTGTTTGTCTCTATCACTTTAGTTGAATCGAGTGTGGCTACACCCAGTCCTTGTGAAGGTTAAAACAACACACTTGACAAAAACTCGTTGTGGTTTTGTATGCGTAGGTAAGAACGGTTCTTGCTAAGACCGTAGCAGCCACGTAAAACTTGCAACAACAAAGTAGAGGACGTCTAACGTGTTTTTGCAGGGCATGTTGTGATGTGATATGGTCAAGATGTGATGAGTTATACCTTATTTTATGAGATGAACATGTTTTTTAAATTATCGGCAACCGGCAGGAGCCTTATGGTTGTCTCTTTATTGTATGAATTGCAAAGGCCATGTAATTGATTTACTATATCACTATGAGTTAGCGATAGTAGTAGTAGCAATAGTTGGCGAGACGACCATAACGCTATGATGAAGATCATGGTGTCAAGCCAGTGACGATGGAGATCATGATGATGCTTTTGAGATGGAGATCAAAAGCACAATATGATGATGGTCATATCATGTCACATATTTTGATTGCATGTGATGTTTATCTTATTATGCTTCTTATTTTGCTTAGTACGATGGTAGCATTATAAGATGCTCCCTTACAAATTTTAAAGGTACAAGTGTTCACCCTGAGTATGCGCCGTTGCGAAAGTTTGTCTTGCCAAGACACCACATGATGATCGAGTATCATAAGCTCTATATTCAAATACAACGGGTGTAAGACAGTTTTGCACATGCAGAATACTCGGGTTAAACTTGACGAGCCTAGCATGTACAAACATGGCCTCGGAACACAGGAGACCGAAAGGTCGAGCATGAATCATATAGTAGATGTGATCAACATAAGATGTTCACCATTGAAAACTACTCCATCTCACGTGATGATCGGACATGGTTTAGTTGATTTGGATCACGTGATAATTTATTTGACTAAAGGGATGTCTATCTAAGTGGGAGTTCTTTAGTAATATGATTAATTGAACTTTAATTTATCATGGACTTAGTCTAGATAGTTTTTGCATATCTATGTTGTTGTAGATCAATGTCCCGTGCTACCATTCCCTCGAATTTTAATGCGTTCCTAGAGAAAGCTAGGTTGAAAGTTGATGGTAGCAACTACACAGACTGGGTCCGTAACTTGAGGATTATCCTCATTGCTGCACAGAAGAATTATGTCCTTGAAGCACCGTTGGTGACAATCCCCCTCCCGCTAATGATGCCTACTCGATAGTTTAGTGGGCCATGCTTTACGGCTTAGAATCGGGACTTCAAAGACATTTTGAACGTCATGGAGCATATGAAATGTTCCAAGCGTTGAAGTTAATATTTCAAGCAAATGCCCGAATTAAGAGATATCAAGTCTCCAATAAGTTCTATAGCTGCAAGATGGAGGAGAATAGTTATATCAGTGAACACTTACTCCGAATGACTGGGTACTACAATCACATGACTCAACTTGGTTGCAAAGTTGACGAAGATAGTGTTATCGATAGAGTTCTTCAATCACTGCCACCAAGCTATAAAGGCTTCGTGATGAACTATAATATGCAAGGGATGCAGAAGACAATTCCCGAGCTCTTCGCTATGCTCAAAGCTGCGGAGGTAGAAATCAAAAAGGATCATCAAGTGTTGATGGTTAACAAGACCACTAGTTTCAAGAAAAAGGGCAAGGGAAAGAAGGGGAACTTCAAGAAGAATAGCAAGACAGTTGCTACTCCCGTGAAGAAACCCAAGTCTGGAGCCAAGCCTGAAACTGAGTGCTTCTATTGCAAAGCGACTGCACACTGGAAGCAGAACTGCCCCAAGTATTTGGCGGATAAGAAGGATGGCAAAGTGAACAAAGGTATATTTGATATACATGTAATTGATGTGTACGTTACTAATGATCGTAGTAGCACCTGGGTATTTGATACTGGTTCGGTTGCTAATATTTGTAACTCGAAACAGGGGCACGTATTAAACAAAGATTAGCTAAGGACGAGGTGACGATGCACGTGGGAAATGTGTCGGCGTTCTGGGAACGGGAGTACCTAGACTTGCCTGCCTGCGGCCCAGAGCGTGGCTCATCCAGTAGACTGGTACGGCCCAACCTCATCAGCAACTACTCAAGAACCTCACGAGGGGCCAAGCCTCGCGAGGCGGACGATGCAAGACCTCCCCTGGGGCGGCCTCACTAGGCTAGCTCCCAAGGAGCGGAGATATCAAGGCAAGGGGCACCTCACGAGGTTCCCGTGACGTGAGCCATGACGACCAAGGGCAGGCGGGAGCCAGCGGGCGCAGGATGCTAGTTTCCTCTTTGGTGCTAATGGGGTAAGCACAGGCGAGGAGTCCCGAGGCATCAGGCAAAGGTTTCCATATTGGTGCAATGAGACCAAGACTAGCAGGACGACAGAGCGAAGGTCACTGCGGAGCCCACAGTGGCGTCACCACCAGAGCCTTTGGCAGGCGAAGACCACCTTTTGTCAAGATAGCTTGTAGTAGTTGTCCCCCTTCAAACTTGGCCGTTGTGGGATCCCTTCCCGCTCAATATTTTGGAAGAGGACCCGAGCCTCTATAAATAGGACTAGCCACCACCATAGAGGGGTATCTCACCTTGAGCCTACCGAACCTAGGATGATCAGATTCATTCCACCATACACTCAAGCTCATCCGAGCGCAAGAACGCCTCTCCTCAGGAGGCTGTTCTTCCCATGTACTAGATCCTCCTCAGCCTACAAGGCAATCCACCTCACCACACTGGATTAGGGTATTACACCATGACGGTGGCCCGAACCAGTATAAAACCTTGTGTCCCTTGTTCTTCGACTTCGACGAGCTAGGCCAGGAACAAGAACGGAAAGTAGAGATATTCATACGCACCCTAGTGTTCGAACCTCAAGGGTTTGCCGGAACCCACGATCCGACATTTGTCGTGCCAGGTAGGGGTGTGCCGAAGCTTCCCTTCCGTCGATCCACACTCCGTCATCTCGCCGGTTCCAAGGCCAACGCTCGCCGAGCCCGTGCTTAGCGGCGGGCCGCCCTTGCCACCCGCATTGCTCAGACAGCTACCGTCAGCGGACCTCCTCGCCGTTCTCTAACACCCGTTGCAACAACGCCACCGGCCTGGCACGACACAAGCAGCAGGCCTCATCCCTGCACCCCTCTGTGCGGCGATACGGACGCACCGTGACCCCGTCACTGACCCCGGCGGGCTCGTCATCTCACGCTCGCCGCGGACCCGTGGACGCGCAGGTTGTGTTGCTCATGGCACGTGAGCTCCTGCGCTACCGCCCCATCGACGACTTCTACGAAGACTGGCTCGACCGCATCACCGAGCTCGTTAGTGCCGCTGGGGGCTCTCCCGCACTGTCCCTCTCACTGCCTCGCCCGCCTCCCCATGCGGGCGACGTGGCCCATGAAGCGCCTGTGGGGACCCCGACTCATAAGTCGTGATCACCGAATGCACGTGTACAGTGATCCCAGAGATCAATGCTCACTTAACACACAGAAGCTGAATAATAAGAGTCTTACATCCATACATACCGTATTACACAAATAGGACCATTAAGGTCAAGTCTTGAATATATCATCGCAGCGGAAATCTTCAATAACAACTTGGACCCATGCCATCTGCCTTAACCCTACAGGCATTCTGACTGGGAAGCGTCCTAGCTCGCATGCTCGTCACCAAGAAATCTTCATCATAACCTGTTCTCTCCTGCCTGGCCAATAAAATAACCAGTGGCAAGCCAATGAGTACATTGAATGTACTCGCAAGAAACCCAAGTGTGATGACAGAATAACTATGCAAGGCTCTACTACTAAGTTGGCGGTTTTGCGGAAAGCTAGTTTTTCATATGCAAGAATGATCAATAAATAACGTGGGCATGCATGTGTCTGCAACAAGTATCAGGAGGTTACAGACATCATTATCGAGGTTCCCGTGACGTGAGCCATGACGACCAAGGCCAGGCGGGAGCCAGCGGGCGCAGGATGCTAGTTTCCTCTTTCGTGCTAATGGGGTAAGCACAGGCGAGGAGTCCCGAGGCATCAGGCAAAGGTTTCCATATTGGTGCAATGAGACCAAGACTAGCAGGACGACAGAGCGAAGGTCACTGCGGAGCCCACAGTGGCGTCACCACCAGAGCCTTTGGCAGGCGAAGACCACCTTTTGTCAAGATAGCTTGTAGTAGTTGTCCCCCTTCAAACTTGGCCGTTGTGGGATCCCTTCCCGCTCAATATTTTGGAAGAGGACCCGAGCCTCTATAAATAGGACTAGCCACCACCATAGAGGGGTATCTCACCTTGAGCCTACCGAACCTAGGATGATCAGATTCATTCCACCATACACTCAAGCTCATCCGAGCGCAAGAACGCCTCTCCTCAGGAGGCTGTTCTTCCCATGTACTAGATCCTCCTCAGCCTACAAGGCAATCCACCTCACCACACTGGATTAGGGTATTACACCACGACGGTGGCCCGAACCAGTATAAAACCTTGTGTCCCTTGTTCTTCGACTTCGACGAGCTAGGCCAGGAACAAGAACGGAAAGTAGAGATATTCATACGCACCCTAGTGTTCGAACCTCAAGGGTTTGCCGGAACCCACGATCCGACATTTGTCGTGCCAGGTAGGGGTGTGCCGAAGCTTCCCTTCCGTCGATCCACACTCCGTCATCTCGCCGGTTCCAAGGCCAACGCTCGCCGAGCCCGTGCTTAGCGGCGGGCCCCCCTTGCCACCCGCATTGCTTAGACAGCTACGGTCAGCGGACCTCCTCGCCGTTCTCTAACACCCGTTGCAACAATGCCACCGGCCTGGCACGACACAAGCAGCAGGCCTCATCCCTGCACCCCTCTGTGCGGCGATACGGACGCACCGTGACCCCGTCACTGACCCCGGCGGGCTCGTCATCTCACGCTCGCCGCGGACCCGTGGACGCGCAGGTTGTGTTGCTCATGGCACGTGAGCTCCTGCGCTACCGCCCCATCGACGACTTCTATGAAGACTGGCTCGACCACATCACCGAGCTCGTTAGCGCCGCTGGGGGCTCTCCCGCACTGTCCCTCTCACTGCCTCGCCCGCCTCCCCATGCGGGCGACGTGGCCCATGAAGCGCCTGTGGGGACCCCGACTCATAAGTCGTGATCACCGAATGCACGTGTACAGTGATCCCAGAGATCAATGCTCACTTAACACACAAAAGCTGAATAACAAGAGTCTTACATCCATACATACCGTATTACACAAATAGGACCGTTAAGGTCAAGTCTTGAATATATCATCGCAGCGGAAATCTTCAATAACAACTTGGACCCATGCCATCTGCCTTAACCCTACAGGAATTCTGACTGGGAAGCGTCCTAGCTCGCATGCTCGTCACCAAGAAATCTTCATCATAACCTGTTCTCTCCTGCCTGGCCAATAAAATAACCAGTGGCAAGCCAATGAGTACATTGAATGTACTCGCAAGAAACCCAAGTGTGATGACAGAATAACTATGCAAGGCTCTACTACTAAGTTGGCGGTTTTGCGGAAAGCTAGTTTTTCATATGCAAGAATGATCATTAAATAACGTGGGCATGCATGTGTCTGCAACAAGTATCAGGAGGTTACAGACATCATTATCGAGAAAGAGTTGTAATCAACTCATGATCAAGCTCATTGTGACTTTCTCACAATCACATCAACAATATCTCTGAATCGTGTTGTTTTCCAGAAACTTATGGACATAGTCTAAGTAGCACCACCCAACTTTCCTTGACCGCGGACACGGCTATTCGAATAGTTTGACACTCTGCAGAGGTTGCACACTTTACCCACAAGATCCGGGGAACTTCCGTGACATCCACGACCCGCGGTACCTCAAGTACCCGGGGTAAGCACCCGATCACTATCTTTCCCTAGACGACACTAACATAGAGTCCACTCGATTGGTAACAGCCCCGTGCCAACATTTCCCATCTTAATAATTGTGGAGACTCGCTCCCATATTCATCACATACCACTGACACGGGGTACCAACGGTGTGTTCGGTGCCCTGTAAAAACGGTCATGGCCGCCTATCCAAGCACGACCCCGTCCCGGGAGTGACCTCATGTCACCCCCGTCACTAGTAATGCGGGCACCATGCTAGTATCGACCTAGGTAATCAATAATGCCCTTTACCATATAAGGGTAGAGTGGTTGCGCATGTTAGGTTGGGACGGTAGTCACACATAAATCTAATCCATCTCTGTAAACAACACTCTCAACAAGCCTCGGAACACTACTTCTTCACCAAGTAGTGCCCTAGTTTCTCATTATTTCCCAGGGGCATGAATGGCACCCTCTGGGTCGTTTGCAAGTATGTCAGACCACACTTGTTTCACTCAATGCATAACCCTGACCCATTTTGCGTAGCCAACTACTATAGTATACATCTATCTACTCCCACCCACATAACCCTCATAGGAAGGTAGGGTCATGTTTGATGCAAGTTTCAACAGTAAGTAACAAAGGTAGCAACCAAAGTGGTCTCCACCTCAACATGATTCCGATGCATCGATAATAAGGTGCTATGAGACATGCATAAAAAGTTTCTCGAACATGGTCAAAGGGCTGCTTGCCTTATTCTTCCGAGTCTTCAAACCTTCTGGTCCATCTCCGAGTATTCCGTTTATTTCGTCAACTAACGATGGAAACAATCATAATAAGCAACACAATCAAAGCACGAATAAAAGTGCTCTAAAAATAGGAGTTGGACTTTTCTAGGATACCTCTGGTCATATGAAAAATAACCAAGGTGGTTTCATAGGTGTTGGATCAATAGGTAGTTTGGAACATTTCAATATGATAGAATCAATGGGTTTAGGGATTTGAAAGAAGTATACAGAAATATATTCTTGAATGATGAGCCAAGGCACCCATCAATAAGTCATGATTTTAGAAGCATCTAGGAGTTGGTTTCACTGGATTTGGAATTCAAAAGAATTTCCTAGGATTTTGCAAAGCTGATAAATATGAAGAAATGGCTCAATATTTGGTGGGGTACAGAAAGTATTAATAAAAATGTTCCAAAACTAAGTTTGGATATGACAAGCATCTAAGAATTTGAATCACTGAATTTGGATCAAGATTGAGCTCTCTGTGATTTTCTAAAGTTCATCACAGAAATGAAATAATGGCATTTGATAATTATGTGTGAAGGAAATGTCTCTGGAATAATGTGCATGTTGCACCAACAGGTAGATCATGATTATGGAGCCATAGGAAATTTGAATCATCAAGTTTGGAGTTTATTTGAATTATTTGTGGGTTTTTGAAGTTTACTGGAAAAGAAAAGAAAAGGAAAAAGGGCCATACCCTTACTGCGCACAGGGCGAGGCTTAGTGCTTATGCGCACTGGGCCGGCCCAGTGGCTCGGCCACGCAAGCAGACGGCGACGCCGAAGGCGTATTCGCCGATTACGCCTTCCTGCACGGAAGGCGGGTGCCAGATGGACCCGTGTCCATTTAAATGGGGGGGGGTCGGCCCACCGGTCAGTGGCTCAGGCGCGCGTGCTGAGTCGTTGACGGGCAGGGCCCGCTGCTGCCGCAGCCCCTTCTTCCTCCTCCGTTCGAAGTAGAGGAGGCACGGCAGAGCGCACGCCGGCGCCGTTCCCCGGCGGCTCCGGCCGTCCCCGGTGGTGCCCGGCGCACCGAAGGGCTCAGCGGAGCAAGCCGCGCCCATCCCGGGCCTTCAAGCTGGCCGGGAGGAGCAGGAGCGACGGCGGCCGAGGCGTCGGCGGTGGCTTCGGGTCGAGACGGGGGCGATGCCAGGGACGCTAGGGGGAAGGAAGGGTGGAGTCGGGGTGGCTCCGTGGTCCTGGGGTCCTCATCCTGGCGGCCAACAGAGGAGGGGGTGGAGAGAGCGGCCGAGGTGCACGTTGCCGAGCGGCGGCTGGCGGCGGCACTTCGGCCATGGAGGGAGCAGGAGCGCATGAGAGGGAGAGGGGACGTGTCTAGGAGATGCACGGGAGGGAGGAGGGTCTAGAAGAGGCAAGGGGTGCTCGGGGGGGAGGCTTATATAGGTGCAGCCGCGGTGCACCGTGAGCACGGTCCAGGGCGCGCACGGGCGAGCTTCACAGAGGGAGAAGGAGGGCAGGGGAGGATAGGGCTGACAGCGAGATGTGTCGTGGACGTCGAGGTGACCTCGATGGACACGCTCGCTCTGCCCAAGGCCGCCTGGAAGCCTCGGGAGGGCCGAGCTACAGTGCCTCGGCGCACTGTAGCGTGCTCCAGAGCATGCCTTTGGCCGGCATGGTCATGCCCTTGCTTCCTGGCCGTGTCCCCCAGTGTCCAACAGTGCTAGGGAGTAGTAAACAATAGGGAGGTGGCCTTGGATGCCCTGGGGAGCCACTGGAATAGGGAGGGAGGTGAAGAAGATAGAGTTTACTGCTGTCCAGCAGTGTGAATTGGGGTTTTACCCCCTCCAATGATTGAGCTGAGGCCATAGAGAAGTTACTGGGGGTAGAAGATGATCAGAGGAAGCTGTGGTAGGAATTTGTGGTAAAGGGAAAAAGTAAAAGGGGTTCAAACACTGGTTTTGGTAAATTGGCAGAAGGTGTTTGATCATGTTTTGGGAAAGCAAATAACCTCCACTTGACATGGGACTTAACAGGATCAAATGTCACATATTATTAGGGCCTTTCACCAAATTTGAGCTCATTTGGAAAGAGTTGCCAATGTAACTTTGGTGAACCCTAGAAATCAACAGAAATGGTTTCACCTTGTTTGAGTTAAGCTAATCATCTCCCCTTGATGCACCACTTGGTGTAGTATCATCATTTGGGGTTATGATCATGCTCACAAAGTTTGAAGCTCCAGGTAAAAAGTTGATAATGTAAAGTTGTTCAAATTTGCATTTGAACAAAAATGGTTTTGGGGCACTTAGATCAAGTTATGCTTCTCCAAAACTTGTGCCATTTGGCATAGATGCATAATTACATCATCTTAGCATGTGCACCAAGTTTGAGAGCATTTGGACAAGTTTGGCAATGTAGAGTTGCTCAAACTTCAAATATGGACAAAATGGTTTTGAGGGGATTAGATGATGTTTCCTTGATCTTCAAGGCATGAGGCTTTGCAAGATCATCAAATATGTCATATTTGACATGATAGAATTTCCCTGGAATTTTTGTAGAATATTTCCTTTGTAAATATTTCAAAAGCTTGAAATATCCAGAAAGGGTTTTGGAAGGATTTGCCCAATATTTTGAACATGACCATGTGTTGAAACTCTTATATATGGACAATATATGTCCTAGGAGTTTCCTTGAATTTTGGCAAATATTTTTGAAATAATTAAATAATTTTTCCCTATTAAAGACCATTTCTGGCCTTCAGAAAAAGCTTTTAAATAAAATATAAAAATAACTTTTAAAATTATACCTTTGGGGTTTCTGGGAGTCCTATACCTAATAGGATTCAAATATACTTTTTGAAAGATTTTTCACACCCTAAATAAGGTACTTGCTGTGCAAACCTCAATTCAGGGGTTTTTGGAAAACTAATTTTAGAAAATACTATTTGGCCAAAATATTTTTATAAGAAAATTCTATACTGGTCTATACACATGGCATGATCATTGGGAAAAAGTTTTGGATCAAGGAGATGAAGTATAAGAGTTGGAGGATTTATTTGATTTTTAGAGCACTAGCAAACAGCAGCCAAAAGTCAAATCAAGCAAAGTCAAAAACACTCAAAAGTTTTTTGTAAATCCACATTTTTAGCATGATAATAAGCTTAAGCAGAGTGACATGAAAATCAGGGTGTGACAGACCTACCCCCCTTACAAGAATCTCGTCCCCGAGATTCCCAGACTTGGCGTGGAAAAGAATACGGAGTCTTGGATACGGGGTAGTTTTCACTTCTTCTTGCTGGTTCTGCTTCCGGGTGGTGCTCCATGGAATCTTGAAGTACTTGGTGGCGTGGCTTCTCGCTTGCTGCCTTCCTTGATGGAGGTTGCTGAGGGGTCTCTAGCGTAGGTTGGGTTGAGTTAGTTGTCAAAGGCTCGATGATCGATGTCCTTGCGGGCACGGGGCTAGTTAGGAGATAAGAAGTACTTCCAGAGTGGGGACTCGTGGAAGATTTGATGCGCGGAGAATATCTCAGGTGGTAAATCTAGCTGGGAGCCGTCTACTATTTGTCTTGCATTGGTCTTGAAGAAGGGTCGATAAATCTTGGTGCGAGCGTCCCTTCGACACGAAAATGCTCGGTCCCTTCGAGAGGAGTGGTTTGCAGATACGCCCGGTCTTCGATGCGGAAGGTTACTTCTTGATGACGGTGGTCGGCGTAGTTCTTCCTTCTTGACAGGGCGGTCTTCAAATGTCTTCTATCCAGCTGTCCGTCTCTTCTTTTGTCTTCGGGCAGACAAGTAGGCCATCAAAGAATAATGTCACCCAACTTGTCCAATCACTACATGAGGTCTATGGGGTACGCAAGGTAGGCTGGGGTATTGGTGGTGGTCTCCGCTGAGTATTCGCAAGGTCTTCCCGACTTAGAGCAAAGGCCCGTGGTCAGAATCTGACCAGGTTGTGGCTTGGTGGGGTTTAAGGGTTTCAAGGATTCTAGTGAGTGAGTGAACTTATATCATCTTATCCTTAAGCATGGTTTCTGAGATGCCAATAGCTCTATCTAGTACTCCAAATGAAAAGCATAGACCAGCCCAATCACCACTCATGCCATGCATATCTTCATGACTCTCAAGAGACGGTCTAACAAAATTGTACTTGCCTACGATTCCCACATCCATATGTATGTCTACCCCTAAAATCCATGGGTAGGTCATACATGCCACTAAGCTTAAACTAAAACTCCACAATCCAAGCACTCAACCTATTCTTGCAAGGCTCACGATAAGGCATCTCTATTCTAAGGAAACACGTCATATGCCACTCCAAGATTTGTTTCCTTCCTATAGAGCAACTCCAATAGCCCGGTAATTTCCATCAATCACCACATATTCCAAAAATTCTACAAATCCGATGTCTGCGGTGTTTCACAACATCTCAAGTCCCTATAATACCCAAATACTTGGAAAGACTATGCATCATGATAATAAGTCCACCAAATTCTCATCATCCGGGTCAAGTAAACTCCAAGATCACG
This sequence comes from Secale cereale, assembly GCA_902687465.1. Lineage (NCBI taxonomy): Eukaryota > Viridiplantae > Streptophyta > Magnoliopsida > Poales > Poaceae > Secale > Secale cereale. Next base: position 262,188,895 of record LR738714.1, read on the forward strand.
ATTATATATTTCCCTAAATCAACTCCGACAAATAATCCAATCTCCTAAGTTATTGTCCATCGAGAAGCATGATATCATAATCAGGATCATAGGCCTAAATCCAATTTTACTCCGAACCATGCAGACATATCCTGCATTTATACCAATCAGAATCACCTACATAAATCCAAATCTTATGCCCAATGGGTACTCCTACATGCTTCCCCAAAGTCATGAACCCATCAATATGAAATCTTACAATCCACCAAGGTCTCAGATAATTCCTCTAAGTCACTGATATAAAGCCACCAAGTCATCTGTCCAATATCTTCGAACTGGTCTATCTATGGCATCGTCAGTTCTCGTGCTATATTAGGATGAAAATGTGCTCGTTCACTGTGTCACTAGTTCCATTACGAACCCAGTGTTGTGCAAGGTTATAAAGGCTTAGCTGGTTCTCTCGCTTTACCATGGGTTAGGCACATGGTTAAGGATTCGTGCTGGAGTATCTCGTGAAGTCTCAAAGGGTCTAGGAACGGGTCACTGGTCTGGAGGGTTAAACATAACTCTACGGGATTGCAATTGGCCACGGAGGTTGTAGCAGAAGTCTTCAGTGCCAGTTGGTTGCCGAGGTAGAATCCTTGGTGCATCTTGTCTTGCGGGTCTTCAGTTGGGGAGAGAGAGAATAGAGGGAAGAAGCAGCGTAGAGGAGGGAAATGCCTAAAGGGGGTTCTATAGTGCAGGTGCAACAAACAGGTGCAAAAAGGTCCAAACAAAAGAAACAAGGCAAGGAAGGTGATATAGCCATGCACTTGTTGCCTGGGGCAAAAGTGCGACTTATATCAAAACACAAACAAATAAAAACAAGCAACACACAATCATGGTTCTATTCGAACCATCATACAGACTCGACTGCGCATAGGGGGTACACGACTCATCCTACCCTAGGGGTTCTCGGACTCAATGTCGTGACTTGTGCCTCGTGCAGTCTTCTGAGCTTCCTCAGGTGTTGCTATGTCCCTTGTAGTTGCTTGATGAACGATCCGGGTTGAGCCTGAAGAATCTTCAACAACTTCTCGCCTGATGAGGTGATGCGGTGAAGGTGTCTCCTTGCAGCTGGCGTTGACTTGGTCTTCTCTTGTCTCTTTAATCATGACGATCCCTTGTGCCTTCTGGGACGTCGAGGGTACCAGGTGGGAAATCCGTATGCAATGACAGTAACATGGCATAATAGAGGTCCAACATGTCGGTTACGTTGATGACAACATCGACACCAAGGGCGGGGGACGAAGAGAACCGTTTTCCTGCTCACTATGGTGAGGCGGACCAAATGGCGAGGTTATCATCCACCGGTGGTTGCCGATACAACAACGGTAGTGACAGGATTACTCTATTAGCGATGCATATCATGATTTTGCATAACCTATACCCTGGTCATCATAGGCCAATGTTGCATCTTCTTGGGGCACTTTCAAAGGTGTCACCATCTTCTGGGTCTTCATGTCCTCACTCACCAAGGATGTAATTTCTGTTGGTATCATCTTGTCGTGGTGTCACCAATCTTGTGTTCAGAAGAGGTGGGTGAGTGTTTGGCAAGGTGCACCCACAAGGATTACAGAAAATCCAGTGGTCACGGCATAGGGGTTTTAGCGACCAAGGTTTTGAAGGGGAAGAGATCAAGTATAGCCTAGTTTTCGAAAAACTGAGAAGGGAAGAGAAGTATAGATAGTTTTGAAAACTAGTAATAGTTTTGAAAAATAGTTTTACCCTAACTAACGACCATGCTAACTAAGGCTTCCTACAGTCAGGATGGCTCTGATACCAGCTCTGTGGGGACCCCGACTCATAAGTCGTGATCACCGAATGCACGTGTACAGTGATCCCAGAGATCAATGCTCACTGAACACACAGAAGCTGAATAACAAGAGTCTTACATCCATACATACCGTATTACACAAATAGGTCCGTTAAGGTCAAGTCTTGAATATATCATCGCAGGGGAAATCTTCAATAACAACTTGGACCCATGCCATCTGCCTTAACCCTACAGGCATTCTGACTGGGAAGCGTCCTAGCTCGCATGCTCGTCACCAAGAAATCTTCATCATAACCTGGTCTCTCCTGCCTGGCCAATAAAATAACCAGTGGCAAGCCAATGAGTACATTGAATGTACTCGCAAGCAACCCAAGTGTGATGACAGAATAACTATGCAAGGCTCTACTACTAAGTTGGCGGTTTTGCGGAAAGCTAGTTTTTCATATGCAAGAATGATCAATAAATAACGTGGGCATGCATGTGTCTGCAACAAGTATCAGGAGGTTACAGACATCATTATCGAGAAAGAGTTGTAATCAACTCATGATCAAGCTCATTGTGACTTTCTCACAATCACATCAACAATATCTCTGAATCGTGTTGTTTTCCAGAAACTTATGGACATAGTCTAAGTAGCACCACCCAACTGTCCTTGACCGCGGACACGGCTATTCGAATAGTTTGACACTCTGCAGAGGTTGCACACTTTACCCACAAGATCACGGGAACTTCCATGACATCCACGACCCGCGGTACCTCAAGTACCCGGGGTAAGCACCCAATCACTATCTTTCCCTAGACGACACTAACATAGAGTCCACTCGATTGGTAACAGCCCCGTGCCAACATTTCACATCTTAATAATTGTGGAGACTCGCTCCCATATTCATCACATACCACTGACACGGGGTACCAACGGTGTGTTCGGTTCCCTGTAAAAACAGTCATGGCCGCCTATCCAAGCACGACCCCGTCCCGGGAGTGACCTCATGTCACCCCCGTCACTAGTAATGCGGGCACCATGCTAGTATTGACCTAGGTCATCAATAATGCCCTTCCCCATATAAGGGTAGAGTGGTTGCGCATGTTAGGTTGGGACGGTAGTCACACATAAATCTAATCCATCTCTGTAAACAACACTCTCATCAAGCCTCGGGACACTACTTCTTCACAAAGTAGTGCCCTAGTTTCTCATTATCTCCCAGGGGCATTAATGGCACCCTCTGGGTCGTTTGCAAGTATGTCAGACCACACTTGTTTCACTCAATGCATAACCTTGACCCATTTTGCGTAGCCAACTACTATAGTATACATCTATCTACTCCCACCCACATAACCCTCATAGGAAGGTAGGGTCATGTTTGATGCAAGTTTCAACAGTAAGTAACAAAGGTAGCAACCAAAGTGGTCTCCACCTCAACATGATTCCGATGCATCGATAATAAGGTGCTATGAGACATGCATAAAAAGTTTCTCGAACATGGTCAAAGGGCTGCTTGCCTTATTCTTCCGAGTCTTCAAACCTTCTGGTCCATCTCCGAGTATTCCGTTTATTTCGTCAACTAACGATGGAAACAATCATAATAAGCAACACAATCAAAGCAAGAATAAAAGTGCTCTAAAAATAGGAGTTGGACTTTTCTAGGATACCTCTGGTCATATGAAAAATAACCAAGGTGGTTTCATAGGTGTTCGATCAATAGGTAGTTTCGAACATTTTAGTATGATAGAATCAAGGGGTTTATGGATTTGAAAGAAGTATACAGAAATATATTCTTGAATGATGAGCCAAGGCACCCATCAACAAGTCATGATTTTAGAAGCATCTAGGAGTTGGTTTCACTGGATTTGGAATTCAAAAAAATTTCCTAGGATTTTGCAAAGCTGATAAATATGAAGAAATGGCTCAATATTTGGTGGGGTACAGAAAGTATTAATAAAAATGTTCCAAAACTAAGTTTGGATATGACAAGCATCTAGGAATTTGAATCACTGCATTTGGATCAAGATTGAGCTCTCTGTGATTTTCTAAAGTTCATCACAGAAATGAAATAATGGCATTTGATAATTATGTGTGAAGGAAATGTCTCTGGAATAATGTGCATGTTGCACCAACAGGTAGATCATGATTTATGGAGCCATAGGAAATTTGAATCATGAAGTTTGGAGTTTATTTGAATTATTTGTGGGTTTTTGAAGTTTACTGCAAAAGAAAAGAAAAGGAAAAAGGGCCATACCCTTACTGCGCACAGGGCGAGGCTTAGTGCTTCTGTGCACTGGGCCGGCCCAGTGGCTCGGCCACGCAAGCAGACGGCGACGCCGAAGGCGTATTCGCTGATTACGCCTTCCTGCACGGAAGGCGGGTGCCAGATGGACCCGTGTCCATAAAAATGGGGGGGGGGGGTCGGCCCGCCGGTCAGTGGCTCAGGCGCGCGCGCTAAGTCGTTGACGGGCGGGGCCCGCTACTGCCGCAGCCCCTTCTTCCTCCTCCGTTCGAAGCAGAGGAGGCACGGCAGAGTGCACGCCGGCGCCGTTCCCCGGCGGCTCCGGCCGTCCCCGGTGGTGCCCGGCGCACCGAAGGGCTCAGCGGAGCAAGCCGCGCCCATCCCTGGCCTTCAAGTTGGCCGGGAGGAGCAGGAGCGACGGCGGCCGAGGCGTCGGCGGTGGCTTCGGGTCGAGACGGGGGCGATGCCAGGGACGCTAGGGGGAAGGAAGGGTGGAGTGGGGGTGGCTCCGTGGTCCTGGGGTCCTCCTCCTGGCAGCCAACAGAGGAGGGGGAGGAGAGAGTGGCCGAGGTGCCCGTTGCCGAGCGGCGGCTGGCGGCGGCACTTCGGCCATGGAGGGAGCAGGAGCGCATGAGAGGGAGAGGGGACGTGTCTAGGAGATGCACGGGAGGGAGGAGGGTCCAAAAGAGGCAAGGGGTGCTCGGGGGGAGGCTTATATAGGTGCAGTCGCGGTGCACCATGAGCACGGTCCAGGGCGCGCACGGGCGAGCTTCACAGAGGGAGAAGGAGGGCAGGGGAGGATAGGGCCGACAACAAGGCGTGTCGTGGACGTCGGGGCGACCTCGATGGACACGCTCGCTCTGCCCAAGGCCGCCTGGAAGCCTCGGGAGGGCCGAGCTACAGTGCCTCGGCGCACTGTAGTGTACTCCAGAGCATGCCTTTGGCCGGCATGGTCATGCCCTTGCTTCCTGGCCGTGTCCCCCAGTGTCCAGCAGTGCTAGGGAGTAGTAAACAATAGGGAGGTGGCCTTGGATGCCCTCTGGAGCCACTGGAATGGGGAGGGAGGTGAAGAAGAAGGAGTTTACTAATGTCCAGCAGTGTGAATTGGGGTTTTACCCCCTCCAATGATTGAGCTGAGGCCATAGAGAAGTTACTGGGGGTAGAAGATGATCAGAGGAAGCTGTGGTAGGAATTTGAGGTAAAGGGAAAAAGTAAAAGGGGTTAAAACACTGGTTTTGGTAAATTGGCAGAAGGTGTTTGATCATGTTTTGGGAAAGCAAATGACCTCCACTTGACATGGGACTTAACAGGATCAAATGTCACATATAATTAGGGCCTTTCACCAAATTTGAGCTCATTTGGAAAGAGTTTCCAATGTAACTTTGGTGAACCCTAGAAATCAACAGAAATGGTTTCACCTTGTTTGCGTTAAGCTAATCATCTCCCGTTGATGCACCACTTGGTGTAGTATCATCATTTGGGGTTATGATCATGCTCACAAAGTTTGAAGCTCCAGGTAAAAAGTTGGTAATGTAAAGTAGTTCAAATTTGCATTTGAACAGAAATGGTTTTGGGGCACTTAGATCAAGTTATGCTTCTCCAAAACTTGTGCCATCTGGCATAGATGCATAATTACATCATCTTAGCATGTGCACCAAGTTTGAGAGCATTTGGACAAGTTTGGCAATGTAGAGTTGCTCAAACTTCAAATATGGACAAAATGGTTTTGAGGGGATTAGATGATGTTTCCTTGATATTCAAGGCATGAGGCTTTGCAAGATCATCAAATATGTCATATTTGACATGATAGAATTTCCCTGGAATTTTTGTAGAATATTTCCTTTGTAAATATTTCAAAAGCTCGAAATATCCAGAAAGGATTTTGGAAGGATTTGCCCAATATTTTGAACATGACCATGTGTTGAAACTCTTACATATGGACAATATATGTCCTAGGAGTTTCCTTGAATTTTGGCAAATATTTTTGAAATAATTAAATAATTTTTCCCTATTAAAGACCATTTCTGGCCTTAAGAAAAAGCTTTTAAATAAAATATAAAAATAACTTTTAAAATTATACCTTTGGGGTTTCTGGGAGTCCTATACCTAATAGGATTCAAATATACTTTTTGAAAGATTTTTCACACCCTAAATAAGGTACTTGCAGTGCAAACCTCAATTCAGGGGTTTTTGGAAAACTAATTTTAGAAAATACTATTTGGCCAAAATATTTTTATAAGAAAATTCTATACTGGTCTATACACATGGCATGATCATTGGGAAAAAGTTTTGGATCAAGGAGATGAAGTATAAGAGTTGGAGGATTTATTTGATTTTTAGAGCACTAGCAAACAGCAGCCAAAAGTCAAATCAAGCAAAGTCAAAAACACTCAAAAGTTTTTTGTAAATCCACATTTTTAGCATGATAATAAGCTTAAGCAGAGTGACATGAAAATCAGGGTGTGACAGCGCCTCTACCACCTCCACATCAAGGCGTCGTCCACGACTCAAGGCACGCGGCCCCGTGGCGCGACCTCCCGCGTGCGGCGCTAGTGCACGAAGAAGGAAGCTGCCAAGAGATCAAGCGGCCTCAAGGAGGAGCGCCAGCACTCCCTCCACCGCCGCGTCGGGACCGTGCGCCCCCTGCCGTGGTGGCGCGCGAGGAACAAGATCAAGCTCCGCCTTCATAGCAAGATCCAGTGTTAACAACAGGCTGCAAGGCCCTCGCCCCCGAACTGCGCAACATCAACTGCCCCTAGAAGTTCAAGCCCGACCTGCCTCCACGCTACGACGGCACCCCCGACCCTACTGAATTACTGCAGCTCTATGAGCTGAGCATCGAGGCATCCAACGGCAACGAGAAGATAATGGTGAATTGGTTCCTCGTGGCTCTCAAGGACGGCACGCGCTCGTGGCTCCTGAACCTGCTCGCGGGATCGATCTCCACCTATGGTGAGATGTGCGAGTAGTTCATTGCCAACTTCCAGGGCACCCACGACCGCCCCCCGGTCGCAGGTGACCTGCGGCGCATCAAGCAACAACCATGAGAAACCCTACAGAAGTTCATCCAGCGCTTCAACATGTCCACGTCAAGATCCCCAAGGTCACGGAGGAGGACATCATTTCAGAGTTCTCAGATGGCGTATGTGATGTCAAGATGAAGGAGGAGCTCGCCATCCATGAAGATCTATGCACGACCCTGGAGATGTTCAACCTCGCGACCAAATGCGCTAGAGCTGAGGAAGGGCGCCTCTCCCTCGTCGAGCTCCCCTTCATTGAACCTGAAGACAAGAAGGCCAAGGGCAAGGACGTGAAGCGCAAAGGAGTGGTAGTGCTCGCGGCTGAGCCTGAGATGAAGCATGGTCGCGACTACCCGGAGTCATCCAAGAACAACCGTTCTTTCTGCGCCTTCCACAACATGCACAACCATAACACCCATGACTGTCAAGAGCTCAGGGCCCTCCGTGAATGGCGCATCGGCCAACACCCCGAGCACGGAAACTGTGGCTACGGCCGTGGAGGAAGCCGTGTCGGGGGACGCTGTGACGACCGCGGCCCCTGCCAGGAGTGGCATGATCAGCCTCGGGAGGACCGTTGGCTCGATCATCCTCGTGAGGATGCCTGGAGGGAACAGCCTCGTGAGGGTGCCAGGAGGGACCAGCCTCGCGAGGACCATCCCCAGGGCAAGGCCGGCCTCCCTCCTCTGCCACCGCCAAGAAGGAATGATGACAAAGATGACGGGGCTGGGGGCTTCCAGGAGCCTCGCGCCATCGCCTGCATCTTGGGCGGAGCGCATGACCTAGCCTCTCAGCGCCTCTTCAAGCAGTTCGCCCGAGAAGTAAACACGGCTCCCCCCAAGCTCGAAGCCACGCGCCCACTCATGTGGTCCAAGTGCCCCATCACCTTCAGTTTAGCAGACCAGCTCAAGTGTGCGGCGACTATCGGTGTCCTCCCGATGATTTGTTCACCCGTCATCAGCAACGTTCAACTTACCAAGACCCTCATCGATGGCGGCACAGGGCTCAATGTTATGTCCGTTGAGATGTTCGAAAGCCTCCCTGTACCGTACGATCAGCTACTGCCTACCAAGCCCTTCTCCGGGGTGACCGACGGCTCCACCACCCCTATAGGGCAGGTCCGTCTGCCTGTCACTTTTGTCAAGCGCGACAACTACCACACCGAGCTCATCGACTTCGACGTCGCCCACATTCATCTCCCTTACAACGCGATCCTCGGGTACCCAGCCCTGGCCTAGTTCATGGCAGTGACTCACCACGGCTACAACATCCTCAAGATGCCAGGAAGTGGCGGCGTCATCACCATCGCTTGCGAAGAGAAGGATGTGGTGTGCTCCCTCGAGCGCGCTTACCAGGCAGCAGTGGTCGAGGATCTAGACAATGATGGCTCCGTCTACCCTCCTGATGCCATCCCCAAGAAGAAGAAGCAACTACTCGCCCTGCAGCCTCACGAAGATGCATCGCCCGGTGGCTGCACCTCAGGACCTACGCCCGACAATTGGGCGCCTCCCTCCCTCACATAGGAAGGTGCACCCGGCAGTCCCCTCAGGCTGGGCTCGGGGGCTCTCCTCTGGGGGTTCATTGACCTAGCCAATGTCTCGAGGGAGGCGCTCGAGCACCATGCGGAGGTGTGATTCGCCGTACGTTTCCCTCCGGAGGCCTCAAGGTGTGAGGCACCAAGCGCTCAGGAGTTCATCAGCCAGACCATCGAAGACTTGCAGGTGCCAAGGGAAATGAGAGGCGAGCGTTGCCTGGCATCTCGAATTGCAGCTGTCGCCCCAGGCTCGAGCGACGGGCTGTGCGTCTACGTCAACGTCCCAACACTCAACAGGATGGCGTCTCAGGAGCTCTACTAGCCCTCCCAGGTGGGACGGTGCGAGGGCCCCCCTCACAGCTATGTTCGCATTCCCTTCGGCTTGCCGAACTACGTGACCCTGCACCAGCGCCACATGCGAGAGGTCTTGGTGACTCGCGAGGCCGGGCATCAGGAGATCTTGACCAAGGTGGCCTTGGTTCTTCGCGAGCTCTAGGAACCTCCGGAGCCTTGTGAGGTCCTGGAGTCAGGCGGCACGTGAGGAACGACATCTGCATCAAGCGCCTTCAGCTACATCAGCACTACTTCAGCAACTGTGCCAGGTGACATTTTCCAGTTTTGTTCAACTAGGAGCACCCCTCGGGCTGCATTATTCCCAGGTCGCATGGGTGTAATGCTCAGGATGCGACTATATCTCCTACGTGTAGAGGCACGACTTAGAGACATAAGCGCATTCTGGAATGATCGGAAGCGTGGTATCTTTGCACAACTCATGTAAAAGAACAGGGATGAAAGAGCAAAATAGTTGGCTTAGACTCGCCACGTCACACAATGAATACAATAGCATACATTCATCCAAATAACACAGGGTCCGACTACGGACGAAATACAAACGAGAAAAGATACCACGACCACAAGTCCTGATCACCCCTAGTAGGAACCACCACTGATCGTCTAGATACGTAACATAGAAACGACCACGCTCTTCATCGAACTCCAAGTGAAGTTCTGATCCATCTCCTGCATCGTACTCGGCTGTACCTGCATCTGGTGTGTGTTGTAAACTGTGAGTCACAAGGACTCAACAATCCCATTCCCGGGTATCAAAACTAACAAAGACTTTAGGTTCGGAGAGGTAATAAAGTATCTGCAGCAAGCACTAAGCAACTAGCTTACAAATTCAGAGCGAGATGAGAATATGTGCCAATGGTCGCCAAGTTGATCAAGAAGTGATCCTATGTAACACCCTGGACACACCCGCCGGTGGTCGTTACTCCTGGCGGGATCTAGATGGGCCTCACATATCAATACTAGTCTTTTCTGCGCACTTTGTCCTCACTCGTGCGCACCCGGGAGCAACTTCCCGGTTGGTCACCCATCCTGAAACTACTCCAAGCCGAGCACGCTTAACTTTGGAGTTCTATCCGAATGGTCTCCCGGAAAAGAAGGAATTCCTTATTGATATGAGTAGTCTATCATCCCTAATAAGCCAGGCTATCACATACACCCCCACTCAGAGGAACCGACGTCCTCGTCAGGCCATAGGAACGTCCCTCTTGGCACATACGTATGTGCTTGCAGTCCGGCATATGTGCCATGCCGTGTGCCACGACGGATCACAAACGTCATGCACAATATGACTGCACACCTGTCCGCAAACATCTGTGTAACCACGAGGGTCGGCTCTGATACTAACTTGTAACGCCCCAGACACACCCGCCGGTGGTCGTTACTCCTGGCGGGATCTAGACTGGCCTCACATATCAATACTAGTCTTTTCTGCGCACTTTGACATCACTCGTGCGCAGCCGGGAGCAACTTCCCGGTTGGTCACCCATCCTGAAACTACTCCAAGCTGAGCACGCTTAACTTTGGAGTTCTATCCGAATGGGCTCCCAGAAAAGAAGGAATTCCTTATTGATGTGAGTAGTCTATCATCGCTAATAAGCCAGGCTATCACATCCTAGCTACTCACGTTCATGCACAACCCATCCGTGTTCACTTCACGAAGCCCTTCGGAGAGAGACCATCACGGTTACTCACACAGGTAGTGTATTCTTAAAGATATGGTGTCAAGTTATCTACAACCGGATATTAATAAATTCCCATCTGCCACATAACCGCGGGCACGGCTTTCAAAAGTTCAAAACCCTGCTGGGGTGTCCCAACTTAGCCCATCACAAGCTCACGATCCGCGGAGTAACAACTCCAAATTGGGAAGACTCGAGTATTCTCGGAATCCCGTGCTCAAGTTCTTTGAAGAAAGGAAAACTAGCCCAAGGAGATCTCTTGGTGAGTCGGATCCGTGTCCAGAGCCGCGCGCTCTCCATCTACGGACTCATCCGTCTATGAAAATTGGACGATGGCCGAAAATGCCTCGAGTTGCCCCGAGGTGGCACCGCCGACTGCTAGGTAGGTGGCCCAACAATCATGTGGAGCACTGGCCCGGGGGTGGATTAAGTACTCGGGTTAATTACTCCCTATGCAAGTTTTAGTTGTTAGGCAGAAGGTAAAACCAAAGTTGGATCTCCTCGGGAAAGCTTTACTTTAAGCAAAGAAACAAGGGGGTCCCATAACCCCAACCGTGTGAGGAACGCAAAATCAAGGAACATAACACCGGTTTATTGGGTCCTAAGGTGGCACAAGTGGAACAAAACACCAAGCAGAAGGCCGAGCCTTCCATCCATTACCAATGTATATGTGCATTAATTTAATTAAGATAATTATATTGTGTTATCCCAATAAACAAGTCCGAACATGGAGCAATCTTCTAACTTCACCTGAATCTAACAACGCTATCAGAGGGGTTGAGCAAAAGCGTACTTAGCCAAACAACGGTTTGCTAGGAGGGCGATTAGAGTGTTTCATGGCAACATAGGAGGCTGACAAGACAAGAATAGGCATCGAGGCATAGCTAAAGAGCGAGGCAACTAGCAAGGCAAAGATAGAGGTGATATCGGGGAACGGTCATCTTGCCTGGTAAGTCCTTGGTGGCAAGGTTAGACGGCTCCTCAAAGTCAGGCTCGACAAGATCCTCGAACTCTGTATCAGCTCCCGGCTCTACCCAACACAAGAGCACAATAACAGTTCAAGATCACTCATGGTGCAATGCACAATCAACATGATGCAAGGCATGTCATGTGATGCAAGCATGATGTGTGTATGCATGAGGATGCACTCGAACCTAAAGGAGAAGATGATGGAAATGGCTTCATCTTGGGCAACCAAGCAAGCCACTGGATAGATGGGAATATTTTGGTCGAAATCGATATAAAGATCATGGAAAACGGATGCACGGATTGCAAATGACAAGCAAAACACTACACGATGCAATCTGCCAAAAACAGCAAGTTGCCCACAAAGTGACCAAGTTTAAGTATGCTACAACACTCCAACAAGCAAGCAAAAGGCATGGTAATAACATACATAACATTCTCTTCAAGAATAACCATATGGCTACTTGTACAAATTACTAGAACATGTCACAAACAGCAAGGCAAAAGTGCAAAAGTTTAAACAGACTTTGTGAAATCTGGGCATGGCAGCAACAACGACAAGTAGGCATGTTTACAATCTTGTGCAACTCATATCAAACCACAGCATGGCATGGGAATATAACCAACAACAAGAATACATGTTTGTGAAGCTACTCATGGCAAGAACATGATCATAGGATGCATGGAACACTAGCTATTCAAATGGCAAAACTGAACTTGGTGATAATAGGCTGACAGAAACATTTTATAGCGACTTGAGAGCATGAAAACAACAAGCTACAACAAAGCATCATGGAAAACAAGGGCATGGATATCTTGAGCATAACATATACATCAAGTAACATCAACTGGACAACTCTAACCATGCACAACAATGACGGTGGCATCATGGAAACAAGGCATAAAAATTAACAGATTCAGCCTTAGCAAAAATTTAACATCACGATGGCAAGTTAACAAGCTTGTTGCACTCATCCCAATAGATATCATGGCATGAAAATAAATCTATCACGTAGAGTACATTCCAATGAGCAAAGCTAATGTTGACACCTAGCTCATATGCCACATGGATTAATATACATGAACAGGACAAAACATCATCTCATAACAATTTCAAAAACTTATCAGCCACATGCACTTTTGCAACAGGGTTAAACATGGCATAATGCAAATCTAACATGTCTGAAAATGCATCCATCATGAATAGCATCACAAGACGAACATTTTGATATATCATACACTCCATTTGGACCAACATGCACCAAGTTGTGTCCTCACGAACATGCCAACAAAATGTTAACACACAACTAGTGCTGAAATAGTTACATCACGAAGCAGTCTTGCCACTAGATTAAGACATCTATATGAACCCTAACATGCATGAAACTGATGCTAACATGTAGAGCACTTCGAGGCAAACATTTTGATATATCATACATGCAAAACGGAGCACCAAGCACAAAGTTACCACATGATGAAGAGGGCATGAAATTGACACAGAACCGGGACTTAGTGAAATATACCCCCTCCGAAAAAGTCAAACGTGGACGGAGGGATCCTGGGACGGGTCGGTGCGGGACGGGCGGAGGTGTTTGGTTCGGATCCCGGTGGATCTCGTCCAGATCCACCGGATCCGGACGGGACGAAGATGGAGGCGGCTCGCCGAACTTGCGTCGGGGCTGGCCGACGACGAGGAGGTGGCCGGAGCGGCCGGTGGGTGTAGTGGCGCCGGCGGCGCGGGGATGGCGGTCGGGCCGCGCTGCAGGCGAAGGGGCGCGAGGGTGAGCTTACCGGCGGTGGTGCCCGAGGCGACCGGTGGCGGGGCAGAAGGCAGGCGGCGAGGAGGTGCAGGTCCGACGCGGCGACAGAGACGAGGGACCCCGTGGGGTGCGGGCACGCCCGGGGAGGCGGAGGCGACCGGGCCGAGCGTGCTGGCCTCGGGCCACGGCGGGCCTGGCGGCGTGGGGAGGAGACTGTCGGCGGCGATGCCATGTGGCGAGAGCGGATTGGTTGCGGGGCGGCGGCTGGAGGCGTCCGGCGAGATCCGGATGTGTGCGGCGACGCGGAGGACAAAAAAATGAGGGTTTGATCCGGATTTCGGGGGAGAGGGCCTATTTATACATTCTAGGAGCTAGGAGAGTCCAAATGAGGTGCGGTTTTCACCCACACGATCACGATCCGACGACCGAGAGGATGGAGGTGGTTGTGCTGGGCTAGTGGGCTGTTGTGGAGGGGTGCTGGGCCAAAAGAGATAGGGGTTTTTAGCCTACGTGGTTAACTGTTGGAGTATCAAACGACCTCCAAACGAGACAAAACTTGACAGGCGGTCTACCGGTGATATACCAAGACCACATGACAACTCTCGGCCCATTCCGAGGATGTTTTTAACCCACTCATGAAACAAAGGCTTGAGAGGTGCGACGGGCACGTGTGTGTGTGTCAGAACTCGAAACGGACAACGGAGAGAACGGAGACGATGCAACTACACACGGATGAAAGTGAGACTATGCCAATGCAATGCACATAATAAAAATGACATGGTGACATGCAACACACGCACAAGGCAAAAATGAGGAAACCCGAAATGAAGTAAGAGCCCAGAATGGAATTGATTAAGTCAACGATGCATATATTGCCTTAAAGGGAAGTGTTACATCCGGGGCATTAAAAACTCTCCTCCACTAAGAAAAGATCTAGGACTGAAAGAAAGAGGGATACTCGGAACGGAGATGATCTTCTCGTTCCCATGTAGCTTCTCGGTCGGTTTGGTGTGACCACTTCACTTTCAAGAATTTGATGGACTTGTTGTGGGTCTTGTGCTCAGTTTCTTCAAGGATAGCAACGGGCTGCTCACGATAAGACAAGTCTTGCTGAAGATCAATCTCTTCGAAAGGAATGGTGCGTTCAGCCATCTCGAAGCACTTGCGGAGTTGAGACACTTGAAACACATCGAGCACATTTGCAAAGTTGGAGGGAAGCTCGAGTTGGTAGGCTAGATCGCCTCTCTTGCCAATAATATTGAAAGGACCAACGTATCTTGGAGCAAGCTTGCCCTTGATACCGAACCTTTGAGTGCCCTTCATAGGAGGAACATGGAGATAGACATGATCACCAATGTTGAACGCCAAATCTCGGTGTTTGCCATCATAGTAGCTCTTTTGGCGCGATTGCACGGCCTTGAGATTCTCATGTATGACTTTGCACATTTCTTCGGCCTTTGAGATCAAATCATTGCCAAGGAGTTGACGTACACCAGTCTCGGACCAGTAGAGAGGGGTATGACACTTTCTGCCATAGAGAATTTCAAACGGTGCTTTGCCTGCACTTGCTTGGAAGTTGTTGTTGTAGGAGAATTCGGCAAATGGAAGTCAATCTTCCCATTTCATACCGAAGGAGATTACACAAGCTCTGAGCATATCTTCAATAATTTGATTCACTCTTTCGACTTGACTAGTAGTCTTAGGGTGAAAAGATGTTCTAAAGCGAATCTTGGTACCCATAGCTGACTGAAAGGAATCCCAGAATTTGGAAGTGAACAAGCTTCCACGATCTGAGGACATTAATTGAGGGATACCATGCAAAGAGACAATTATGGAGGTGTATAGCTCTGCCAGTTGAGCTGCGTTGATGGTTTCTTTGACTGGAAGGAAATGAGCCACTTTAGTGAGCTTGTCAATCACCACAAAGACGGCATCGTTTCCTCGCTTGGACTTGTGTAACGCCCCGGACACACCCGCCGGTGGTCGTTACTCCTGGCGGGATCTAGATTGGCCCCACATATCAATACTAGTCTTTTCTACGCACTTTGTCCTCACTCGTGCGCACCCGGGACCAACTTCCCGGTCGGTCACCCATCCTGAAACTACTCCAAGTTGAGCACGCTTAACTTTGGAGTTCTATCCGAATGGGCTCCCGGAAAAGAAGGAATTCCTTATTGATATGAGTAGTCTATCATCCCTAATAAGCCAGGTTATCACATACACCCTCACTCAGAGGAACCGACGTCCTCGTCGGGCCACAGGAACGTTCCCTCTTGGCACAACCGTCTGTGCATCTAGTCCGATACATGTGCCATGTCATGTGCCACGACGGGTCACAAACGTCATGAACAACATGACCGCGAAGCTGTCCGCAAACATCCGTGTAACCACGAGGATCGGCTCTGATTCCAACTTGTAACGCCTCGGACACACCCGCCGGTGGTCGTTACTCCTGGCGGGATCTAGACTGGCCCCACATATCAATACCAGTCTTTTCTGCGCACTTTGTCCTCACTCGTGCGCACCCGGGACCAACTTCCCGGTCGGTCACCCATCCTGAAACTACTCCAAGCTGAGCACGCTTAACTTTGGAGTTCTATCCGAATGGGCTCCCAGAAAAGAAGGAATTCCTTATTGATATGAGTAGTCTATCATCCCTAATAAGCTAGGCTATCACAACTTGGGAAAACCGGTGATGAAATCCATCTCAATGTGATCGAATTTCCACTCGGGAATAGGTAGAGGTTGAAGGAGTCCGACTGGACGTTGATGCTCTGCCTTCACTCTTCTGCAGACATCACACTCATTCACGAATTGAGCAATCTCTCTTTTTCATGCGGGTCCACCAATAGGATTGCTTGAGGTCATGGTACATCTTGGAGCTTCCTGGATGTATCAAGAGGAGTGAGTCATGTGCTTCGTTCATTATGAGCTTTCTGAGATCACCTTTGGGAACCACAATTATGTCCTCAAAGAACAAAGTGTCTCTGTCATCAATGCGATAGCACTTGTACTTGGGAGTACCCTTAGCAATACCATGTTTTACCTTCTGCACCATAGCATCACTGAGTTGGGCCTCACGGATTTGATCTTCCAAGGTAGGAGCGACTTGAAGGTTGGCAAGAAATCCTTGCGGAACAACTTGGAGGTTGAGCTTCCTTATTGACTCACAAAGTTCAGGTTGGAAAGGTTTGAGGAGGAGACTGTTGCAGTAAGCATTTCCGCTCAAGGCATCTACAATGACATTGGCCTTGCTAGGAGTATACTCAATGCTTGGATCGTACTCTTGAATCATTTCAACCCAACGAGTCTTGCGGAGGTTAAGGTTTGGCTGGGTGAAGATGTACTTCAGACTCTTGTGATCTGTAAAGATGTCCACTTTTCTGCCCAACAGAAGGTGTCTCCACGTGATCAAGGCATGAACAACTGCTTCTAGCTCAATATCATGTGTGGGGTAATTCTTCTCATTTGATTTAAGCTGACACAAAGTGTATGCAACGATCTTCTTGTCTTGCATGAGAACACCGCCGAGACCTTGCAATGAAGCATCACAAAAGACTTCATAAGGCTTGGACTCATCCGGAGGAGTAAGTACCGGAGCAGAAATGAGCTTGTCTTTGAGTGTATTGAATGCCACATCACAATCAGGAGTCCAGGAGTACTTGACATTCTTCTGCAATAGGTTGGAAAGAGGCTTGGCAATCTTGGAGAAGTTCTCAACGAACCTTCTGCAATAGCTTGCGAGACCGAGGAAACTTCGGAGTTGTTTGAAATTCTGAGGAGGTTCCCGCTTCACAATAGCTTCAACCTTATCGGGGTTAACAGAAATGCCCTCGGCAGAGATAATATGGCCAAGATAGAGGACTTTATCAAGCCAGAATTCACATTTGGAGAACTTCGCATAGAAACGGTGCTCACGGAGCCTGTCGAGAACCAAACGGAGGTTCGTGGCATGGTCTTCTTCATTCTTGGAGAATACCAGAATATCATCCAGATAGACGAGAATGAATTCATTGGTGTCGGGGTTGAATATCAAGTGCATCATCCGAGAGAAAGTGGGTGGAGCATTTGCAAGCCCGAATGACATGACTGTGTATTCATAGGAGCCATAACTCGTTCTGAATGCGGTCTTGGGAATATCCTCTTCACGGATACGAATTTGATGGTAGCCCATCCGAAGATCAAGCTTCGAGAAAACCTTGGCTCCTTTGAGCTGCTCGAACAATTCATTGATATTGGGGAGCGGGTACTTATTCTTTATTGTCTTCTTGTTCAATGGCCGGTAATCAACACACAATCGTTTTGTGCCATGTTTCTTCTTGACAAAAAGAACACCACAACCCCAAGGAGAAGTACTTGGTTTGATTAGACCCATTCGTTCTTGCTCGTCGAGTTGTTTCTTCAGCTCCTTCAACTCTTTAGGAGAAAGCTCGTACGGACGTCGACATGCTGGTTCCGTACCAGGTTCAAGTTCAATGACGAATTCAACTGGGCGGTTGGGAGGCATGCCCGGAAGCTCTTCAGGGAATACATCCTCATATTCACAAACCACCGGAATCTGGAAAATGGCATTAATCTCACCATTGTCATTGAGAGAGAATAGCCTGATTGTGTTATCTCGAGCTGCGAAGATAATCACGTCTTCGGAAGGATGACTTAGATTGACCTCCTTGTTTGCACTATCAATAAGAGCATCATGCTTAGAGAGCCAATCCATCCCAAGAATAAGATCAATGTTGGAGTTACCGAGAACAACCGGGGAAACCAGAAAACTGTAGTCGCCCATATGAATAGATATATCCGGAGCAACTATACTAGTGTTCATTGTCTTCCGCGAAAAAACAATCGACAAAAGCTTGGGCAAATCTTTAGTGAAGAAACCATGCTTCATGGCAAAGGGTCTTGAAATAAATGAAAGTGATGCACCAGAGTCAAACAAAACATTTGCAGGTTTAGAGTTAACTGGAAGATTACCAATAATCACATCAGTAGAATCCTCTGCTTAAGCTACATTCCCCAGGTTCACTCTTGCATACTTGGGATTGTGCTTGATAATAGCATTGCTTGCTGGCCTGATAGATGGAGGAGGCGGAAGGCGCCTCTGGTTGCAACACTTGTTGGAATAATGACCCTTCAGACCACATTAGTAGGAAGTGACCTCTGAAGCTGGACGGGCAGGAGGAACACTTGGGCTTGGAGCTTGGAACCGAGACTTGGACTGGTTGCTTGGGTTTGGTGGGTGGGAGAATCCACGACCAGCTGAGTGCTTGTTTTGACTGGGAGTACGGAGCACTAGAGGAGGAGGGAGCCAGAACTTCTGCTGCTTGGCGACCACCTGAGAGGAACAGGAGGAGTGAACATCATCTCTTATCCTCTTTTTGGAAGCTTCACATTTGAGCTGAGCTGCCTGTTGCTTGAGAGCCATGTTGTAGAATTGATCAAATTAATCTGGCTCGAACAGAGTGAGTGCAAGTTGGAGTTCATCTTTCAGACCACCTCAGAACTGGTAGATTTTGCTCTTGGCATCGGGGATGTCTTGCTTCGCATAACGGGTAAGATTCTGGAACTTGACATATTATTGGTAGACAGACATGGTGCCTTGCTTTAGATTGCGGAATTGCTAACGCATGCCTTCAATGACACTGGTAGGAATGTGATGAGAACGGAAATCGCGGCAGAAGTCAGTCCACGAGATCTGACGACCCGCTCTGGAGTCTTTGTACTGTTGCCACCAATCTGCAGCTTGATCTTTGAGTTGGAAAGTGGCAAACTTGACATAATCCTCAGGTCTGACATTACTGCACTCAAAATG
This sequence comes from Secale cereale, assembly GCA_902687465.1. Taxonomy (NCBI): domain Eukaryota; kingdom Viridiplantae; phylum Streptophyta; class Magnoliopsida; order Poales; family Poaceae; genus Secale; species Secale cereale. The sequence continues at coordinate 262,208,034 of LR738714.1, forward strand.
ATTCTTGATATCTGTGATCCAATCTTCAGCATCTAGCGGGTCCACATAGTAACTGAAAGACTTGGGCTGATTTGCCAGGAATTGGTTCAGAGTCGCAAAGTGAGGTTCATTGAACAGATTGCCTTGGCCTTGGTTCCCTTGATTGCCTTGATTTGCCTGGAAAGTCTGCATCATTTGCATGAGCATCTGAGTGTTCTGATTGGTTTCCTACATAATCGCTCTCCATGCCTCAGACGGAGGAGGAGGGGAAGATGGACGCTCTTCTTCAACCTCTGGGTTCTGGGTGGTAGCTTTCTTAGGCGCCATCCTGAAGATGATGACAACCGTTAGCCATTGAAGCAAATAATAGATAAGCTGAATCAATAGCTAGATATTTGCAACATATAGTCTTCACAATGAACATTCAGATAACAATTGAACGAATGAATTCCATAGCTTAATGGTACATCAACTTGTGAGAAGCCACTTGGGAGAACAAAATGGTAGAATAAAACAACAAGGTACAGAAGGAACAAATACATAATAGAGGTTTTGTCCCACATGTTCGTGCTGAATGCCCCATGGCACGTGTTACAAAAGGCATTACAATCCACGGATCAGCATAGCCAAGGATCCTTTAAAATGCAACCCCCTAATGCAACAACGCCCATGATAGCATCTCCACTAGATGTTGAACCCCAACCTCATATCATGCACCCATTGGAAGATTACCTAAGAGATACTTGAATCCCACCTATTAATTCCCGAAGCTTTCCGGTTATGCAATCTGGTGTTGGGGATACAGGGGAAGCACCATGCACTCAATTCTAAACCTACATCCAGCTGTATCCATCCGTCAACACATAACCAATCATCTTCGGAAACCATTTACCTCGGACCTTCGAAATGAATACGCTATACTAGATGTGGCAATACTCCCGAACTATCTCCCCAGTACTGGGTGACGTCGGGGTTATCTCACCACAAGACATGCATATAAGAGTTTTCGATGTCGGCCGCCTCTGGTATTCTAGAACCGCAACGATACATTTGTGACGACAACACCTCGGAGCTCAACTCCCTGGGACACTGCCACAACCCCTAAATGATAGGGGGCACCAAGAACAATGTTCTCGTCACAAAGATATCGGAACAATCCAAACAATACCCATGTGATCCTAAAAAAAATTTGGTGAAATTTTGAGAATAGTGCAGTTAAAACAACGTCAGGAGTCCTCCCCAGAGCGATGAAGGGGATGAGGAGTAAAATAAATCCTACTCTCCGATATATATATATAGGACTCAAAACATTTTGTGTGTGTGCCTAGACTCAACCGTCAGCGGTTCGATCAATCAGGGGGCTCCTAGGTCGGAGAAGGCTCTGAATACCAGGATGCGACTATATCTCCTACGTGTCGAGGCATGACTTAGGGACATAAGCGCATTTTGGAATGATCGCAAGCATGGTATCTTTGCACAACTCATGTAAAAGAACAGGGATGAAAGAGCAAAATAGTTGGCTTACACTCGCCACGTCACACAATGAATACAATAGCATACATTCATCCAAATAACACAGGGTCCGACTACGGATGAAATCCAAACGAGAAAAGATACCACGACCACAAGTCCTGATCGCCCCTAGTAGGAACCACTACTGATCGTTGGGATACGTAACATAGAAACGACCACGCTCTTCATCGAACTCCCAGTGAAGTTCTGATCCATCTCCTGCATCGTATTCGGCTGTACCTGCATCTGGTGTGTGTTGTAAACTGTGAGTCACAAGGACTCAGCAATCCCATACCCGGGTATCAAAACTAACAAATCCTTTAGGTGTGGAGAGGTAATAAAGTGTCTTCAGCAAGCACTAAGCAACTAGATTACGAATTCAGAGCGAGATGAGAATATGTGCCAAAGGTCGCCAACTTGATGAAGAAGTGATCCTAGCTTCTTACGTTCATGCACAACCCCACTGTGTTCACTTCCCGAAGCCCTTTGGAAAGAGACCATCAAAGTTACTCACACAGGTAGTGTATTCTTAAAGATATGGTGTCAAGTTATCTACAATCGGATATTAACAAATTCCCATCTGCCACATAACCACGGGCACGGCTTTCGAAAGTTCAAAACCCTACAGGGGTGTCCCAACTTAGCCCATCACAAGCTCACGATCCGTAGAGTAACAACTCCAAATTGGGAAGACCCGAGTATTCTCGGAATCCCGTGCTCAAGTTCTTTATAGAAAGGAAAACTAGCCCAAGGAGATCTCCCGATGAGTCGCATCCGTTTCCAGAGCCGTGCGCTCTCCTTCTACGGACTTATCCGTCTATGCAAAGTGGACGATAGCCGAAAATGCCTCGAGTTGCCCCGAGGTGGCACCGCCGACTGCTAGGTAGGTGGACCAAAACTCATGTGGAGGACTAGCCCGGGGGTGGATTAAGTACTCGGGTTAATTACTCCCTATGCAAGTTTTAGTTGTTAGGCAAAAGGTAAAACCAAAGTTGGATCTCCTCGGGAAAGCTTTAATTTAAGTGAAGAAACAAGGGGGTCCCATAACCCCAACTGTGTGAGTAGACCTGGCCAAAATTCGGGCCGGATCGGGCTTCGGGCCGGGCCTACCAAAGCCATGTGCGAAAAAACCAGGCTCGGCCGGGCTTCGGGCCGGGCCTACCAAAGCCCGGTGTGAAAAACCCAGGCCCGAGCCCGGCCCGGCCCGGCTGCCGGGCCTAAAAATCGGGCCCGAGCCCGGCCCATCACGCTAAAAGCCCGACGGGCCTCGGGCCGGGCCCCATCGCTAATCTACAAAAATGACGGGCCCGGGCCCGGCCCGGGCCGAGCCCGGCCCGTGGACAAGGTCGGGCCGGGTCGGGTCGGGCTGACCGGGTCGGGCTGCCCAGGGCCAGGTCTACATGTGAGGAACATAGCACCGGTTTATTGGATCATAAGGTGGCATGAGTGGAATAAAACACCAAGCAGAAGGTCGAGCCTTCCACCCATTACCAATGTATATGTGCATTAATTTAATTAAGATAAATATATTGTGTTATCCCAATAAACAAGTCCAAACATGGAGCAATCTTCAAACTTCACATGCATCTAATAACGCTATAAGAGGGGCTGAGCAAAAGCGTACTTAGCCAAACAACGGTTTGCTAGGAGGGCGGTTTGAGTGTTTCATGGCAACATAGGAGGCCGACAAGACAAGAATAGGCATCGAGGCTTAGCTAAAAAGCGAGACAACTAGCAAGGCAAAGATAGAGGTGGTATCGGGGAACGGTCATCTTGCTTGGTAAGTCCTCGGTGGAAAGGTTAGACGACTCCTCAAACTCAGTCTCGACAAGATCCTCGAACTCGGTATCAGCTCCCAGCTCTACCCAACACAAGATTACAACAACGGTTCAAGATCAATCACGGTGTAATGCACAATCAACATGATGCAAGACATGTCATGGGATGCAAGCATGATCTGCGTATGCATGAGGATGCTCTCGAACCTAAAGGAGAAGATGATGGAAATGGCTTCATCTTGGGCAACCAAGCAAGCCACTGGATAGATGGGAAGATTTCGGTCGAAATCGATATAAAGATTATGGAAAACGGATGCACGGATTGCAAATGACAAGCAAAACACTACATGATGCAATCTGCCAAAAACAGCAAGTTGCCCACTAAGTGACCAAGTTTAAGTGTGCTACAGCACTCCAAAAAGCAAGCAAAAGGCATGGCAATAACATACATAACATGCTCTTCAAGAATAATCACATGGCTACTTCTACAACATACTAGAACATGTCACAAACAACATGGCAAAAGTGCAAAAGTTTAACCAGACTTAGTGAAATCTGGGCATGGCAGCAACAACGACAAGTAGGCATGTTTACAAGCTTGTGCAACTCATATAAAGCATATCATGGCATGTGAATATAAACAACAGCAAGAAGACATGTTTGTGAAGATACTCATGGCAAGAACATGGTCATAGGATGCATAGAACACAAGCTATTCACATGGCAAAACTGAACTTGCTGATAACAGGCTGACAAACATTTTATATCAACTTGAGAGCATGAAAACAACAAGCTACAGCAAGGCATCATGGCAAACAAGATCATGGATAGCTAGAGCATAACATATATATAAAGGAACACCCACTGGACAACTCTAACCATGCACAACAATGACGGTGGCATCATGGAAACATGGCATAAAAATTAACAGATTCAGCCTTAGAAGAAATTTAACATCACGATGGCAAGTTAACAAGCTTGTTGCACTCATCCCAAGACATATCATGGCATGAAAATAAATCTATCATGTAGTGAACATTCCAATGAGCAAAATTCATGTTGACACCTAGCTCATATGACACATGGATTAATATACATGAACAAGTCAAAACATCATCTCATAACAATTTCATAAAATTATCAGCCACATGCACTTTTGCAACAGGGTTAAACATGTCATAATGTAAACTAACATGTATGGAAATGCGTCCATCATTAAGAGCATCACAAGACGAACTTTTTGACATATCATACACTCCATTTGGACCAATATGCACCAAGTTGTGACCTCACGAACATGCCAACAGAATGTTAAGAAACAACTAGTGGTGAAACAGTAACATCACGAAGCAGTCTTGCAACAAGATTAAGACATCTATATTAACCTTAACATGCATGAAATTGATGCTAACATGTAGAGCACTTCGAGACGAACATTTTGATATATCATACATGCAAAACGGAGCACCGAGCACAAAGTTACCACATGATGAAAAGGGCATGAAATTTACCCAGATCCGGGACTTAGTGAAATATACCCCTCTAAAAAAGTCAAACATGGACGGAGGGATCCCGGGACGGTTCGGTGCGGGACGGACGGAGGTGTTTGGTTCGGATCCCGCTCGATCTCGTCTAGATCCACCGGATCCGGACGGGACGAAGACGGAGGCGGCTCGCCGGAGTTGCGTCGGGGCCGGCCGGCGGCGAGGAGGTGGCCGGAGCGGCGGGGCATCGGTGGCGCGGGCCGCTGCGGCCAGTGGGTGGAGTGGCGCCGGCGGCACGAGGCTGGCGGCCGTGTCGCGCTGGAGGCAAAGGGGTGCGGGGGCGAGCTCGCCGGCGGCGGTGCCCGAGGCGACCGGCGGCGGGGCAGAAGGCCGGCGGCGAGGAGGTGCAGGTCCGGCGTGGCGGCGGGGGCACGCGCCAGCGACGGAGATGGGGGACCCCGCGGGGTGCGGGCGCACCCGGGGCGACGGAGGCGACTGGGCCGAGCGGGCCGCCTCGGGCCGCGGCGGGCCCGACGGTGCGGGGAGGAGACTTGAAGCGGCGATGCCATGCGGCGAGAGCGGATTGGGCGCGGGACGGCGGCTGGACGCGTCCGGCACGATCCGGACATGTCTGGCGGCGCGGAGGACGAAAAAATTAGGGTTTCATCCGGATTTCGGGGGAGAGGGCCTATTTATAGATTTTGGGAGCTAGGAGAGTCCAAATGAGGTGCGGTTTTCGCCCACACGAGAGGATGGAGGTGGTTGTGCTGGGCTAGTGGGCTGTTGTGAAGGGGTGCGGGGCCAAAAGAGATAGAGATTTTTAGCCCACATGGTTAACCGTTGGAGTATCAAACAACCTCCAAACGAGACAAAACTTGACAGGCGGTCTACCGGTGATAGACCAAGACCACATGACAACTCTCGGCCCATTCTGAGGATGTTTTTAACCCACTCACGAAACAAAGGCTTGAGAGGTGCGACGGGCACGTGTGTGAGTGTCCGAACTCGAAAAGGACAACGGAGAGAACGGAGACGATGCAACTATACACGGATGCAAGTGAGACTATGCCAATGCAATGCACATAATGAAAATGACATGGTGACATGCAACACACGCACAAGGCAAAAACGAAGAAACCCGAAATGAAGGAAGAGCCCATAATGGAATTGATTAAGTCAACGATGCATATATTGCCATAAAGGAAAGTTTTACATCCCGGGCGTTACAACGGGCCTGTCCCTGCGGCGTGTGTCCTTTTGCATCTTTAGCTTACTCTATTGGGGGCGCCCCCTCGGGCCGCTTCATCCCCAGGCCACCTGGGTCCATCCCGGAGGCATGTATCATTCTGGCGTCTTACCTGAACTAGTGTTACCTCTCCCATCAGCAGTTTAAAATTATTTACCTGCCTGACCGGCATCTTGATGCCATGAACGTTGTACGCCCTTACTAACATGCTTGCACCCGCCCTTACTAACCTACCTGTCTGTGCTCGGGTCTGTCCCTGCAGCATCGCCAAATCCAAGCGGCCAAGCTCTGGCTCGATGGGCCAGACCCGTGCACGTCACCTCCCATGGTCCTTGGTACCTTGCCCTTGCATGAGCTGGGTGCGAACAGGCGGGTAAGGTCGCGCAACCTGGTGCCTCATCGCTAAGGGAGCCTCGCGCCGGTTGTCTTTCCTTAGGATATCCCCATGAGAAGACTAGGCACGGCGTCTGTGCTCGGGCCCGTCTCTGCAGCGTCGATAAACCCAATGGCTAAGCTCGGTCTGGCGGGCTGGCCACGTTCACGTCACCTCCTGGGGTCGTTGGTGTCTGGCCTTCTCATGTGGCAAACTCGAGGGATTCACTCGGTGAAGGTTGCCTAACCATCTTCCAGGATCACCTCAGGCACTCCCAATCAAGACCAGGCTCAACCCACCTTGAGGTAGGGCCCCGTGAGTCCCACGCTGGCTCATGGGTGCCCAGATACACCTCGTCCAGCCCTACCGTGCAAGCCACGTGTCAGGGTGGGACTGTACACGGCCCAGGGGCTCTCCGCAGTAGGGAGTCCCCTCCCACGTGCTAGTGGAAGCACCATGCTCCGCGTTGGCAGTCGACACGGTCAAGGAGCGGCTATGCCCGTGCAAGAACGGTAGCACCATGCTCCACGCTGGTGATAAACAACTAGGGGTGGTCTCACGGCAGCTTTAACCTCAGGGAGCCGCCAGGCTCGGTGGCCAGCCCCACCGCGCTGCTCTCCCCTCGGGAGGGTAGCACGAGGGGGCTGGGTACGGGGGGCTACGCTCAGGGGTCACGCCTGGCGTACGCCCCACCAGGTCCCCCGGACCTGGTCATCACACGACCCTCCCTCCCGAGAGCCTGGCGAGGATAGGTACGAGGTCTGTTCGTACGTCAAGGGGAAACCTTGGGCATCGCGACCGAAGGGCCTAACCGGTCCCGTAGCCCCTCACTCCTTGGTATCATCCTCGTGATCCGGATGACCCAATGGCGGCTGAGGTACGTGCGGGGCCGGGCCCTGCCGACGCAGAACACTAAGGCCTGCTCTCGAATTGATTTCCCAAGGACTGTTCGTACGTCAAGGGGGACCCTTGGTCATCGCAACCCAAGGGCCTAACTTGTCTCGTAGACCCTCACTCCTTGGTCTCGTCCTGGTGAACCGGACGACCCAACGGCGGCTAAGGTTAGCGCGGGGCGGGCCCTGCCGACGCAGAACGCTAAAGCCTTGTTTTGCGCTTCCTTCCTAGAGGTCGTTTGCACATCAAGGAGGACTCCTGAGCATCGTGACTCAGGAGCCTAACTGGTCGCGTAGCCCCTCACCCCTTGGTCTCGTCCCGGCGTTCTGGACGACCCAACGGCGGCTGAGGTACGTGCGAGGCTGGGCTGTGTCGACGTAGAACAACAAAGCAAATAGGAAGGGAACCGCGAATAGCTAGCAATTATTACAAGCCAAATTGTTCTTTAAGCATCAAACAGAAGTTTTAACGCCTCCATGAGGCACGTCGCATGTCGCATGCAGGTTTGTGGGAAAGTAAAGATAGGAAGAAGCACCGTCGTCCACCAGCAGGCCCCTCCTTCAGCCTTGGGTGCCACCGTCAGGAAGCGCTTCTCCATCAGCAGCACCACCAAGCCCGGCGGAGCTGGCCTCGGCCGCAGGATCGGTGGCGCAGTCGGCTGGAGGTGAGGGGTCGATGGCGATGAACTTCTTCAGCAAGGCCTCCACCTGGCCCTTCACGGCTTCAGCGGCGGCCTCGCAGCGCTCTTCGTCCATAGTCTCGAGCAGTGCACCAAGGTCAGCGTCAGGATCGCGAAGATGTAGGTGGCTCTTGCACACTTTGTTAGCACCTTTAGGATTGACAAAACCTTCTGGTTGCACCATATACAACTCCTCTTTGAGATATCCATTCAAAAATGCAGTTTTGTCATCCATTTGCCAGATTTCATAATCATAAAATGCGGCAATTGCTAACATCATCCGGACAGACTTAAGCATCGCTACGGGTGAGAAAGTCTCATCGTAGTCAACTCCTTGAACTTGTCGAAAACCTTTCGCAACAAGTCGATCTTTGTGGACAGTAACATTACCGTCGGCGTCGGTCTTCCTCTTGAAGTTCCATTTATTTTTGATGGCTTGCCGATCATCGGGCAAGTCAACCAAAGTCCACACTTTGTTCTCATACATGGATCCCATCTCAGATTTCATGGCCTCAAGCCATTTTGCGGAATCTGGGCTCATCATCGCTTCCTCATAGTTCGTAGGTTCATCATGGTCTAGTAACATGACTTACAGAACTGGGTTGCCATACCACTCTGGCGCGGAACATACTCTAGTTGATCTACGAAGTTCAGCAGTAACTTAACCCGAAGTTTCATGATCATCATCATTAGCTTCCTCACTAATTGGTGTAGGAATCACTCGAACCAGTTTCTGTGATGTACTACTTTCCAATTCGGGAGAAGGTACAATTACCTCATCAAGTTCAACTTTCCTCCCACTCACTTCTTTCAAGAGAAACTCCTTCTCTTGAAAGGATCCATTCTTAGCAATGAATATCTTGCCTTCGGATCTGTGATAGAAGGTGTACCCAACAGTCTCCTTTGGGTATCCTATGAATACACATTTCTCCGACTTGGATTCAAGCTTATCAAGTTGAAGCATTTTCACATAAGCATCGCAGTCCCAAATTTTAAGAAACGACAACTTTGGTTTCTTGCCAAACCACAGTTCATAAGGCGTCGTCTCAACGGATTTAGATGTTGCCCTATTTAACGTGAATGCAGCTATCTCTGATGCATAACCCAACATGATAGTGGTAAATCGGTAAGAGACATCATAGACCGCACCATATCTAATAAAGTACGGTTACGAAGTTCAGACTCACCATTACGCTCTGGTGTTCCGGGTGGCGTGAGTTGTGAAACTATTCCACATTGTTTTAAATGAAGACCAAACTCGTAACTCAAATATTCACCTCCACGATCAGATCGTAGAAACTTTATTTTCTTGTCATGATGACTCTCTACTTCACTATGAAATTCTTTGAACTTCTCAAATTTTTCAGACTTGTGCTTCATCAAGTAGATATACCCATATCTGCTCAAATCATCAGTGAAGGTCAGAAAATAACGATACCCGCCGCGAGCCTCAACACTCATCGGTCCACATACATCAGTATGTATGATTTCCGACAAATGTGTTGCTCGCTCCATTGTTCCGGAGAACGGAGTTTTAGTCATCTTGGCCGTGAGGCATGGTTCGCAAGCACCAAGTGGTTCATAATCAAGTGATTCCAAAAGTCTATCACTATTGAGTTTCTTCATGCGCTTTACACCAATATGACCTAAACGGCGGTGCCACAAATAAGTTGTACTATCATTATTAACCTTGCATCTTTTGGCTTCAATATTATGAATATGTGTATCACTACGGTTGAGATCCAACAAACTATTTTCATTAGGTGTATGACCATCAAAGGCTTTATTCATGTAAACATAGTAACAATTATTCTATGACTTTAAATGAATAACCGTATTGCAACAAACATGATCAAATCATATTCATGCTTAACACAAATGCCAAATAACATTTATTTAGGTTCTACACTAATTCCGAAAGTATAGAGAGTGTGCGATGATGATCATATCAATCTTGGAACCACTTCCAAGACACGTCGTCACTTCACCTTTAACTAGTCTGTGTTCATTCTGCAACTCCCATTTCGAGTTACTAATTTTTAGCAACTGAACCAGTATCAAATACCCAGGGGTTGCTATGAACACTAGTAAAGTACACATCAATAATCTCTATATCAAATATAACTTTGCTCACTTTGCCATCCTTCTTATCCACCAAGTATCTAGGGCAGTTCCACTTCTAGTGACCATTTTCTTTGCAGTAGAAGCACTTAGTTTCAGGATTGAGTTTAGCTTTGGGTTTCTTCACGGGAGTGACAACTTGCTTGTCATTCTTCTTGAAGTTCCCCTTCTATCCCTTTGCCCTTTACTTGAAACAAGTGGTCTTGTTAACCATCAACACTTGATGCTGTTTCTTGATTTCTACCTTCGCCAATTTCAGCATCGCGAAGAGCTTGGGAATTACTTTCGTCATCCCTTGCATATTATAGTTCATCATGAAGTTCTACTAACTTGGTGATAGTGTCTAGAGAACTTTGTCAATTACTATCTTATCTGGAAGATTAACTCCCACTTGATTCAAGCAATTGTAGTACCCAGACAATCTGAGCACATGCTCACTGGTTGAGCTAGTCTCCTCCATCTTGTTGGCAAAGTACTGTCAGAGGTCTTATACCTGTCGACACGGGCATGAGTATGAAATACTAATTTCAACTCTTGGAACATCTCATATGCTCCGTGGCGTTCACAACGTTTTTGAAGTCCCGGTTATAAGCCGTAAAGCATGGTGACTAAACTATCAAGTAGTCATCATACCGAGCTTTTGTCAAAACGTTCATAACGTTTGCATCTACTCCTGCAATAGGTCTGTCACCTAGCGGTGCATCAAGGACATAATACTTCTGTGCAGTAATGAGGATAATCCTTAGATCACGGACCTAGTCTGCATCATTGCTACTAACATCTTTCAACTTAGTTTTCTCTAGGAACATATCAAAAACATAGGGGAGCTATAACGCAAGCTATTGATCTAAAAAATAGATATGCTAATACTACCAGGACTAAGTTCATGATAAATTAAAGTTCAATTAATCAAATTACTAAAGAACTCCCACTTAGATAGACATTCCTCTAGTCATCTAAATGATCACGTGATCCAAATCAACTAAACCATGTCCGATCATCACGTGAGATGAGTAGTTTTCAATGGTGAACATCTTATGTTGATCATATCTACTATATGATTCACGCTCGACCTTTCGGTCTCCAGTGTTCCGAGGCCATATCTGCATATGCTAGGCTCATCAAGTTTAACCCGAGTATTCTGCGTGTGCAAAACTGGCTTATACCCGTTGTATGTGAACATAGAGCTTATCACACCCGATCATCACGTGGTGTCTCAGCACGACGAACTTTCGCAACGGTGCATACTCAGGGAGAACACTTATACCTTGAAATTTTGTAAGGGATCATCTTATAATGCTACCATCGTACTAAGCAAAATAAGAAGCATAATAAGATAAACATCACATGCAATCAAAATATGTGACATGATATGGCCATCCTCATCTTGTGCTTTTGATCTCCATCTCCAAAGCATCGTCATGATCACCTTTGTCACCGGCGCGACACCTTGATCTCCATCGTAGCATCGTTGTCGTCTAGCCAACTATTGCTTCCACGACTATCACTACCTCTTAGTGATAAAGTAAAGCAATTACATGGCGACTGTATTTCATACAATAAAGAGACAACCATATGGCTCCTGCCAGTTGCCGATAACTTTACAAAACATGATCATCTCATACAAAACCGTATAACTCATCATTTCTTGACCATATCACATCACAACATGCCCTGCAAAAACAAGTTAGACGTCCTCTACTTTGTTGTTGCAAGTTTTACGTGGCTGCTATGGGCTTAGCAAGAACCGTTCTTACCTACACATACAACACCACAACGATGTTTCGTCAAGTATGTGATGTTTTAACCTTCACAAGGATCGGGCATAGGCACACTTGATTCAGCTAAAGTGAGAGAGACAGACACCCGCCAGTCACCTTTAAGCAACGAGTGCTCATAACGGTGAAACCAGTCTCGCGTAAGCGTACGCGTAATGTCGGTCCGGGCCGCTTCATCTCACAATACCGCCGAAGCAAAGTATGACATGCTGGTAAGCAGTATGACTAGTATCGTCCACAACTCGTTGTGTTCTACTCGTGCATATCATCTATGCATAGACCTGGCTCATGATGACACTGAAGGGGAACTTAGTATTTTCAAAATTTCCTACGATCACGCAAGATCTATCTACCAGATGCATAGCAACGAGAGGGGAGAGTGTGTCTACGTACCCTTGTAGACCGAAAGCGGAAGCGTCAAGTGAAACGGTTGATGTAGTCGAACTTCTTCGCGATTCAACCGATCAAGCACCGAACATAGGGCACCGCCGCGTTCGGCACACGTTCAGCTTGATGACGTCCAACGAGATCTTGATCCAGTTGAGCTTCACGGGAGAGTTTCGTCAGCACGACGGCGTGGTGACGGATATGATGAAGTTACCGGCGCAGGGCTTCGCCTAAGCACTGCATCGGTATGACCGAGGTGTGTTTCTGTGGAGGGGGGCACCGCACATGGCTGGAGAGATCAACTTGTGTGTTCTAGGGTGCCCCCCTGCCCCCGTATATAAAGGAACAAGGGGGAGGCCGGCCGGCCCTCCTATGGCACGCCAACAGGAGCAATCCTACTAGGAATACGATTGCAATCCTATTCCTAGTAGGAATCACCAAGAGGGAGAAGGGGGAAGGAAAGAGAGGGAGAGAAGGACAGGGAAAGAGGGGGCTGCGGCCCCCTCCCCTAGTCCAATTTGGATTGCCCCTTGGGAGGGGGCGCGCCACCCCCTGGTTGCTGCCCTCTTTCTTTCCTATGGCCCACTAGGGCCCAACTTTCCCCCGGGGGGTTTCGGTAACCCCCCGGCACTCCAGTAAATTCCGAAACTTTCCAGAACTGGTGTCTGAATATAGTCATCCAATATATCAATCTTTATGTCTCGGACATTCTGAGACTCCTCGTCATGTCCGTGATCTCATCCGGGACTCTGAACTACCTTCGGTATACCAAAACTCATAAACTCATAATACCGATCGTCATCAAACGTTAAGCGTGCGGACCCTACGGGTTCGAGAACTATGTAGACATGACCGAGACTCATCTCCGGTAAATAACGAATAGCGGAACCTGTATGCTCATATTGGCTCCTACATATTCTACGAAGATCTTTACCGGTCAAACCGCATAACAACATACGTTGTTCCCCTTGTCATCGGTATGTTACTTGCCCGAGATTCGATCGTCGGTATCTCAATACCTAGTTCAATCTCGTTACCGGCAATTCTCTTTACTCGTGCCGTAATATAGCATCTCTTGACTAACTCATTAGTCATTTGCTTGCAAGGCTTATTATGATGTGTATTACCGAGAGGGCCCAGAGATACCTCTCCGACACTCGGCGTGACAAATCCTATTCTTGATCTATGCCAACACCACGAACACCTTCGGAGACACCTGTAGAGCATCTTTATAATCACCCAGTTACGTTGTGACGTTTGATAGCACACAAGGTGTTCCTTCGGTATTCGGGAGTTGCGTAATCTCATAGTCATAGGAACATGTATAAGTCATGAAGAAAGCAATAGCAGTAAAACTAAACGATCATAGTTCTAAGCTAACAGATGGGTCTTGTCCATCACATCATTCTCTTAATGATCTGATCCCATTGATCAAATGACAACTCATGTCTATGGCTAGGAAACATAACCATCTTTGATCAATAAGCTAGTCTAGTAGAGGCATACTAGGGACACTCTGTTTTGTCTATGTATTCCCACATGTACTAAGTTTCCGGTTAATACAATTCTAGCATGAATAATAAACATTTATCATGATATAAGGAAATAAATAATTACTTTATTATTGCCTCTAGGGCATATTTCCTTCACGACCACCACCACCCGATCGGCGACTTAACACTGAGTCCATCTATGCCCTCGCCCGACCTCGTTGTGCCCTCCATCGCCGCCGGTGAGCTCGCCGACCCTCTAGTCGCGAGGTCGGAGATGACAGGCGGGCCTCACCTGTCATCCTCACCTCTCCGTCGCCCCTCTCTCTCCCACTGACGATCGGGCCCCGCCCGTCAGGTTTGAAACCTGGCGCGCGCGCGCCTCGGCTCGCCGAGGCCGTTTTCCTTCTGGGCCTACTGCAGTGCGGCTATTCTGGCCCAGTAAGCACAGTAGCCCAGCCCCTTTTCCCTTTTTATTTTTGCAGTAGACTTCTAAAAATTCCAGAGAATTAAATAAATGTCCAAATGCAATAATTCCAACTACAAAATTCTTTTAATAATCCCACCTATTTAATGGTGTAATTTTCATGCAAATCCATCACACTTTTTTGTATTGTTCAAATTTAAATTCAAATTTGAGCATTTAAATCCTTCTTTAAAAATTCATTACTCTGTCTCCTTAGCCCCAAATCCAAAACTAAGAATTTTACCCTTCTTAGTATTCATCCTAGTATTTAACAAAAATAAGTTGACTTTTTTTGAGCACTTTGGTTTTTCTGTTTTACTATTGCCTTATTTTCCCCATTGTTTCTTTGCGACGGATAGATCCCGTATTTGACAAAATACTTGGAGAAGAAGAAGGAGGAGGACTTAAAGACTTTGAAGACCAAGCCAGCCAATGCAAGCATCGCTTTGACCATGATACCTCTCTTATTCATTGGTACCTTTGTCGGATTGCATGATGATGGAAGTAACGGTGATGAACTTGTTGTGAACTACCAAATGATGCATGCCCATACTCGTAGCTCTACCTTGTGCTTGGAGATACAATGTCAAAAGTTATGTTATTGATGCATATTGTTGCATGTATACCATGATCACCTTGTGGTTGCATTGTTTCAAAAACCCCATCGGGTGCCCCTATTGCTCATGGGTGATATTGAACTAGGTCACCGCTTGAGGAAGAAGTGGTGTACCGAAGCAAGCATCTTTGTGTGTGTGTGAAATGATGGATTAGATTTAGGTGTGATTACCGTCCCAACCAAACATGTGCAACCACTCTACCCCTTATGGGACGGGGCATTATTGATTACCTAGTCCAATACTAGCATGGTGCCCGCATTACTAGTGACGGGGGTGCCATGAGGTCACTCTCGGGACGGGGTCGTGCTTGGATAGGGGACCATGACTGTTTTCATAGGGCACCGGACACACCGTTGGTCCCTTCGTGTATGTGTGATAATAAACAGGGCATCGTCCCAAAATCTTATGCTTATACACGAGGACCATGTACCAACAAGTGGACCCCATGTTAGTGTCTCCTAGGGAAAGATAGTGATCAGGTGCTTCCTCCGAGTACTTGAGGTACTGTGGGATCGTGGGTGACACGAAAGTTTCCCGGATCTTGTGGGTAAAGTGTGCAACCTCTGCAGAGTGTCAAACTATTCGAATAGCCATGTCCACGGTCATGGACAGTTGGGTGGTGCTACTTAAACTATGTCCAGTATTTTGCAAACTTGGTACTTGTGTGTGGAGGAGAACTATTTGAGTGAAGGCAAATGACTTGACATGTTGAATAAGCTCGCATTGATCCAAACTCTATTTATGTTGATATTTGTAACCTGTTCACATGGTTACCAGAGTGCATTGATGCATGTCTTACAAGTTGATAGGTCGTTCTCCAACTAGCTTGATGCTAAGTTGCCTACATGTTGTTACATCATGC
Organism: Secale cereale; assembly: GCA_902687465.1. Lineage (NCBI taxonomy): Eukaryota > Viridiplantae > Streptophyta > Magnoliopsida > Poales > Poaceae > Secale > Secale cereale. The sequence continues at coordinate 262,223,700 of LR738714.1, forward strand.
ATTGTTACCTTGATCCAAAAACATGGGTTGCTTGCGAGTACATTCAAAGTACTCATTGGCTTACCATTGGTTATTTAATTGGCCAGGCATGGAAGAACTGGAGTTCGAAGAAGAGTTCTTCGGAGACTAACATGCGAACTAGGACGCTTTCCCAGTCAGAATGCCTGTAGGGATAAGGCAGATGGCATGGGTTCTACTTATCAACGAAGATTTCTGCTGCTTGAGTTTATTTGATGTTCAGCCCCTGAGGCTTTATCTATGTAAGACTTGACCATAATGATCATAATTTGTGTAAGACGGTATGTATGGATGTAAAACTCTTGTTATTCAGCTCCTATGTGTTCAGTGAGCATTGATCTCTGGGATCACTGTACACGTGCATTCGGTGATCTCGACTTATGAGTCGGGGTCCCCACAGAGCTGGTATTAGAGCCAGCCTGACTGTAGGAAGCCTTAGTTAGCATGGGCGTTAGTTAGGATAAGACCATTTTTCATAAACTATCTAAACTTATCTTCTTTTCTAAGACTTACCAAGCCTAATATTCAATCCGCTTATTGACCTCTCCCATCCAACATTTGTAGATGGCTGTTGTACCCGAAGAGCTCCTTACCACCGGGTTCCCCTTACGTCTCGGGGATAGCCTCCTGGAGTGTCAGTTTCACCGACCTCCATCCTCACCTATGACGAGCATTGGGTTAGCGACACCGAGACAGAGTACCATGTGCAAGTGATTGTAAAGGAAAATGATCCCCCCACAAGTTGGTTCTTCGAGGGACTCCAGATGGCAACTAAAAGTGCAACTAAACCACGGGTGGTTTTGATAATTAATAACAACATATAGCTTATTGAACTAATATACTTTCAAGATAAATATTTCAGGTAGTTCAATGGTTGGCATGGCATGGATTAGAAATTTGGACCCCTCAAAAAGCTAAGGACAAATATTGAAAAAAAGCTCAAGACTCTAAATTTTCATTCTGGTGATCCATGATCACATTGAGTCCATAGGAAAAGCCAATACTATTAAAAGGGGATGAGGTGTTGCTTAATGGTCTACTTGCTCAAGTGCTTGGTAATATGCTCCAAATCCCTCAACCACTCTCTCATTTCCACATATGTCCCAAACCTAAAAGTCAAACTCGGCCCCACCGATTTGATCCACCTGGCGCCACCGAGTTCACATGACATAGCCACTGTTACAAACCCTAATCATTTCGGTCTCACCGAGATGGGAATGCAAACTCTCTGTTTCCTCTTTGTAACATTTTGGTCTAACCGAGATGAGCGAATCGGTCCCACCGAGTTAGCATTGCAAACTCTCTATTTCCTCTTCGTAACGTTTCGGTCCCACCGAGATGAGCGAATTGGTCCCATGGAGTTTACCTGACCAACACTCTGTTAGCCTATTACCAGAATCGGTCGCACCGAGTTTGTGTAATCGGTCAAACCGAGTTGAGGTTTTGCCCTAACCCTAACGCATCGGTCTCACCGAGTTGATACTGTTGGTCCCACCGAAATGTCTAACGTTCACATTTTGAACTGCTTCGGTGTGACCGAGTTCGTTTATTTGGTCTGGCCGAGTTGGGTCAAGTGTGTGTAATGGCTAGATTTTGTGTGGATGCTATATATACCCCTCCACCCCATCTCCATCAGTGAGAGAGCCATCAGAACATGCCTACACTTCCACTATTCATTTTCCGAGAGAGAACCACCCGCTCATGTGTTGAGACCAAGATATTCCAATCCAACCACAAGAATCTTTATCTCTAGCCTTCCCCAAGTTGCTTTCCACTCAAATCTTCTTTCCACCATATCCAAATCTGTGAGAGAGAGTTGAGTGTTGGGGAGACTATCACTTGAAGCACAAGAGCAAGGAGTTCATCATCAACACACCATATATTACCTTTTGGAGAGTGGTGTCTCCTAGATTGGTTAGGTGTCACTTGGGAGCCTCCGACAAGATTGTGGAGTTGAACCAAGGAGTTTGTAAGGGCAAGGAGATCTCCTACTTCGTGAAGATCTACCCTAGTGAGGCAAGTCCTTCGTGGGGGATGGCCATGGTGGGATAGACAAGGTTGCTTCTTCGTGGATCCTTTGTGGGTGGAGCTCTCTATGGACTCGCGCAGCCGTTACCCTTTGTGGGTTGAAGTCTCCATCAACGTGGATGTACGATAGCACCACCTATCGGAACCACGCCAAGAACATCCGTGTCTCCAATTGCGTTTGCACTCTCCAACCCCTCCCTTTACCTTCATATGCAATGATTTACTTTCCACTGCCACAACTCTAGAATTGCATGTGTAGGAAGATTGCTTGACTTGTGCTAATTTGCTAAAAACTGTCAAAACTTAAAATTGGGAAAATGCTAATTTTTATTTGGGAAAGTAGTATAATCAACCCCCCCTCTAGACATACTTTCGATCCTATAAGTGGTATCAGAGCCTTGGTTTCACAACCTAGGAGAATATGGCATCTAGCGAGGGAAGTTACCACCGTTGAGGTCCTTACTTTGATGGCACTAATTTTGCTAGTTGGAAGCATAAGATGAGAATGCATATTCTGGGACATAACCCCGCCATTTGGACTATTGTGTGTATTGGTTTGCAAGGCGAATTATTCGATGGGAAGGAACCAAATCGTGAAGCTATCACTGAATTATTGAAGATGTTGCAATACAATGCTCAAGCTTGCGATATCCTCTTCAATGGATTGTGTCCTGAAGAATTCAACAAAATCAGCCGTCCTGAGAATGCGAAGGAAGTTTGGGATACTTTGATTGATATGCACGAAGGTACCGACTCCGTCAAGGAAATCCAAGTTGGTTGTGCTTCAAAGTCAACTTGACAAGTTCAAAATGAAGGATGATGAAGGTGTCGCGAAAATGTACTCTAGACTTGCTCTCATCACAAATGAGATTGCCGGCTTAGGAAGCAAAGAAATGATCGAGAGATTCATCATCAAGAAAATCCTAAGAGCCTTGGATGGAAAATATGACATCGTGTGCACATTGATCCAAATGATGTCCAATTACAAAGATCTCAAGCCAACGGAAGTCATTGGTAGAATTGTTGCTCATGAGATGTCACTTAAGGATAAAGAACAGGTTCACTACAAGTCTAGTGGCGCTCACAGAGCTTCATGTGATGCTCCTACACCATCAAGTGAGAAACAAGTCTTCAATGAAGAATTGAACTTAATGGTGAAGAATTTCAACAAATTCTATAAGAATAGAAGCAAAGAGAGACTCCAAATCTAGGTCCTACAATGACAAAAGGTCTTCTAGTCATGATCGGAATTGCTACAATAGTGTGAGACCCGGACACTACTCAAATGAGTGTACGGCTCCACACAAGAGAAGAGAAGACCCACCCAAAAGCAGAAGTAGAAGAGAAGATTCACCGCCAAGAGAGAGAAGGAGTAGAGATGATCGTCATGAACGAAGACCCTCTCGTAGAAGCAAGGATTTGGAAAGGAAGGACAAATCATCAAGGAGCTATACAAGACGAAGACATCAACCTCATGTTGGTGAATGGGTATCCGGTTCCGACTCCGATGACCACTCCGAGAGAAGCTATTACTCCAACTCCGAAGATACTCAAGATGAAGGTGTTGCCAGAATTGCTCTTGTGTCATCCAACTCCTACGACATATTTGAATCACCAAATGAAAGGAATTGGAAGATGCTTCATGGCTAAAGGCCCTAAGGTATCACACCCCGAATATCTTGATTTCAATAGTGATGAAGATGATTTGCTAGGAGATGATGATTTACTTGTTGGTAGCAATAGTGATGAACACTATGATGAAAACTATGATGAAATTGTTATTAATAATGCTAATCAAGATAAAACAAATAAAAATGATAAGGAGAAGATTGAGCGTCTAGCTAAAGAATTAAACACTCTTAAGTTAGCTCATGAAACTACCTTAGAGGATCACCGAGAACTTTTGAGGACTCATGAGAATCTATGCTTTGAAAAGCTAAATCTAGAGCAAGAACATGAGTTCTTAAAAGCAATCAATGATGATCTTCGTAAGAAAAGTTCTTCTTACATTGCCAAGAGTTTACTCTTGTCTACCTATATGCCACAAGTAAAATCTAGCAATAAGAACAAGAAAGATTTTTCCTCTAGTAGTAACAATAATCTTGATAAATCCAATGTTGTTGCTTCCAGTATTACTTTTGATTCCACTAATGATTCTCTTGGCAAAGTTACACTTGAGCAATAAAATAGCTTATTGAAGGGAATTATAGAGAAAGGTGTTTATAAGAGCCTTGCCGGGAGTAAGCAATTCGAGGAAATTGAACGCAAGCAAGGAAGGCACCGGGAAAATCAAGGTGTTGGTTTTGAACGAAAGTTCAATGCCAATGGAGTTGAGTGGGAAGAAGATCCATACACCAAGACAAGGTTTGTCCCTCAACAAGAGAAGCATGATCCTACTTCCTTCAAGGGGACACAAGCCCAAGATGATCTTCCACCACAAGACCACAAGCTAAAGGGCAAGGACAAGCTTCAAGAAGAGATTGATGCATTTGAAGAAGATCCTAAGGCCTTGGTCAAGTGATGTAGAGTGGAACCCTATGTGGCCGATCTTTCACAAAAAGGAGGGATCCCGAGGAAGAACACGAGGGGCACGAGGAAAAACACAAGAGAGACAAGGAGAAAACACTCAAATCAACAAACTTAGGTCACACAAATGCTAGATCCGTCTACACAAAGTGCGATACACGATACATGATCAACTAAGGACGATACAAGTGGCGGTAGTCATCTCCGTGAGGAGGTCTTGATGTTCTTCTCCGTAAAGCAGGTTTTGAATCCGCTGGTTCTTCTCCGAGGAGGCCGCGGTCTCGTAGGAGAGGAACCACTAAGGTTTATGGATGAGCTAACACAAAGCTAAACCTAGAAAGTATGGGTGGAGAAATATATATATATAGGCTAGGAGGGGCGAAGGGGTACATGGGCCTTGGCCCAAAGTCATGCACGCAGGGACTGTCCGGATGATCCGGATGTTGGTCCGGATGATTCGGGCTTCTGTGGTCCGGATGATCCGGGGCGGTGTCTGGATGATCCGGACATGTCTTTTCTGATGCGGGAAGTCCGGATATCAGGATCTAGGTCAGGACGTCCGGGCGCGTCCGGATGATTCGGCCTGGGGTCCGGATCATTCGGGTCTTCATCCAGATCATCCGGGCTGTCTGAGCATTGGCTGTTTTATCCTCCTTCTTCCTTCTTCGATTCCTCTTGTCCCTTGGCTTCTCCATGGTTTCTCCCGAGGTTCCTGAGTCTGCAAAGAGTTTCGGATGCGGGTAGCATCCATGACTCGTATGAATCGAAACGACATAGCGAGAGGTGTGAAGTCACCTCGGTCTCGAGAGCTTGTGCTCGAGCACGTCTCATGGGTCCACTTGGCACTTGATGAGATGATGGTAGGTCCATGGGGATGACCTTGGGATGCTCCGCATCATCTCCCCTCCCTTGGGAAAGATCCAACATCGGATCGAAATCTTCATCACCATGGAAAGTGGAGAGATCCTTAACGTTGAAGACATCGCTCACGTTGTACTTGTCACGTGGAAGGTCGATCTTGTATGCATTGTTGTTGTAGGATGCTAGCAGCTTGAAGGGTCCGTCGGCCCGAGGTAGTAGTTTGGACTTGCGCTCGTGGGGGAAACGGTCCTTGCGAAGATGTAGCCATACGAGATCTCCCGGTTAGAACACCATGGTTTCTTGTTGGCGTTGAGCTTGGACGCTAGTCGATGTACTTGCCGCTCAATCATTGCCCTTGTATCTTCATGCACCTTCTTGAGATAGCTTGCTCAAGCACTTGCGTCCAAGTTGATGCGTTCTTGTAGAGGTAGAGGTAGAATGTCCAATGGGGACAACGGGTTGAAGCCGTAGACGACCTCGAAAGGTGACTTGCCGGTAGTCGAATGTCTTGCACGGTTGTAGGCGTACTCGGTGATGGGCAAGCATTGCTGCCATTGCTTGATGTTCTTCTTGATCAACACGCGAAGAAGCGTCGAAAGTGTGGGGTTTGTCACCTCCGTTTGGCCGTCGGTTTGTGGATGATATGCCGAACAGAAGAGGAGCTTGATGCCGAGTTTGGCGCATAGTGTCTTCCAAAAGTAGCTCAAGAACTTGAAGTCTCGGTCCGACACGATCGTCTTGGGCACTCCATGTAGACGAATGATTTCCCTACAAAAGATATTTGCCACATTTGAAGCATCGTCGATCTTGTTACAAGGAATGAAATGAGTCATTTTAGAGAATCTATCCACGACAACAAACACGGAATCTTTTCCATTTTGAGTCCTAGGCAATCCAAGTATAAAGTCCTTGCTTATGTCTTCCCATGGATGGTATGGAATAGGAAGAGGCATGTAAAGACCATGAGATTTAGATTTTTACTTAGATTTGCGACATGTAGACCATCGATTGGTGAGGCGTGAGACGTCACGGAGCATCTTGGGCCAAAAGTAGTTCTTGGAGAGCTTAGCAAAAGTCTTGTCGCGTCCAAAGTGTCCCATGAGTCCTCCTCCATGAGATTCCTCAAAAGGAGTAAATGAAGCAAAGACTCGGGAATGCAAAGTTTGTTAGCTCTCATAAGATATCCATCCTTGATGTAGTAATATACCCAAGAAGTGTGAGTCAAACACTTAGCATAAAGATTTGCAAAGAAATGATCATGCTCATATAAGTCTTTTGTGTGCTCAAAGCCAATAACATTCAACTCTAGTTTTGTGACAAGCATGCATTTGCGAGAAAGCGCATCCTCCACAACATTTTCTTTGCCTTTGATGTACTTGATGACATAGGGAAAAGACTCGATGAACTCACCCCACTTAGCATGACGCTTGTTCAACTTAGTTTGACCCTTGAGATACATGAGCGTCTCATGGTCCGTATGAAGAATGAATTCATGAGGTCTAAGGTAATGTTCCCAAACACGCAAAACTCTCACCAAGGCATATAGCTCGTTATCATGGATGGGGTAGTTTAGTTGCGCTCCGGATAGCTTCTTGCTAAAGTACGCAATTGGGCGCTTTTCTTGCATGAGCACGCCACCTATGCCGGTACCACTAGCGTCACAATGAATCTCAAAAGGTTTATCAAAGTTTGGGAGGGCAAGGAGTGGTGCCTGGGTGAGCAAGTCTTTGAGCTTAATGAACGCGGTGTCTTGCGAAGGACCCCAAACAAAGGGTGCGTTCTTCTTGCTCAAGGTGTGTAGAGGCATAGCAATTGTGCTAAAGTCCTTCACAAAACGTCGATAGAAACCGGCTAAACCAAGAAAGCTATGCACTTGTTGAAGGTTCGTTGGTTGAGGCCAAGTATTAATTGCTTCAATTTTAGTTTCATCAACGTGAACACCTTGGGAAGAAACGACAAATCCTAGGAAAACGACCTTGTCGACGCCAAAAGTGCATTTTTCCATGTTAGCATATAAGCGCTCTTTCCGAAGGGCTTGTAAAACCATACGGATGTCTGTGACATGGTCCTCGAGCGACATGCTAAAAACGAGGATATCATCAAAGTAAACCCCGACAAAGACACCTATGTAGGGTCGTAGAACAAAATGCATGAGACGCATAAATGAACCGGGCGCTTCCGATAAACCCATTGGCATGACAAGCCACTCATATAACCCAAACTTGGTTTTGAAAGCCATTTTCCACTCATCACCCTCTTGAATGCGAATTTGGTAGTAAGCACTTTTAAGATCAATTTTTGAAAAGATGGTGGCAGCACATAATTCATCAAGCATGTCGTCTAAGCGTGGGATAGGGTGACGGTATCTAACAGTGATAGCATTTATCGGGCGACAATCGGAGCACATGCGAAAACTTCCATCTTTCTTGGGCACGAGAATAACCGGAACGGCACAAGGGCTCAAGCTTTCACGTACATGACCTTTGTCGATGAGTTGTTGTACTTGCCATTGTATCTCCTTGGTTTCCTCGGGGTTGACGCGGTAAGTAGCCTTGTTCGGAAGTGGTGCGCCGGGTATGAGGTCGATGCGGTGTTCGATGCTGCGAAGTGGAGGTAGACCCGGTGGTAGCTCATCGGGGAAGACGTTCGAGAATTCTTACAACAATTGAAAGATCGTGGATGTCGCCTAGAGGGGCGGGGTGAATAGGCGCTTTAAAATAATTAAGGTTTAGGCTTGAACAAATGCGGAATAAACCTAGCGGTTAATTTGTCAAGCACAAAACCTACAACAACTAGGCTCACCTATGTGCACCAACAACTTATGCTAAGCAAGATAAACAACTAGGCGATAGCAAGATATATGACAAGAAACAATATATCTATCACAAAGTATAGTGCATAAGTAAAGGGCTCGGGTAAGAGATAACCGAGGCACGCGGAGACGACGATGTATCCCGAAGTTCACACCCTTGCGGATGCTAATCTCCGTTTGGAGCGGTGTGGAGGCACAATGCTCCCCAAGAAGCCACTAGGGCCACCGTAATCTCCTCACGCCCTCGCAGAATGCAAGATGTCGTGATTCCACTAAGGGACCCTTGAGGGCGGTCACCGAACCTGTACAAATGGCAACCCTTGGGGGCGGTCACCGAACCCGTACACTTTGGCAACCGTTGGGGGCGGTCACCGGAACCCGTCAAATTGCTCGGGGCGATCTCCACAACCTAATTGGAGACCCCGATGCTTGCCCGGAGCTTTACACCACATTGATTGAGCTCCGAACACCAAGGTTGGGGCTATCTCCCCAACGACACCACGAAGCTTCACCACAATGGAATATGGCTTCGAGGTGACCACAACCGTCTAGGGCGCCCAAGCACCCAAGAGGAACAAGCTCAAGGGTACCAAGCACCCAAGAGTAATAAGCTTCTCAACTTCACTTCCACGTATCACCGTGGAGAACTCAAACCGATGCACCAAATGCAATGGCAAGGGCACACGGAGTGCCCAAGTCCTTCTCTCCCAAACCCCACCAAAGCAACTAATGCTAGGGAGGGAAATGAGAGGAAGAACAAGAAGGAGAACACCAAGAACTCCAAGATCAAGATCCAAGGGGTTCCCCTCACTTAGAGGAGAAAGTGATTGGTGCAAATGTGGATCTAGATCTCCTCTCTCTTTTCCCCCAAAAACTAGCAAGAATCCATGGAGGGACTGAGAGATAGCAAGCTCGAAGAAGGTCAACAATGGGGGGAGAACACGAGCTCAAAGGATGAGGTTCATTGGGGAAGAAGAGCCCCTTTTATAGGTGGGGAAAAATCCAACCGTTATGCTCACAGCTCGCACAGAGCGGTACTACCGCTCCAGGAGCGGTACTACCGCTAGGGCATTAGTACCCCTTAGAAAAACAACAGGGATGAGGCAAAAAGGCCAGAAAAACCGTCGGAGCGGTAGTACCGCTTGACCTCACGGTACTACCGCTAGGGGTAGCGGTAGTACTGCTAAGGGTAGCGGTACTACTGCTTGCGAGCGGTACTAAAAAGTTACATCCGTGCCTACCACCGCTGGACTTGTGACGAGTTTTTGGTCCCGAGCGGAAGTAGCCACGGAAGTAGCCGCGGTAGTACTGCTCCAAGCGGTAGTACCGCTCCCGAAAGCGGTAGTACCGCTCCCGAAAGCGGTAGTAAAAAATTACTTCCGCTCCTACCCGCGGTAGTACCCCTGCAGCCTTTTCAGTACACCAAAACGACAATAACTTTTGCATACGGACTCCGAATTCGATGAAACCAAGTATGTTGGAAAGCTAGCGACAAGGGCTAACACAATCTTGATAGAAAAACCAATAATAAGCAAGTTAGAAAAGGCCCATAAGAAAATGGTGAGAACCCTTCCTCGGATAAGACCGGTAAAACATCCAACACCGAAAACATCATAGAAGACACATGTGAACTCCGTTTTCGATGAACTTAAGATTGTCATCAAGATGACCATAAGCTCTAAGACTCACAAAGAGAACCAAACAAGAACCAAGAAACATGATGCAAGGATGCAATGGTTTGAGCTCTCTACTAACGATACGATCAAGCTACCAACTTGAGAGCCCCCCTTGATAGTACGGCAAACGATCCTATAAACCGGTCTCCCAACTACCACCACGAGACCGGTAAAATAGAAAACCTATCAAGGGCAAACCTTTGCTTTGCACAAAGTCCACTTGAGCTAGATGTAGACGATCTTGACTTCCTCAAGTTGGACCACCTTTCTTGATTGCGTTGTCTCGATGAAGACTAGTAGATTGCTCCCCCATACTCCACTATGGGTGAGCCACTCTTCGGCATATCTTCACAAGTCCATTGTCACCACAATGGACGTCAAGCTTCAAGAACTTGATCTCTTCGTGATGCTCCACTTGAACTTGCACACCGCAACCTAACCCCACAAAGAACTCTCACAAAGACCATGGGTTAGTACACAAAGCGTGATTGACAATGCTTACCATACCATAGGATTGCTTGATCCCTCTCGGTACATCTTCTACGCTTTGTGTGTTGATCAACTTGATTCACTCCTTCACTTAGTCTTGATCAACCTTGAATCTTTCCAACTCTCTTCATTTGGATGATATCTTGAAGGTAAACATGAATGATAACACACTCTTCGTCTTCAAGACATGCTTGCAATAAGCTCAACACTCACAAGACCAATCTTTGGATAATTCCTTAATAGCACCTTAGTCATCACAAACTCTCCTTGAAACCAACAAATGAACTCCAAGAAAATCCTATGGACAAACCCTTCAAATATAACTCAAGGAAGCCATTAGTCCATGGAGATTGTCATCAATTACCAAAACCAAACATGGGGGCACCGCACGTTCTTTCAATCTCCCCCATTTTGGTAATTGATGACAATCACTTTCAAGAGAGTTTATATAAGGAATTATGCATCACCATACCATGCAACAATAATGTATGCGCATGAGATGCAAAAGCTTAGGAACAAAACCAAAGCTAGAAGAGCGAAGAGACAACTCTCTAAACTTCCTCACAAAACTAAACTCTCTGAAACTTCTCCCCCATTGGCATCGATTGCCAAAATGGGCGAATAGCTTAGAAGGTCAATATAAATTGTGTTCCTCCATAAATTATGTATTCCTCAAAATAGAGAGTGGAAGGCAATACATATATCCAACTGTAAATACTTGGAGGAAGACAAACTATATTGAGGCCCAAAGATTGCAAAAGAATGATATGCCACAAAGGCATAACAAAGGGAGAAAAACACGCAATCAAGCAATCAAAGGATACCAATTGAATCAAGCTATCAAAAGATACCAATTGACCCAACTAGACCAATGATCCTACATGCCAAATGAATAAAGGATATTATGATAAGAGCAAAGGAGTGTTCTAGAGAAACTAGAGAAGCTCCCCATGATTTGTGCACAATTTAGTTTTGTATTTGGATACAACGAGCACAAAATAGGATCGTCGCTCCCCCAAGATCAATAGAACCTCACGACATAGCAATGGAGTGTTCTAAAGACACTAGTGAAGCTCCCCATAATTTGTGCACTCCTTAGAATATTTTCATTAGGATACCAAGTGCACAAAATAGAATCATCACTCCCCCACAATCAATAGAAACTTACATTAAGTGCAAGTGAGCATGAAGGTAACAAAGCCTAGCACTTGCAACAAACAAATGGTTGAGCAACATATAAAAGAGACAACTTAAGAGTATGCTCAACCAAAATGATGTGTGTGAGTCATGGCAAAGCACTTGGGAAGACTAATGTATGGATGAACATTAAGCATCAATATAGTCTTGAATGAAAGAGAAACTCGGTGCAAGGCCTATCATTCCCACACACAACAAGCAAACGGGTTCACAAGCTCACTAATAAGCATATAAAGAACCTATGATTGTGACAACCCGTGGTGAAGATATACATAGAGAGCGTTATCAAGATGAGGGATACCAACTAATTGGCAAAAGCCTTGTCAAGACAAGCAAGAGACAAAAATATCCTCACCACACAAGAGTGCATCTAGATGCAACAAGATAAGATCTGCACTCAAGGCAAAGCCTTTCATGGAGCCACCAAAGAAATGATACAAGAAAGACAAGGTGGTCGTGAAAGAAAGGATATCTTCTAGATATGTAATTTCTCTCAAGTGTAAAAATTCTAGGTAGACGAAAATCATAATGATATCAATCCACAAAGAATAATGTACACTCGAAATAATTACAAAAAGGAATTGAAAAGATATCCACAAGGAAGTCATAATTATACCAATAAGATATTTTGCTTAAACGCAAGCACATGGCTAGATAAGGTCTTATTGTATATACATGAATTCCAACCAAGCGAACATCAAAGACATCACAACTAGCAACAAGGCATCATTGTTGGGATGCTTTGAGAAAGGAAACAAATATCACAAGAAGGAATGACTAACATGCCATGATGCAACCTACGCAAGGTTGGTGCAAGAAATGTGTGCATGAAGTAGATGATGATACTTGTTACCGAGATACCATTGGAAGGATGTAGTAGATACCAAATGAAGGTAGATAGTAGTTCATTGATCATCCTAATTTGACTCCAATAAGCACATCGTGACACCACCTTCCTTTTGAATGAGCCGAGCATCCAATGCATCTCCAATTGTTCCTAGAACACCAACACAAACAAAATGGTACCCAAACTCATTGGGACCAAAGAGTTAGAAACACCAATACATAGGAAAAACTCCACAAACATATGTGCATTTATATAAGAAAATGAATTTCATGCACATCTCATCCAAATTGAGACTAAGTGGAGTTTCCCTTATATATTGGGTTAAAGAAAGAAAGCATGCCAAAGAAAATACATGAAGTAAATATGCATGCTCAAGACTTTCAAGAAACGAAACAAAATAAAAAGAAATACCAAGTGAAAATAGGATACCAAATGGAGAAATCATCACTTGGAAGATATCTATTAGAAGATACATCAAGGAATGAGATATCCATTGATACACGCAAAAGGAAAGATATCAGACTCCCAAAAGAGGGGATGGTTCCAAACAAACCAACCCATCTACAAAGTTTCATGATGGCACAAGTACCAAAAAGAAATGGCTTGCCTTCCATCAACACACACTTGATATGGATCACAAGATGAGTGTTCTATCGAAAATAGGATAGCTCCCCCACGAATTGTGCATTTAGTGAGATTTTGCATTCGAGTACAAAATGCACAGGGTGGGATCACCACTTTCACTATATATAGAAAACACTCGACAAAAACAATAAAACACTAGATCCAGAAGTGGCATGGAAGGAAATGGGAGTTGACACAAACTTGGCAAGAGATAAGACAAATAAGACCAAAAGACAATGTAAAGATGATCAATAATTTCCACCACATAAATGATTACCAATTGTCAAAGACAAGAGGTATTTGGAAATAATTCCCGGTGATAGATAGCAATGATATCCAACATCATCTTCACACCAACCACAAGCAAAATGCAACTTGTAGAGCTAACATGCCACCTAGGAACAACATAATTTATACTATCAACTCTAGGTGACAATATCTCAAATTTACACATTTTCTAGGCTTGTAATATGCACATAGAATATTACTCCCCCATAATGTGATACCAATGAAAAACTTACCAAGAAGCAAAAGAGAACCAACAAGAGATAATTAATGGAACATTTAGAATTTGACTTTCTCATGAGAAGACATACCACATAGAGACTAGATAATCTTGTAATATCAATACTAGATGGTATTCCTCATGTACACACATTTATAGGATTGTGAGGTGCACAAAGCACATCACTCCCCCAAAATGAGATGTTCCATTAATCTCTCACAAGAGCCAACTAAGATAGAAGCAAGAAGCACAAAGGCTCAACGCACGACACACGCATACATGATGTGCAAACCAATATACACATACTTGATTTCTCAAGATATACAAATTGGACGCACATCATATACAAACACATGCAAGGAAAAAAACCAAAACATGCAAAGGGGCAAGTAACTTTCAATGTAAACAATTTAAGCACGAGTTACCGCAAGGAGGAACATTGGATATAAGATAGAAACTTGATCATCCGAATGACTTGGCTTGAGACAATATGAATGATGAAGACCCCTTAATTCTTCATAATGTACCAAGTCTCCAATGCCCTCCAACAACGCCTATTGATCAAGTTTTAGCTTGTTGGTCCCCAACCAAGTTGGGTCCTAAGAGGTTAGTCACAATAGGCTTGGCCACCCAAATGGTTCTTTTCTTGACACCACTTTGAGTACCAAAAAACTTGGCAAACACATTGCCAACATTATCCTTCCTAAGAAAATAGACATCATCAATAATAATTGGGTTGGATAAGTTACCACTAGTGCATGAAGAAGCAAGGTGACCCTTCTCATGGCATAGGTAGCAACATCTACTCTTCACTTTCTTCTCATTTGATTTCTCAAAATGAGAAGCATTACCATGAGTCTTCTTGGGAAGCGGCCTTTCTCCAACTTGCGGTTGAGCACGAGATTGAACTTGTGGCCTCTTCCCTTGTTGCTTGTCACTAATGACCTTCTTCTTCAATGGGCAAGATCTAACATGATGCCCTTCAATTTTGCACTTGAGGCAAATAATCTTGGCCGAATTCTTGAGTTGTTCTTGGCCCTTCTTCTTGTTGCTCTTGGACTTCTTCTTCTTGTTGGAGTTGAATCCAAGTCCACCTTTGTCATTGGGGGATTTTTGCACACTCAAGATATTGTTGAGTGTGGACTTCCCTTCATGATACTTTTCCAAGTCTTTCTTCAAGGAAGAGACTTGGGCCATGAGCTCTTTGATTTCCTCTACATGGTTAGTATCAATACAAGTACTAGAAGAAGTATAGACTTCATTGTTAGAGCAACAAGGCAAGGAAAGCAATTCATCACAAGATGTACCAATGTTATGCATAGATGAATTACGAGGACTAGCACATGGCAATATAGCATTTTGACTAGAAGTAGTGCTAGCGACCACATGAGACTCACTAGATGTTACCTTGATGATCATAGCCTCATGAGCTATCTTTAGCACATTATGGGATACTAGAAGATCATCATGAGAGCTTGTGAGCTTTACATGACTTTCTTCCAATCTCCCATAATTGCTAGATACCAACTCAAGTTAAGCCCTTAGCTCAACATTCTCCTTCAAAATGGATGCTTCACTAGAAATAGAGTTAGTAGCACAAGCATCATCAATAATAGCAAGAGGAGAAGGCAACTTGGCAAGCTCTTTAGAATATGAAGCTTTAAGTTGAGCATGAGACTCGGTGAGTTTGATGAGCTCACTCTTAATGACCCTTGAGCCATTTTTGAGGTGATCAAAATCCTCAAGGAGTTTAGCATGTGCAACTTCAAGCTTCTCATTTTTAGTTTCAAAATCATTAGCCACCTCGAGAGCTCTATCACGGGATTCCTTTATTCTAGATAGTTCTAGAGCAAAAGTCTCCTCAAGAGATTCCTTGGTGGTTTGTTCAAGTTCAAGAGCTTGCGAGAGGTCGGCGATCTCATTAGCGTAATCACGCTCATGACTTTCCATTTTCTCAATGGTGACCTC
Source organism: Secale cereale (assembly GCA_902687465.1). Taxonomy (NCBI): domain Eukaryota; kingdom Viridiplantae; phylum Streptophyta; class Magnoliopsida; order Poales; family Poaceae; genus Secale; species Secale cereale. The sequence goes on from LR738714.1 coordinate 262,239,251, forward strand.
ATGCTCCTCTAGATGAGATTCCAACTCATCAATATATTTCTTGCCCTCAATGGCAATAGACATGATTTCCATAAAGTTGGAACGAGCTAATTTATTCTTAAGAAGAGCTTTAAAATTCATTTCCCCCTTAATTTTTAAGGAGGCAACATTATCATTCTCTTCAACATTTTCTACATCATCATCATTGTCATCATCACTATCATAACAAGATATATTGGGGTTCAAAGTGGGAGATACCTTTGAAGCCTTAGCCATAAGGCAAAACGCAATAGATGATGATGTAGGATCCCTTGAAGCACCATTCAAGACTACATCTTGTTCCATGGGGTGTTGGGTTTCCTCTACATTGTTAGCACAAAAATTCGAGGAAATAGATGCATTTTTATCATGGCAACAAGACATAGCAAGCATATCATCATGAGTTTAGTCAAGCAATTTCTACATGATATGCAAGGACTATCAACACAATCATGTAAAACATGTAGGGTGCTCGAAGTGTTAAAGTCCAAAGAAGATGCATTGCAGTAAGATAGTGATGAAGGATCATCCACAATAAGCATACTATCATCATTGCAATGACCAACACTACTCACCATATCATTACCTTGTGGCAAACCACATGTAGGTGAAGTAGAAGAAGTTGAGAATACAACACGACCGGAGGTGGAGGGAGAACAATCATTCCTACAATTCTTGGACACACCATATTTATCTTGAAGCTTTGTCCACAACTCATGAGCATCCCGGAACGGCATGAGTTGAAATATAACTACATTGCTCAAAGCATCAAAAATCACATTAGAAGCTTGAGCATTGAGTTAAGAGTTTTTCTCATCCTCTAAAGATAATCTTTGTGGATCCTTTGGAGGAGAAAAACCCATATCTACAATTCGCTCTAAATTTGGGTCCATGACCCTAAAGAGATTAAGCATGCGAATTACCCAAACATCAAAATTTGTGCCAGTGAAACTAAGAGCGTCAGAGAATCCTAAACCCCTAGTCGACATCCTTACTCTCTAGGCGGTTAAGCCCTATAAAGAGAGACGAGGCTCTGATACCAATTGAAAGATCGTGGATGTCGCCTAGAGGGGGGGTGAATAGGCGCTTTAAAATAATTAAGGTTTAGGCTTGAACAAATGCAGAATAAACCTAGCGGTTAATTTGTCAAGCACAAAACCTACAACAACTAGGCTCACCTATGTGCACCAACAACTTATGCTAAGCAAGATAAACAACTAGGTGATAGCAAGATATGTGACAAGAAACAATATATCCATCACAAAGTATAGTGCATAAGTAAAGGGCTCGGGTAAGAGATAACCGAGGCACGCGGAGACGACGATGTATCCCGAAGTTCACACCCTTGCGGATGCTAATCTCCGTTTGGAGCGGTGTGGAGGCACAATGCTCCCCAAGAAGCCACTAGGGCCACCGTAATCTCCTCACGCCCTCGCACAATGCAAGATGGCATGATTCCACTAAGGGACCCTTGAGGGCGGTCACCGAACCCGTACAAATGGCAACCCTTGGGGGCGGTCACCGAACCCGTACACTTTGGAAACCCTTGGGGGCAGTCACCGGAACCCGTCAAATTGCTCGAGGCGATCTCCACAACCTAATTGGAGACCCCGACGCTTGCCCGGAGCTTTACACCACAATGATTGAGCTCCGAACACCAAGGTTGGGGCTATCTCCCCAACGACACCACGAAGCTTCAGCACAATGGAATATGGCTTCGAGGTGACCACAACCATCTAGGGCGCCCAAGCACCCAAGAGGAACAAGCTCAAGGGTACCAAGCACCCAAGAGTAATAAGCTTCTCAACTTCACTTCCACGTATCACCGTGGAGAACTCAAACCGATGCACCAAATGCAATGGCAAGGGCACACAGAGTGCCCAAGTCCTTCTCTCCCAAATCCCACCAAAGCAACTAATGCTAGGGAGGGAAATGAGAGGAAGAACAAGAAGGAGAACACCAAGAACTCCAAGATCAAGATCCAAGGGGTTCCCCTCACTTAGAGGAGAAAGTGATTGGTGGAAATGTGGATCTAGATCTCCTCTCTCTTTTCCCCCAAAAACTAGCAAGAATCCATGGAGGGATTGAGAGATAGCAAGCTCGAAGAAGGTCAACAATGGGGGGAGAACACGAGCTCAAAGGATGAGGTTCATTGGGGAAGAAGAGCCCCTTTTATAGGTGGGGAAAAATCCAACCGTTATGCTCACAGCTCGCACAGAGCGGTACTACCGCTCTAGGAGCGGTACTACCGCTAGGGCATTAGTACCCCTTAGAAAAACAACAGGGATGAGGCAAAAAGGCCAGAAAAACCGTCGGAGCGGTAGTACCGCTTGACCTCACGGTACTACCAGTAGGGGTAGCGGTAGTACTGCTAAGGGTAGCGGTACTACTGCTTGCGAGCGGTACTAAAAAATTACATCCGTGCCTACCACCGCTGGACTTGTGACGAGTTTTCGGTCCCGAGTGGAAGTAGCCACGGAAGTAGCCGCGGTAGTACTGCTCCAAGCGGTAGTACCGCTCCCGAAAGCGGTAGTACTGCTCCCGAAAGCGGTAGTAAAAAATTACTTCCGCTCCTACCCGCGGTAGTACCCCTGCAGCCTTTTCAGTACACCAAAACGACAATAACTTTTGCATACGGACTCCGAATTCGATGAAACCAAGTTTGTTGGAAAGCTAGCGACAAGGGCTAACACAATCTTGATAGAAAAACCAATAATAAGCAAGTTAGAAAAGGCCCATAAGAAAATGGTGAGAACCCTTCCTCGGATAAGACCGGTAAAACACCCAACACCGAAAACATCATAGAAGACACATGTGAACTCTGTTCTCGATGAACTTAAGCTTGTCATCAAGATGACCATAAGCTCTAAGACTCACAAAGAGAACCAAACAAGAACCAAGAAACATGATGCAAGGATGCAATGGTTTGAGCTCTCTAATAACGATACGATCAAGCTACCAACTTGAGAGCCCCCCTTGATAGTACGGCAAACGATCCTATAAACCGGTCTCCAGACTACCACCACGAGACCGGTAAAATAGAAAACCTATCAAGGGCAAACCTTTGCTTTGCACAAAGTCCACTTGAGCTAGATGTAGACGATCTTGACTTCCTCAAGTTGGACCACCTTTCTTGATTGCGTTGTCTCGATGAAGACTAGTAGATTGCTCCCCCATACTCCACTATGGGTGAGCCACTCTTCGGCATATCTTCACAAGTCCATTGTCACCACAATGGACGGCAAGCTTCAAGAAATTGATCTCTTCGTGATGCTCCACTTGAACTTGCACACCGCAACCTAACCCCACAAAGAACTCTCACGAAGACCATGGGTTAGTACACAAAGCGTGATTGACAATGCTTTCCATACCATAGGATTGCTTGATCCCTCTCGGTACATCTTCTACGCTTTGTGTGTTGATCAACTTGATTCACTCCTTCACTTAGTCTTGATCAACCTTGAATCTTTCCAACTCTCTTCATTTGGATGATGTCTTGAAGGTAAACATGAATGATAACACACTCTTCGTCTTCAAGACATGCTTGCAATAAGCTCAACACTCACAAGACCAATCTTTGGATAATTCCTTAATAGCACCTTGGTCATCACAAACTCTCCTTGAAACCAACAAATGAACTCCAACAAAAGCCTATGGACAAACCCTTCAAATATAACTCAAGGCAACCATTAGTCAATGGAGATTCATCAATTACCAAAACCAAACATGGGGGCACCGCACGTTCTTTCAATCTCCCCCATTTTGGTAATTGATGACAATCACTTTCAAGAGAGTTTATATAAGGAATTATGCATCACCATACCATGCAACAATAATGTATGCACATGAGATGCAAAAGCTTAGGAACAAAACCAAAGCTAGAAGAGCGAAGAGACAACTCTCTAAACTTCCTCACAAAACTAAACTCTCTGAAACTTCTCCCCCATTGGCATCAATTGCCAAAATGGGCGAATAGCTTAGAAGGTCAATATAAATTGTGTTCCTCCATAAATTATGTATTCCTCAAAATAGATAGTGGAAGGCAATACATATATCCAACTGTAAATACTTGGAGGAAGACAAACTATATTGAGGCCCAAAGATTGCAAAAGAATGATATGCCACAAAGGCATAACAAAGGGAGAAAAACACGCAATCTAGCAATCAAAGGATACCAATTGAATCAAGCTATCAAAAGATACCAATTGACCCAACTAGACCAATGATCCTACATGCCAAATGAATAAAGGATATTATGATAAGAGCAAAGGAGTGTTCTAGAGAAACTAGAGAAGCTCCCCATGATTTGTGCACAATTTAGTTTTGTATTTGGATACAACGAGCACAAAATAGGATCGTCGCTCCCCCAAGATCAATAGAACCTCACGACATAGCAATGGAGTGTTCTAAAGACACTAGTGAAGCTCCCCATAATTTGTGCACTCCTTAGAATATTTTCATTAGGATACCAAGTGCACAAAATAGGATCATCACTCCCCCACAATCAATAGAAACTTACATTAAGTGCAAGTGAGCATGAAGGTAACAAAGCCTAGCACTTGCAACAAACAAATGGTTGAGCAACATATAAAAGAGACAACTTAAGAGTATGCTCAACCAAAATGATGTGTGTGAGTCATGGCAAAGCACTTGGGAAGACTAATGTATGGATGAACATTAAGCATCAATATAGTCTTGAATGAAAGAGAAACTCGGTGCAAGGCCTATCATTCCCACACACAACAAGCAACGGGTTCACAAGCTCATTAATAAGCATATAAAGAACCTATGATTGTGACAACCCGTGGTGAAGATATAAATAGAGAGCGTTATCAAGATGAGGGATACCAACTAATTGGCAAAACCTTGTCAAGACAAGCAAGAGACAAAAATATCCTCACCACACAAGAGTGCATCTAGATGCAACAAGAAAAGATCTGCACTCAAGGCAAAGCCTTTCATGGAGCCACCAAAGAAATGATACAAGAAAGACAAGGTGGTCGTGAAAGAAAGGATATCTTCTAGATATGTAATTTCTCTCAAGTGTATAAGATTCTAGGTAGATGAAAATCATAATGATATCAATCCACAAAGAATAATGTACACTCGAAATAGTTACAAAAAGGAAGTAAAAAGATATCCACAAGGAAGTCATAATTATACCAATAAGATATTTTGCTTAAACGCAAGCACATGGCTAGATAAGGTCTTATTGTATATACATGAATTCCAACCAAGCGAACATCAAAGACATCACAACTAGCAACAAGGCATCATTGTTGGGATGCTTTGAGAAAGGAAACAAATATCACAAGAAGGAATGACTAACATGCCATGATGCAACCTACGCAAGGTTGGTGCAAGAAATGTGTGCATGAAGTAGATGATGATACTTGTTACCGAGATACCATTGGAAGGATGTAGTAGATACCAAATGAAGGTAGATAATAGTTCATTGATCATCCTAATTTGACTCCAATAAGCACATCGTGACACCACCTTCCTTTTGAATGAGCCGAGCATCCAATGCATCTCCAATTGTTCCTAGAACACCAACACAAACAAAATGGTACCCAAACTCATTGGGACCAAAGAGTTAGAAACACCAATACATAGGAAAAACTCCACAAACATATGTGCATTTATATAAGAAAATGAATTTCATGCACATCTCATCCAAATTGAGACTAGGTGGAGTTTCCCTTATATATTGGGTTAAAGAAAGAAAGCATGCCAAAGAAAATACATGAAGTAAATATGCATGCTCAAGACTTTCAAGAAACGAAACAAAATAAAAAGAAATACCAAGTGAAAATAGGATACCAAATGGAGAAATCATCACTTGGAAGATATCTATTAGAAGATACATCAAGGAATGAGATATCCATTGGTACACGCAAAAGGAAAGATATCAGACTCCCAAAAGAGGGGATGGTTCCAAACAAACCAACCCATCTACAAAGTTTCATGATGGCACAAGTACCAAAAAGAAATGGCTTGCCTTCCATCAACACACACTTGATATGGATCACAAGATGAGTGTTCTATCGAAAATAGGATAGCTCCCCCACGAATTGTGCATTTAGTGAGATTTTGCATTCGAGTACAAAATGCACAGGGTGGGATCACCACTTTCACTATATATAGAAAACACTCGACAAAAACAATAAAACACTAGATTAAGAAGTGGCATGGAAGGAAATGGGAGTTGACACAAACTTGGCAAGAGATAAGACAAATAAGACCAAAAGACAATGTAAAGATGATCAATAATTTCCACCACATAAATGATTACCAATTGTCAAAGACAAGAGGTATTTGGAAATAATTCCCGGTGATAGATAGCAATGATATCCAACATCATCTTCACACCAAGCACAAGCAAAATGCAACTTGTAGAGCTAACATGCCACCTAGGAACAACATAATTTATACTATCAACTCTAGGTGACAATATCTCAAATTTACACATTTTCTAGGCTTGTAATATGCACATAGAATATTACTCCCCCATAATGTGATACCAATGAAAAACTTACCAAGAAGCAAAAGAGAACCAACAAGAGATAATTAATGGAACATTTAGAATTTGACTTTCTCATGAGAAGACATACCACATAGAGACTAGATAATCTTGTAATATCAATACTAGATGGTATTCCTCATGTACACACATTTATAGGATTGTGAGGTGCACAAAGCACATCACTCCCCCAAAATGGGATGTTCCATTAATCTCTCACAAGAGCCAACTAAGATAGAAGCAAGAAGCACAAAGGCTCAACGCACGACACACGCATACATGATGTGCAAACCAATATACACATACTTGATTTCTCAAGATATACAAATTGGACGCACATCATCGAAGAGCGGGTTCGTAGATGTACTTGGCCTATCCATCGTCACAAGCAAGTATGTGAGTGGGAGAATGAAGAAGACAATACCGAATGTACCTTGACTTAAGTTGACAATGGATCAATGATCACTCAATACTGTAACCCGGAAATAGCACTATTGGTACCAAGTCTTGTCGATTCTCACACCTACACAAGTAAAGCTTTGAGAGGAGCTTGGTTAGGATGGTGGCAAAATTCAATGCAAAAAGTGAGTAAGATTCAATGATGTTGAAAATGATTCACAATTGGCTCATGCAACAAGTAGATCACAAGTAAGAAGTAGCACACGGAACACACACACGGATAGATAAATGTGGTTGTGCAACCAAAAGTGAGCGAAAATGTGGAATCCACGGAAAATGCTCGTGTTGCACAACGCTAGAGAGACGCTAACCGATTCTTTAATAGGCGGATACGCACTTGTGCACGACCTATAAGAGCAATGTAACGACTTCCTATCACAAGTATGCTATGAGTGTATGATGTGTCGATGCTTTTGCACAAGATGATGTATTGCTATGTCATATGATCTCTTTTGATGCAAGGCGTTTGATGCTATTGTGCTTTTTCTTATAAGCTTTGGATGGCTTTTTTGGTTAAAAGCTTGTGAGCTCTTTCTTTGGCCACTTATGCATGCTTCTCGGATGAAGGTAGGTATTGTGTATGCGGAACACTCTTGTGTCACACATAGATATGAGGATGTAGTATGCAATGTCTATGACTATCACTAATGTGCACAAGTGTCGTGGCCCGACAATACTCAAATGGATAGTCTCGGTAGGAAAGCTACGCAAAATGGTCGATGAGGGTTTATCAATGCAAGTGCAAGGTAGTAAACGAAGTGGCGTCGATGTTACCGTCCTTGTCGAGGTTGAGAGGTGGTCTTGTCGATGTCGTTCCGCTCCGAGATAGCCGAAACACAAACAGAAACGAAGAAACCACAACTCAAATGATCCAAGACACAAAGAGGTAAAACCGTAGGGTTTTGGGTAGGCAAGGATGGTGGGGGTGGTGGATATGTCGAGGGTGTAGCGGAAATGGAGCTGGAAAAAGTGCAGCACATCACAGAAAAACTTTTAGCCGGGCGGGGTGAACCCTCGGAGCATATGATCAGTTAAAACAATGACCTCGCCTTCCTTGGGCTGAGGAGGGGTTTCTGTGCCTGGGACCCTCCAGTGGATGACATACTATTTAGCTAAGACTCCTGTTTGGACGTACTCAATTAATATCTCCTCGGTGACCCGGGAAACAACCCAATTGCAGGAGGTGACGGTCTTGGATTTAGACATTTTTTACTACAAGGGAAGCGAATTGCCGATTCAAGATTACTCTGTTAATACAGATAATGATCAATATTACACAAAATCATACGGTTAAACCAGAGAACAATATCAAGTTATATGGATTGTGAGTGAACACTGGCGGCTTAATAAGGGGACTAATGCTATATGGCGGATTACCGCTATCCTATAAGCCGCCCGTATGATTGCAGTACAACAGATTGGAAAGTAAATTTTCCTAAGTGAAGGGCAAACCAGTTCTGTAGATTGATGCTGTGATTTTGGATCTACCGCGATTCGGAAAATATAAATAAATTCTACACCTATAGTGCTAGTGGCAGAAGTGTTCGTGTGTTCAGATAATGTCTTCAGCAGAGGCGGTGTCTTTTGCTATTGGAAATGAGTGCTAAAACTATTGCTGCATACTTTTGAAGTTGGATTCAGATCTAACTATGCAGTCTAAGAAGACCAGACGAAGAACGGCAGAAGAACTCTGACGAACTGATAAAACCCTAGTACAGATTTGAGATGAGTCAAAGCAAGTACGAGGAGGTTGATACGTCTCCAACATATATATAATTTTTATTGTTCCATGCTATTATATATTCTGTTTTGGATGTTTAATGGGCTTTATTATACACTTTTATATTATTTTTGGGACTAACCTACTAACCCAAGGCCCAGTGCAAATTGCTGTTTTGCGCCTATTTCAGTGTTTCGTAGAAAAGGAATATCAAACGGAGTGCAAACGGAATGAAACCTTCGGGAGAGTTATTTTTGGAACAATACCAACACAGAAGACTAGGAGTACACGTCAGGAAGCGAGAGAGGCGGCCATGAGCGCAGGGGCGTGCCCCCACCCTCCTAGTCCACCTGTTGCTTCCCTGGCATCCCTCTTCCTCCTATATATACCTACGTACCCTGAAACCATCGGGGAGCACCACAAAACCCTAATTCCACCGCCGCAACCTTCTGTACCCATGAGATCCCATCTTGGGGCCTTTTCCGGAGCTCCACCGGAGGGGGCATCGATCACGGAGGGCTTCTACATCAACACCATAGCCTCCCCGATGAGTTGTGATTAGTTTACCATAGACCTTCGGGTCCATAGTTATTAGCTAGATGGCTTCTTCTCTCTCTTTGGATCTCAATACAAAGTTCTCCTCAATCTTCGAGGAGATCTATTCAATGTAATCTTTTTGTAGTGTGTTTGTCAAGATCCGATGAATTGTGTGTTTATGATCAAGATTATCTATGATCAATATTGGATTCTTTTCTGAAATCTTTTATGCATGATTTAAATATCCTTGCAAGTCTCTTCAAATTATCGGTTTAGTTTGGCCTACTAGATCTATAGTTCTTGCAATGGGCGAAGTGCTTGGCTTTGGGTTCAATCTAGTGGTGTCCTTTCCTAGTGACAGCAGGTGCAGCAAGGCACATATTGTATTTTTGCCATCGTGGATAAAAATATGGGGTTTATATCATATTGCTTGAGTTTATCCCTCTACATCATGTCATCTTGCTTAAGGCGTTACTCTGTTCTTATGAACTTAATACTCTAGATGCATGCTCGATAGCGGTCGATGTGTGGAGTAATAGTAGCAGATGTAGAATCGTTTCGGTCTACTTGGCACGGACGTGATGCCTATATACAATGATCATGCCTAGATATTCTCATAACTATGCGCTTTTCTATCAATTGCTCGACAGTAATTTGTTCACCCACCTTAGAAATCTGCTATCATGAGAGAAGCCACTAGTGAAACCTATGCCCCCCGGGTCTATCTTCATCATATTAATTTTCCATCAACTATTTGATTTACTTTGCATTATTTACTTTCAATCTTTATACCAAAAATACCAAAAATATTATCTTATCATATCTATCAGATATCACTTTTGTAAGTGACCGAGAAGGGATTGACAACCCCTTTATCGCATTGGCTGCAAGGTTCTTATTTGTTTGTGCAGGTACGAGGTACTCGTGCATGGTCTCCTACTGGATTGATACCTTGGTTCTCAAAAACTGAGGGAAGTACTTACGCTACTGTGCCGCATCACCATTTCCTCTTCGAGGGAATACAACGCAAGCTCAATAAGTAGCAAGAAGAATTTCTGGCGCCGTTGCCGGGGAGATTGTCGGGGGAAACTGTCCACCACGAGCACCTATGGGACCGGAGCCCCTTGTTCGTGTGGTGAGGGAGCGGAGGGAGCACAAAGAGCAGATCGTGGTGAGCACGCGGGCAGTTTACCCAGGTTCGGGCCGTGATGGATGCGTAAAACCCTACTCCTGCTTAGATTGTATTGAGTTGGGGAGCTCGGGAGCTTGAAGAACTAGCTACACCGAGCAAATGAGCGATCTAGGTTCCGAACCCTTTCTACGTTGTGCATGGGCCTCCTTTTATAGTTCAAGGGGTCACCGACAGGTGTCAACGTAGGAGAAAGGGGTAAAAAGGTAACTTTGATGGTAGTTGTAATAGTGCGGGAACAGTGGATGAACAGTGGTCATCACCTACTTTGACAGTGGGGGACAAGGGCATTAAATGCCCGTCACCGTCGACCCCAAAAGCGCCCGCCCTTGCGTCTCCGTTTGCCACGGCGACAGCTTCGTCACCGTGGAGTGCCACCGTGTCCCCCAGGCTGCACAGCCATCCGCCACGCGTCCCTGGAATGGCCCCAGGGCGACGCGTGGTTCGATGAGCTGGAGCGCGGGCACACAGCGTAACTCTCCCCGGCAAACACCTTGCCGGGGCCTTGACCTTGCCGGGCCCGGAAGCTTGTCGGGCTCTGAAGCTTGTCGCTCCCCGGCCCCCCCCGGGGCGCATGCCGTGCCGAGGCATGTCTTCTAAAATGTGATCTTCTGGTCTTCCTGGCGAGCTTCTCTGGCCAGGGTCTTGTGTGAGCGAGGTAATCTTGAGCCTGGGACGGCCTTCCCGGCAAGCTCCACTTGCCGGGGTCTCGATCTTCCGTCTTGTATACTTTGTTTTTGAATGGCTTCATATGGATCAGAAAGGTCTCCGGCAAGCACGTGGTAGGCCCTGCCGCGGGAAGCTGCTACTGCCCGTGCACAAGTTGGGGTACTGAGGTACCCCTACCTTAGTACACCGACAGGAGCCCCCGGGCCTGGGCCACACACGGTGCCGAGCGCTGTTGGGCCAGGCCCAAAACAGTGCACAGGCACGCGCGGCCCACGACACGCCGAATCCCCTTCCGCATCGGCCGCGTCCCTCCGTAACGGCACGCGTCGATTGCGGCGTCGTGGGAGGGAACGTGGCCACGTTCTTTAATGGGGAAATGTGGAGCGTCCCCCACTTCCCCCTTAAAAGCAGAGGAAGCAGGGGCCGTTACCTTACTTCGCCTTCATTGCATCTTCCTTCTCCAGAAATTCCCCTCTGCGCTCCGCCTCCACACCTCCTCCGCCGTCTCTTTCATCTGCGGCGCCGCCGAACTCCTCGCTCCCCTTCCCTCGCCGCCTCCGCCATGGCCCCGAAGACCGAGAAGGCGAAGGCGGAGAAGACCAAGAAGGAGAAATCCGAGCAGGCGGCGAGGCTTGCTCTGCTGCGGAAGAGGAATGTCGTCTTCGCGCCGAGGCTCAGCGCGCGGGAGCTCTGGAACAAGTACTACTTGTTCTGGGCCAAGAAGACCAAGGCGCATCCTCGGACCAGAGTCTATCCCGCCGCCGCCAAGGACATTTACCCCGGCGGGTATTTCTTCTTCGCTGCTTTCTTCCACTGCGGCCTTTGTCCTCCCTTCTCTGAATTTTTTTGCGATATCATGAACACCTACAACCTCCACCTTCTAGACTTCACCCCCAACACCATCCTCACGATGGCGGTTTTCGCACATCTGTGCGAAAACTATATAGGGATCTATCCGAATGTAGCACTTTTTAGGCACTTCTTTACGCCTAGAGTAGAGGCCGGCGCCCCCCTCTCCGGAGGGATCTCTTGGGTCTTCCGCTTGAACAAGAAATAATCATATCTTCAAGGGGAACTCCGCGGCAAGTGGGAGGAGTGGCGCGCGGACTGGTGCTGGGTAGTAGAGGACGACCCGCAGCCCTTCACCGCGCCGCGCACCACAGCCATAGTGCGCGGCAGGGACTGGAGCGAGCTGGATTCGGACGACATCAAGCTCAACGTCGCCCTTGTTAGAATTCTTCGTCTCCGGGTAGCCAAGTTGACCATGGGAGAAGTGGGAGCAGACTTCCTCCGCCGCCGCATCACCCCTCTACAGGATAGGAAGAGGCCAGCATGGGAGTACGGCAACGCGGCGGACATAATGAGACTGCGCCCAGGGCTAAACTTCAACTTCACGTCGCTGGAGCTGAAGGGGATGGTCCGGGAACTTTTTAAGCACGACCCGGCCCACCCAGAGTTGTTCAGAGCTCCCCGGGGAGTGGTGCCCCTCTGCAACAGCACGGCCCGGGATCCCCTACGCGCAATGATGCCCGCATGCGACTCGCATGGCGTGGACCGCACATGGATACCGCCCAAGCCAGACGCCATCATGAGCTTCTTCGACAACCTGGTGGAGGTGCCGAAGAACAAGGATGAGATCAAGGGGCTCACCCGGGACACCACCGACCGGGAGATTGCTTATATAGCTTCTCGGGTAGAAGAGGCCGCTGCAGCCGCAGCGGCAGGAGAGTTCGGGTTCACGGTTGAAGAGGCAGAGGCTGCGGAAGCGTCCTGCCAAGCAGAGGAGGCGGAGATCCGCAGGTTGCTGAAGCTTCCCCCCGACGAGCTCGCCGGGGTCCCTTCTTTGAGGCACGCCGGGATCCCCGGAGTTGTGACCGAGGCCGCGGCAAGGGGCGAGGTTGCCGGAGGAAATAGAGGCACCGGAGGGAGCGGAGGCGCCGGAGGGAGTGGAGGCGCCGGAGGGAGCACGGCCGCAGGGCAGGGCGCTGGGCCCAGCAAGCCGGCCGAGGAGGAGGAGGAGGAGGACGCCGAGGCCGACGAGGACTCCGATGGGTCTCTGGGGCTCTACAACGACGACGTCTCCTCGTCCTCGGAGACCTCCCCGCCTCGGGCAAGTCCCAGGCGATCTCCGCTGAAGCGTCTCCGCAAGGCGACGACGGCGACGAGGGCGCAGGCCCCCCGACAACAACCAGCTCGCCGGGCGGCGCGAGCTACCCGGGGGAGTCAAGCCGCGACGGGAGCACCCGGCGCACCAACCGTGGCGGAGGCGACCCGCGCTCAAGCCACGGCAGAGGCGCCCCGTCCGTCAGTGCCAAGTGGAGGAGGGTCTTCACAGAGCGGAGTAGCTGCTCCGCCCGCTCCCCGTGCCCCGGCGTCCGCAGGGGCCGGGTCTTCGCAGTCCCCAGCCCCGGGGACCGCCAAGCGCCCGAGGGAGCCTTCTCCTCCTGCTCCTCGTGCGGACGCGCCTCAAGTGGCGTTCGACTTCTCTGCCTTGAGCGACGACGACGGCGACGAGGAACAGGAGTAAGGACTTGAAGTTTTGTATTTTCTTTTAACTTTGTCTTGATTCTTCCGTTGACGATTATGATCTTGCTTCTTGTTTTGATTTCAGGACCCTGGCCCAGCGAGCGGCGAAGAAGGCCAAGGTTCCCGTGGTCGAGGTCGAGGACGACTCGCCCGTCGCGGCGACAGGGGACGTGCCGGCAACGAGCTTGCCGGACCCGAGCGCTGCTCCGAGGAGCAGCCCCCAGCGTAGCCCCCAGTGTAAGTTTGGTTTTGCACTTTCCGCTCGTCGGGCGCGCTTGAGGATCTTGTTTATACTAACATCTTGTTGTTCTTGTTTTGTCTTGATTGTCTTGTGCAGAGGTGGAGCCGCAGCCACAGGAGCACCTGGAGATCACTCCCGAGGAGCCGCAGGCCCCGCCGTCCCCGCCAAGGACGAACTCTCCGGCGAGGGAGAGCGCTCCGCCAAGGGCGGGTACTCCGCCAAGGGCGAGTACCCCGCCAAGGGCGAGCTGCCCGGCGAGGGTGAACACCCCGCCAAGGGAGAGCTCCCCGGCGAGGGAGCCTGCCGTCGACGAAGTCCGCCAAGGTAGGTCTTGTAACTCCGTCTTCTCGGACTTGTCTTTTTTTTGGATATTTGCTTGAACTTTTTCCTTTCTTTTTCTTCTTCTTCTATCAGATCCTCCTCCCCCGGAGCAGATGGAGACGGAGGTCATCGTCGAGGAGGAGGGCGCGCAGGGCGACGGCGGCGATGCCCCTGTCGTTGAGGACGTGGCGGAAACCGCCGAGCCCGCCGCGGAGGAGACTGCCCCGACCGCAGACGCAGCGGCCGGGGAGGGGGACGGCGACCATACTGCCGGCCCGGAGGCGGCAGGAGCGTCAAGCGCTGCGCCGGCCGCCGACCCCTCCACCGAGAAGGAGCAGTCCGCCTACTAACTTGAGGCTCCCAACGGCGTCTTCATCCAAGTGCCGTGGGGATCCTCGTCGCGAGCCCCGCGGAGGGAGAGGCCTTTGATGGAGAGGTCCTCGCCTCCGCGGGCCTGAAGATCGTCGAGGCGCCTGGCGGGAGCGACGAGCCCGAGGAGGAGAAGTTGCTCCACCGGCTCCTGGCCCTTTACCGGGCCAGGCAGGCGAAGCTCGAGTCTCGGGAGGCCCTCACCGCCATGGCCGCAGCTGACATGGGGAAGCACGCCGCGGAGCTCCGCGCCGCCAACCAGGCGGCCCTCCGCGACCTGGCGGAGGAGCGCGAGCGGCTTGCCGGGGAGTACCAGGAATGGCTCCTGGAGAAGGCCGAGGCCGAGGAGCAGCAGCGACTCGCCGGAGAAGAGCTGTCCCGGCGAGAAGGAGAGCTCACCCAACGGAAGGTCAACCTCGACGCCCACGAGGAAGACCTTACCACCCGGGAGCAAGCCCTTGGCGGAGAGCTGAAGGAGGCGAAGGCTGCCGCCGCCACAGCAGAGACCGCCAAGAAAGACCTCGAGGCCAAGGTTGCGCAGCTGGAGGAGTTCCTGAGGGCGAGCACGGAGAGGGTCACCGCGCTCAACACAGAGCGCGAGAAGGATGCCCACACTAACTCTGAACTCCAGGTGCGCCTTTCCAAGCAAGGCGACGAGCTGAAGGCCGCCAAGGACTCGATTGCAGATCTGGAGCTGAAGGTTTCCACGCTGAAGGACTCTCTTGACGCCGTCCGGGACCGGGAAACTAAGCTGAAGGACGAGCTCCGCAGGGAGCGGGGCCTGGTTGAGAGCGCCGCCACTTCAGCTGAGAACTTCCGCTGGACCGTCGAGGTATGGACCGAAGACCTGGTGGCTTCCGCCGCTGCCATCGACAAGGAGCTGATGGCGCTGAGGGTTGAGCATCTCATATACTCTCCGGATCCAAACCTCCCCCACAGCGCCAAGCTCAGCCTTTTCTTCAGAGGGGTCGCGCCGGCTCTCGCAAATCTTCAGAAGAAGCTTCCCGCGCAGCTGGCCGAGGAGTCACGCCAGCTCTGCGCGAGAACCTTGGAGCGTGTTCTGACGAAGATAGTGTACCGCAATCCTGGTATAAACCTCGCCAACGTTCTCCGCAGCTTGCCGGCCGACGCGGATATGGAGGCGCTGAAGGCGCAGGTCGCCCACATCATCGCCAAAGTGAACAAGATCTCTAGGATTGAAGGCGACCGCGTAGATTAGGCCTCCTTTTCTTTATCTCTTTTGTTGCTGCATAGTGTGCCATGAACTTATTAGTCATTGCGACAAGTTATCCCTTGTAAGATATTATCTTATTTCGGGCAATCGATGCAGTGTTATCCCCCTTGCTTTGGTCCTTTACTTTGTATGCTTTTAACCCTACGCTTCTAGGGGACTTGCCGGCAAGGGGCCCTTGCCGCGAGCGCTGAGTGCTGGACTCTGAGCAGCCTGCTGGCTAAGGTCTTACCGGCAAGCAACCTTGCCGCAGCTAGTCGCAACGCACTCAGCTTGCTGAGCGAACTCGTAAACGAAACAAGGGCGCGACACTTGTCGCAGCTCACTCGAGTCGTTGAGCGTACTCGAAAACAAGATAAGGGTGCGGCTAGCCACAGGTAGGTTCCTCCGCGCACAGGTTTTCCATACAAAGTGTGGTTGTTCAAGGAAGATAACCAAAATTTAAAAATTTGAATTGCTCAAATTCTGGTAACTTAGCTTTCATATATTTGCTTGCTTCCCGGTAAGGCTTCTCTTTCCAAAGCTTTCATATATTTGCTTGCTTCCCGGTAAGGCTTCTCTTTCTTGAACATCACTTGGTTCATCTTCCATCTCCTTCCCCCCCGGCAAACTTGTGCGCGAGGAACATTCCTTCTGCTTAAGAGGAAAAGAGAAAGAAGAGGGAAACAAGTATATGGCCTTTCGGCGTGCTAATGCTTACCGGATACGTGTGTTGCACAAGATGCCAAATAATGCATGCAAATAGCGAAGAAAAGCATGGGAAGGCAAATAGTGCAAAACACAAAAGCTTTACTGATGCACGGGATCTGCGCCCGGCTTTGTACAAAGGTTTACATGCAACAGCGGCAAAGCTTGTACAAAAGGTGGTTGCCGGAGCGGATCGCGGCAACCGCGCCTCATGGGTGAAACTTGCGAAGATGCTCTATGTTCCAGGAGTTGCTCACCGGTAAGCCTTCTTCAGTCTCGAGGCGGACAGCGCCGGGCCTTGTGACTTGTCTCACCCGATAAGGGCCTTCCCACTTCGGCGTCAACTTGTTGGAATTCTTGGCGGACTGAACACGCCGAAGAACAAGGTCGCCTTCCTCGAGACTCCTGGCCTTAACCTTGCGGCTATGGTAGCGGCGCAAGGCTTGCTGGTATCGAGCAGCTCGTACAGCAGCCTGGAGACGTTCCTCCTCGAGGAGCAATGCATCATCTTGTCGCAGTTGCTCTTGCTCGAGCTCATCATAAGCGAGCACTCGAGGAGATCCGTATACGAGTTCCGTGGGGAGAACTGCCTCTGCCCCATAGACTAGGGCAAAGGGTGTCTGTCCGGTGGCTCGACTTGGTGTCGTTCTGATTGACCAAAGAGCCGCCGGTAACTCCTCTATCCAGTTTCTTCCGCACTTGCGCAGCCTGTCAAAGGTCCTTGTCTTGAGTCCGCGCACCACTTCAGCATTGGCCCTCTCCGCTTGACCGTTGCTCCTCAGGTGAGCAACAGAAGCGAAACAGACCTTGGCGCCAAGGTCTTGGACGTACTGCATGAAGGTGCGACTAGTAAATTGTGTACCGTTGTCGGTGATGATCCTGTTAGGGATTCCGAAACGGCAAACAATCGACCTGAAGAACCTGACCGCTGACTGTGCTGTCACCTTTCTCATTGGTTCCACTTCTGGCCACTTTGTGAACTTGTCGATTGCAACGTACAAGTACTCAAAGCCCCCGACAGCTCGGGGGAAGGGGCCGAGGATATCGAGCCCCCAGACCGAGAAGGGCCAGGACAAAGGAATCGTCTGGAGAGATTGAGCTGGCTGATGAATTTGCTTTGCATGGAACTGGCACGCTTCACACTTGGTTACTAGTGCAGTTGCATCTTGGAGGGCTTCTTGCCAAAAGAACCCTTGCCGGAAAGCTTTCCCGGCAAGTGCCCTTGCGCCAATGTGGTGGCCACATATGCCTTTGTGTATCTCTGCCAACAGTTTCTGTCCATCTTCTCTGGAAATGCACTTCAACCTGACACCATTGAGTCTTCTTCTGTACAGCTCGTTATCCACGAACTGGTACATACTTGACTGCCTTGTTATCTTCTCTATCTCTGCTGGGTCATCGGGAAGTTCTCCAGTTTGTAGAAAACGGACGATCTGCTGCGCCCACGCCGGAGCCCGAGGCTCAACGGCAAGGACTAAAGGCTCGAGGGCCGCTGCGGGAACCCCAGCTTCTACGGCAAAAACCTCTGGTTCCGCCGGAGCTGATGGTCCCCCGGCAAGCTCGCCGGGGCGAGGCTTGTCGGGAACGCTTGCTTCAACTGTACAGATCCGAGGATCTGCAGGAGCAAACTGTTCCTCAGCGTTCTGATCGTTGATCTTGGGGACCTTGGTGGCGGCCTTGGGGAGATCCGCCGGCAAGTAGTCGCCGGAGACCAACTTTCTCTTCTTGGACTGCCCAATTGATGGTGTAACGGATGGCTGAGTTAGCTTGAGCAAGAAGGTCCCTGGTTCCACAGGTAACTTCATCGCAGCACACTTTGAAAGGCCATCTGCAATGTCATTCTGAGCTCTCGGGACGTGCTCCATCTGCAGACCTTCAAAGTGCTCTTCAAGCTTCCTCACTTCATCTACATAAGCTTCCATCAAAGGGCTCTGGTAGCTCTTGTTGACTTGTCGGACCACCAACTGAGAATATCCCCGGACAATCAGCTTCCTGATCCCAAGTTCGGCCGCAATCCTGAGGCCGGCAAGCAAGCTTTCATACTCAGTAGTATTGTTTGTCGCTTGCTCCCTGGGAAAGTGCATCTGGATAACATACTTGAGGTGCTCTCCGGTGGGCGCGATGAGTACCACGCCGGCACCGGCGCCTTGCAGCGAGAAGGCACCATCAAAGTACATTACCCATTCACTTGTCGTTTCTTGTACGGGTACACTTGTTTCTGGAACTTTCTCATCGGGCGTTGGGGTCCATTCAGCTATGAATTCTGCCAAAGCTCGGCTCTGAATAGTTGAAGTACTTTCAAACTTGAGACCAAAGCTTGACAGCTCCAGTGCCCACTCGACGATCCTGCCTGTTGCCTCTGGGTTGTGCAATATCCTCTTCAACGGAAAGCGAGTGACCACTGTTATCTCGTGTGCTTGGAAGTAATGGCGCAGCTTTCTCGAGGCCATGAGGAGGCCGAAAAGCAACTTCTGCACCCCGGAGTATCTTGATCTAGCCCCCTGCAAGAGGGAACTCACAAAATACACCGGGCGCTGCACCATCTTTCTTCGCACTTCTCCTTGATCCTGCACAGAGTCGTCCTTGTCGGGGCCAGAGCTTGCCGGAGGAGCCCCCCGCTTGTCGATGGATTCGCTTGCCGGTGGTGCTGACTCCTCGTCGGCCTCCCGCTCTGCTACTAACGCAGCACTAACCACCTGGTTGGTTGCCGCTAGGTACAGCAGCAATTTTTCCTGTGGCCTAGGTGCGACAAGTATTGGAGTGGAGGATAGGTACCGTTTCAAGTCTTGCAGCGCTGCCTCCACTTCCGGAGTCCACTTCATGGGACCTGCCTTCTTCAAAATCTTGAAGAAAGGCAGGGCGCGTTCTACAGACTTCGAAATGAACCTACTGAGGGCAGCCACACAACCTGCAAGTCTCCTGACATCCTTGACGCGCTTCGGGGCCTCAATCTGCTCGATGGCTTTTATCTTGTCGGGGTTGGCTTCAATCCCCCTCTGTGACACAAAGAACCCGAGAAGCTTGCCGGGGGGGACTCCAAAGACACAATTCTCGGGGTTCAACTTAAGCTGGATCTTGCGCAGGTTCTCAAATGTTTCTTCCAAATCTTGGATCAGTGTATCTTTGCTCTTGCTCTTGACCACGATATCATCCATGTAAGCCTCTACATTTCTGTGAATCTGTGGCTCAAAAGCAGTGTATACCACCCTTGCAAAGGTTGAGCCTGCATTCTTCAATCCGAAAGGCATGCGAATGAAACAATATGTGCCACATGGAGTAATGAATGCAGTCTTCTCTTCATCTTCTTTGGCCATAAAGATCTGGTGGTAGCCTGAATATGCATCAAGAAAGGAGAGCAGCTCACATCCAGCAGTGGAGTCAACAATCTGGTCAATGCGCGGCAAGGGAAATGGATCCTTGGGACATGCTTTATTGACATCAGTGAAGTCGATACATAGCCTCCACTTCCCGTTGGCCTTACGCACGACGACTGGGTTTGCTAACCACGTCGGATGGATCACGCCTCTAACTAGGCCCGCTGCTTCTAGCTTCTTGATCTCTTCGGCAATGAATTCTTGGCGCTCCACGGCTTGCTTTCTGACCTTCTGCTTGACGGGCCGCGCATGAGGACAAACAGCAAGCTTGTGCTCATTTCCCTTCCTGGGAACACCGGGGATGTCAAATGGTTGCCAGGCGAACACATCAACATTCGCCCGCAGGAAGGTAACGAGCACGCTTTCCTATTTGCTGTCAAGTGTGGCACTGATGGTGAAGGTACCACCAGTGCCGTCCTCCTTGGCGGACACCTTCTTGGTTGCCGGAGGAGCGGCCATCCCCTTCTTGCACTTGCCGGTGGAGCTCGATGGAACGTCCTCGACGGCAGCGTAGCACTCCGAAGAGGTGCGGTTGCCGGAGTGGGTCCCAGAGCACTTGCCGGACTTTGTCTTGGTCTTCTTCCCCCCGGGAGCTTCAGCGGCAAGTGTGTTGCTCTCCGCTGCGGCTGCTGCATCCCGGTATATCTTGTCGGCGCAGATAAGCGCGTCCTTCTTGTCGCCATGGACAGAAATGACGCTTATCGGCCCCGGCATCTTGAGTACGTTGTAGGCATAGTGGGAAGCTGCCATGAATTTGGCGAGGGCAGGACGGCCGAGTATCCTATTATACGGTAATGGTATATCGGCGACGTCGAATGTGATGCGCTCAGTTCTGAAGTTGAGCTCCGCGCCAAAGGTCACTGGCAGGGTGATCTTCCCCTTGGGCTTGCTCCTCCCCGAGTTGATTCCTTGGAAAGAACCGGTCTCTTCGAGCTCGCCATCTGGGATTTGGAGTTTCTTGATCACAGCAGAGGAGATCAAGTTCAGCCCGGCCCCGCCGTCAACCAACATTTTGGTGACCTTGAGGTTGCGGATGGTTGGTGAGACCAACATCGGCAAACACCCGACCGCAGTGGTGCGGTCAGGGTGATCCTCAAGATCAAAAATGTTGGGCGTGCTGGACCATTTGAGGAGCCTGCGCGACTCCACGGGCGGCTCTGCTGCATTTACTTCCCGCACCCACTGTTTGAGTTGGCGGTGGGAAGTATGCAGAGAGGCGCCGCCGTTGACGCACAGGACTTCCGTGGCCTTCTGGAACTCCTGCTCGCTGTCATCACCTTCCTCCATGTCGTCGTCGTCGTCTTCTTCATCCTTGTCGCGGCCCCGGGGAGGTCGGTCACCTTGCCGCTGCTTGGCCTTGCCGCGGCGTCCTCCCCGGCCATTGAATGGCCGCTTCTTGCTTGGCTCCCCTCCGCCACCTTGGGCCTTCTCCTTGTCGCGCCTCTCGTACTCAGCTTTCTGCTGCTCGACGAGGTACTCGACGCGTTTGCAGTTGGAGAGGTCGTGGCCCTTGGTGCGGTGGATCTTGCAGTATTGCTTGTCGGAGCCGTCCTGCTTGTCGGCTGCCGCTACAGGGGCAGGCTCCTTGCCGGAGCCGCTGGCCTGTGTTTGCTTGGCAGGAGCCTCCTTGCCGGACTTCTCGACGGCAAGCACTTCCTTCTTGTTCTTTCTTCTATTGTTCCGCCGCCGGCTCTTCTTTGCCGGGGCGGCATCCTCGCTGTCGCTTCCCCCTGCGCCAGCATCCTCCCCGGGGAGTTTCCTCCCCTCTTCGGCGCGTGCGCACTTATCAGCTAGAGCATAGAGCTCGCTGACATACCGTATCTTGGTCATGGCCATTTCTTCACGCATGCGGCGGTTACGCATGTTCTGGTGGAACGCGCTGATAACCGCAGCAGGGTGGACGTCGGGGATGTTGTGCTGCACACGACTGAAGCGCTGGATGTACTTGCGCAGAGGTTCTCCTTCCTTCTGGGCCAAGATGTGGAGATCGCTCTCCTGGCCGTGGGGTTTGTGGCCGCCCGTGAAGGCGCCAACAAACTGATGGCAAAGATCTGCCCAAGAAGAAATGGAGCCTTCCGGCAAGTGCATAAGCCAAGAACGAACGTTCGGCTTAAGCACTAGCGGGAAGTAATTCGCCAATATCTTCTCGTCGCGCCCCCAGACAGCCTGCACCGCGATGGTGTAGATGCTGAGGAATTCCGAGGGGTGCGTCTTGCCGTCGTACATCTCCGGTACGTCGGGCTTGAAGTTCTTCATGCTGGGCCACTGGACGCGCCGCAGCTCACGGGTAAACGCAGGGCAACCTGCCGCGTACGGCAAGTCGCCTGGTTCACCGGGCGCGTGCGTGTCGATAGCGTTCCCAGCTCGCTGATCTGATTGTCGCCGAGCTTCTCGGCGGCGCTCGATCGTCGTTCGAGCGTCTTCTTGTCGCCGGTCGTCAAGGACTTGGCGCTGGTCCCGACGGGCCCGCGGATCCGACGACGCCGTGGAGTCGTCGTCGACGTTGATCCGGCGGGGCGGCGTCTTCTGCTTCCGCGGCGGGGAGTGCACGGTGGTTGCACCCCCGGCGGTCTTGTCGCCGTCGGCCTTCGTCTTCTCGACTTGCCGTGGCCGCGAGGTCGCCGGCTGCTGCGGCGTATCGTTGTTGGCGAAGGCGATCAGGCTCTGGATGGTTGCCCTCCAGTCTTCGGCCTTGTCTGCCGCTGGAGGGAAGTCGAGGAGCAGTTGCGCTCTTGCGAGCGCTTCTGCTGGAGAGGAGGGGAGCGGGGGCGAGCGGCGCGAGGAGCGCGATATGCTCGGACTCCTAACATGGTTAGAAGGAGCAGGGTCCCGCCCCGGCGACCGCGCCTTGCTCGTGCCCGGACGGTGGCCCGGAGCATCCCGCGAGCCTCCGGTTTGCCCTTGGCCCAGCAAGCGGATGCCACCTCCTGTGCCATGGCGCTGCTGGGTTGTTGTTTGCTGAGATGGACGTGGCGCATCTACGGCGACCGAGGCCTTGGAGTTGGTCCGGCCGTCCGCCTTGTCCTTGGATTTAGCGGTGCCGTGAGTTTCCTCACCGGCGACCACTCTTCCGCCGGCGTCTCCTCCACCCACCGTTGGTTCTGGTGGTGGAACAGACGCGGACGGGCCTGCGACCTCCGAAGCCTTCTTCTTCGGGGCCATGCTGTTGCTGCTGATGATGTTGATGTGGCTGAAGATGTTGATGAAGAATGCGCCCGCGTGAACGCCGGATCAGGTTCACACAACCTCGACGCCCCATACCTGGCGCGCCAAAGATGTCGGGGGAAACTGTCCACCACGAGCACCTATGGGACCGGAGCCCCTTGTTCGTGCGGTGAGGGAGCGGAGGGAGCACAAAGAGCAGATCGTGGTGAGCACGCGGGCAGTTTACCCAGGTTCGGGCCGCGATGGACGCGTAAAACCCTACTCCTGCTTAGATTGTATTGAGTTGGGGAGCTCGGGAGCTTGAAGAACTAGCTACACCGAGCAAATGAGCGATCTAGGTTCCGAACCCTTTCTACGTTGTGCATGGGCCTCCTTTTATAGTTCAAGGGGTCACCGACAGGTGTCAACGTAGGAGAAAGGAGTAAAAAGGTAACTTTGATGGTAGTTGTAATAGTGCGGGAACAGTGGATGAACAGTGGATGAACAGTGGTCATCACCTACTTTGACAGTGGGGGACAAGGGCATTAAATGCCCGTCACCGTCGACCCCAAAAGCGCCCGCCCTTGCGTCTCCGTTTGCCACGGCGACAGCTTCGTCACCGTGGAGTGCCACCGTGTCCCCCAGGCTGCACAGCCATCCGCCACGCGTCCCTGGAATGGCCCCAGGGCGACGCGTGGTTCGATGAGCTGGAGCGCGGGCACACAACGTAACTCTCCCCGGCAAGCACCTTGCCGGGGCCTTGACCTTGCCGGGCCCGGAAGCTTGTCGGGCTCTGAAGCTTGTCGCTCCCCGGGCCCCCCCGGGGCGCATGCCGCGCCGAGGCATGTCTTCTGAAATGTGATCTTCTGGTCTTCCTGGCGAGCTTCTCTGGCCAGGGTCTTGTGTGAGCGAGGTAATCTTGAGCCTGGGACGGCCTTCCCGGCAAGCTCCACTTGCCGGGGTCTCGATCTTCCGTCTTGTATACTTTGTTTTTGAATGGCTTCATATGGATCAGAAAGGTCTCCGGCAAGCACGTGGTAGGCCCTGCCGCGGGAAGCTGCTACTGCCCGTGCACAAGTTGGGGTACTGAGGTACCCCTACCTTAGTACACCGACAGAGATCTACGCGAAAGTCATATACAAAGTACCCATTACAAACACTTATCCCTCGCATTACATTATTTGCCATTTGCCTCTCGTTTTCCTCTCCCCCACTTCACCTTTGCCTTTTTTCCATTCCCCTTTTTGTTCGCTTGTGTTGCCATGTGCCTTCTATTTGCTTGCATCTTTGCTTGCTAAAAATATATTGATATGGATCCACTTAAAGTGCTCTACTTGGATCATCTTTGACCCTTATGCGCTCGTGCTGAAACCCCAAGTAGCCTAGTTGATGGGAAATCATTAGATGAGCATGCTCATTTTGTGTGTCACCGTTTGTCTGAAAAAGGGAGACTCTTATGGGATCAAATAAACAGATTGTTGTGTTATGCTTGGAATCTTTGTGAAATTTGTGATTTTACTTGTTGCTCTAAGAACCCTAAAAAACACCTCCCCTACCTATGTGAGTTTAATGATAATGAATTCTTATCTTCTTATGCAAAGGGTGTTTATAGTTACTACGATATCGAACAAATTGCTTCTAAGGGTGCTTATGAAGTTGCTTCTTTGATTTAAAAGTATGATATTACTCTCTACGAATCTGAAATTTTTGACATAATTAAATATTGCTTTGAAAACTATGCTCATAATATCTATGTCAAAGAATTTATTGAAAGAATGACAGCTGCTTTGGAAGAAAATAATGATATGCATGAATCTATAGATAATTGTGATTCAGATGATTTGGTTGAAATATCCCTTGATGAACATGACGCTTGCTATTCTTGTGGTCATGATGCCAATATTTATAATATGGATTTGCTATAGTTCCTTATGTTAAACATGAGATCGTTACTATTGCACCCATACTTGATAGATCCTTCGATGAAAAGCATGATTGCAATGATGTTATTATAAATTATCTTAATGTCGATTGTGTTAATGATATGCAAAACCACAAGCTTGGGGATGCTAGTTTTGCTATGACTACTATTTGTTACAATGGTCATGATTGGGGTTATTCTTCTTATGATCTGGAAAATTTATTTAATCCCCATGATATATATGAGATTGATAATAATGTTTGCAATAATACTAAAAGTGGGTTTGGAGAGGAAATTACTTTAGTTAATATTAATCCCACTATTTTGGAATAGTGTCAACTTCGCATGCATGTGGATCATGATGAGAATATGTTATGTGCTAGCTATATTGTTGAATTTTTTTATGAGCCGACATGCAATTATTATGAGATACGAAAATATGATTGTAGAAATTTTCATGTTACTAAATTACCTCTCATTATGTTGAGATTGATCTTGTTTTCTTTTTCTTCCTTGCATATGCTAGATATTGCTTGTCTATCTAATTTGTTTTCCTATAAAATTCCTATGCATAGGAAGTATGTTAGACTTAGATATGATTTTCACATGCTATATGATACTCCTTTTTGTGCTTCAATTCTTATCTTTCATGTGAGCGTCATTGAAATCTCAAGCCTATTTTAATGGTTATAAAGAAAGAGCTTGTTGGGAGGCAACCCAATTTTATTTTCTTTGCTTTTGCTTCTGTTTTGTAACAAATATTACATCTAACTTCTTTTTAGATGTGGTTTTGTGTTTTTATTAGTGTTTTTTCCAAGTAGAAACCTTTGGGAAGACTTGGGTGAAGTCCTTGCGATCTTGCTGTAAAAAACAGAAACTTTAGCGCTCACGAGATTAGTTACCATTTTTTACTGGAGAGTGTTTTTTAGTTGATTCTTTGTGCAGATGATTAATAGACAAATTCATCATGTCCACCAATTTATTTCAATTTTTTAGAGTTAGAGAAGTTTTCGGAAGTTACAGATTGCTACAGACTGTTCTGTTTTTGACAGATTCTGTTTTTCGTGTGTTGTTTGCTTATTTTGATGAATCTATAAGTAGTACCGGGGGGTATGAATCATAGAGAAGTTGGAATACAGTAGGTTTAACACCAATATAAACAAAGAATGAGTTCATTACAGTACCTTTGAGTAGTGGTCTGTTTTCTTATA
Source organism: Secale cereale (assembly GCA_902687465.1). Classification (NCBI taxonomy): domain Eukaryota; kingdom Viridiplantae; phylum Streptophyta; class Magnoliopsida; order Poales; family Poaceae; genus Secale; species Secale cereale. The sequence continues at coordinate 262,265,391 of LR738714.1, forward strand.
CTAACGGAGCTCACGAGATTTTTGGCTAAGTTTTGTGTTGTGAAGTTTTCAAGTTTTGTGTAAGAATTTGATGGAGTATGGAACAAAGAGTGGCAAGAGCCTAAGACTGGGGATTCCCAAGGAACCCCAAGGTAAAATTCAAGGACAACCAATATCCTAAGTTTGGGGATTCCCCGGGAAGGCATCCCCTCTTTCGTCTTCGTCTATCGGTAACTTTACTTGAGACTATATTTTTATTCACCACATGATATGTGTTTTGCTTGGAGAGTCATGTATGATTTGAGTCTTTCCTTTTTAGTATACCACAATCATCCTTGCTGGATACACCTTTTGAGAGAGATGCACATGAATAGGAATATATTAGAATACTCTATGTGCTTCACTTATATCTTTTAAAGCACGGTGGTGGTTTTATTTTGTAGAAACTATTGATCTCTCATGCTTCACTTATATTATTTTGAGAGTCTATTAGAGCAGCATGGTAATGTGCTTTGGTTATAAAACTAGTCCTAATATGATAGGCGTCCAAGATGGGTATAGTAACAACTTTCATAAAAGTGCATTGAATACTATGAGAAGTTTGATACTTGATGATTGTTTTGAGATATGAGGATGGTGATATTAGAGTCATGCTAGTAGAGTAGTTGTGAATTTTAGAAATACTTGTGTTGAGGTTTGCAAGTCCCGTAGTATGCACCTATGGTAACCATTGTGTGACTAATTTGAAGCATGAGGTATTTCATTGAGTGTCATCCTTTGTGTGGAGGTCGGGATCAGGCGATGGCTAACTCCTACCAACCCTTCCCATAGGAGCATGCGTGTAGTACTTTGTTTTGATGACTTGTATATTTTCACAATAAGTATGTGAGTTCTTTATGACTAATGTAGAGTCCATGGATTTTATGCACTCTCACCCTTCCACCATTGCTAGCCTCTCTTGTACCGCGCAACTTTTGCCGGTACCATACACCCACCATATACCTTCCTCAAAACAGCCACCATACCTACCTATCATGGCATTTCCATAGCCATTCCAAGATATATTGCCATGAAACTTTCCACCGTTCTGTTTATTATGACACGCTTCATCATTGTCATATTTCCATGCATGATCATGTAGTTTACATTGTATTCGTGGCTAGGCCACCATGCATAATCTTTCATACATGTCACTCTTGATTCATTGCACATCCCGGTACACTGCTGGAGGCATTCATATAGAGTCATACTTTGTTCTAGTATCGATTCGTAATATCGTGTTGTAAATCAATATAAGTGTGATGATCATAATTATTAGAGCATTTTCCCAAAGAAAAAAAAGAAAAGAAAAAAGAAGAAAGGCCAAGGGAAAAAGAAAGGCCCAAAAAAAAAGAAAAAAAAAGGAAATAAAAAAGGGACAATGCTACTATCTTTTTCCACACTTGTGCTTCAAAGTAGCACCATGATCTTCATGATAGAGAGTCTCTTGTTTAGTCACTTTCATATACTAGTGGGAATTTTCATTATAGAAATTGGCTTGTATATTCCAACGATGGGCTTCCTCAAATGGCCTAGGTCTTCATGAGCAAGCAAGTTGGATGCACACCCACTTAGTTTCTTTTGTTGAGCTTTCATACATTTATAGCTCCAGTGCATCCGTTGCATGGCAATCCCTAATCACTCACATTGATATCTATTGATGGGCATCTCCAAAGCCCATTAATACGGCTAGTTGATGTGAGACCATCTTCCTCTTTTTTCTTCTCCACAATCACCATTCTATTCCACCTATAGTGCTAAATCCGTGGCTCACGCTCATGTATTGCGCGAAAGTTGAAAAAGTTTGAAAAAAATTAAGTATGAAACAATTGCTTGGCTGAAACCGGGGTTGAGCATGATTTGACTATTTTTTGTGACGAAGATGGAGCATAGCCAAACTATATGATTTTGTAGGGATGAACTTTCTTTGGCCATGTTATTTCGAGAAGACATGATTGCTTTGTTAGTATGCTTGAAGTATTATTATTCTTATGTTAATATAGACTTTTGTCTTGAATCTTTCGGATCTGAACATTCATGCCACAATAAAGAAAATTACATTGAGAATTATGTCGGGTAGCATTCCAAATCAAAAATTCTGTTTTCATCATTATGTGAAAGATATTATGTACTACTTCGATAATCCTGAGAAAACCCCATTCAACTATATAATGGGAGTAACATTGGATCAACGTGAATACTTGAGGGATTATCGCTTGACACAAAAAGGGAAACTATTATGGGATCAAATTTATATGTTGCGTTGGTATGCTTGGGATTTATGCTTGAGATATGATTATACTTGATGTTCTAGGATGAAGGCTCCACACCTTCCCTTTTCATGCAAATTTAATGATGATGAAACCTTAGCTTCTTATGCTAATGGTATATATGATTATTATGATGTGGAACAAATAGAAGAATTCGTTGTTTTTAAGGGTGCTTATGAAATTGAATCTCTATTTAAAAATTATGATGCTTTTGATGATGATGTTTATAGGCCTGAAAATCTTACTATATTGAAATATTGCTATTTGAATTATGAATATAACTCCAATATTAATGTGTTTATTGAGAAGGTCTCCGCTGTCCAAGAAGAGACTAATATTTTGCAGGAGTCTATGGAAGAAGAAACTGATGACATTGTGAGCTCATTGGATGAAAAAGATGAGGAGGAAGAGCGGATTGATCACCCCTGCCCACCTTCTAATGAGAGTAACTCTTTATCCTATACATTATTTAATTTCCCTTTGTGCTTACCGAAGGATAAATGCTATGATGATTGTTATGATCCCGTTGATTCTTTTGAAATATCCCTTTTTGATGATGCTTGCTATGCTTGTGGCCAAGATGCCAATATAAATTATTCTTATGGAGATGAACTTTCTATAGTTCCTTATGTTAAACATGAGATAGTTGCTATTGCACCCACACATGATAGTCCTATTATCTTTTTGAATTCTCCAAACTACAATGTACTGGAGAAGTTTGCACTTATTAAGGATTATATTGATGGGTTGCCTTTTTCTATTACACATGATGATTTTGATGAGTATAATATGCATGTGCTTGCTGCTCCTACTTGCAATTATTATGAGAGAGGAACTATATCCCCGCCTTCTCAACGTTTCCAACACAATAGAATTGCAAGAAACTGCTTATACTATGTATTGGCCTTTACTTGATGTGCATGAATTGTTCTTGTATGACATGCCTACGCATAGGAAGAGAGTTAGACTTTGTTTTTGCATGACACATATCACTTTGTGCTCACTACTAAATGCCAAATCATTGCTAATTAAAATTGGCTGTGATATACCTTGGGATCCGGGTGGATCCATTACTTGAGCACAATATGCCTAGCTTAATGGCTTTAAAGAAAGCGCTACCAGGGAGACAACCCAGAAGTTTTAGAGGGTCATTTATTTCTGTTGTGTGCTTTTATAAAGTTTTAAAAAAGAGGGGAACCTAAAACTTTTTCAAAAAGAGAAGTGAAAGTAAGAAGGACGAGCACCGTTGAAATGGGGGAGCTCCTTGAACTTTGTTCATGCCCATGGAAACCTTGCAAATCTTGAATTACAGAAACTTTTCAATAAAAATAATTATCCCCTTGTACAACTCCACTGTATTATACAAATAATGTGCCAAGAATTTCCTTTAGGATGATTAAACTGCATGTTGGTTTGTGCGGTGCAAAAACAGAAACTTTGGTTGTAGTACGCGCTTTGACATTTTTTACTGGAACGTCGAAAGGATCTGAAACTTTTTGCAAAGTCTTGCTATACAAACTGTTGATTTTCCTTATTTTTCCAGAATTTTTAGAGTTACAGAAGTATGGTTAATGTTGAGATTACTAGATATTGTCCTATTTTCACAGATTGCTGTTATAGCTTCATTATTTGCATATGCTTGAATTCTTGTTGAAGCCTCCTTGACTTGGGGCCATAGAATTGTGATAGCATATTGTGGGTAATGTTTGTTCATAATTATACAATAATGTTAGAGCAGTACATGATGGGATTTTATTGATCATATGCACTAACCCCGCCACTAAAAGTTCAGTTAAGTTTTATGTGGATGAATTGTTCGAAGATCGAGGAGGTATCGATATGAGGAGAACGAGGAGAGGAAAGAGCTCAAGCTTGGGGACACCCGAGGCACCCCAAGTAAATATTCAAGTAGACTCAAGCGTCTAAGCTTGGGGATGCCTCGGAAGGCATCCCATCTTTCTTCAACAAGTATCAGTATGTTTTCGGATTCGTTTCATTGACATGTTATGCGTAAACTCTTGGAGCGTCATGTACTTTTTATTTTTCCTTTTAATAAATGCACCATGATCGTATGAGATAGTCCTTGGTTGATTTATAGAATGCTCTTTGCACTTCACTTATATCTTTTGAGTATGGCTTTATAGAATGATTCTTGTGCTTCACGTATATCATTTGAAGTTTGGATTGCATGTTTCTCTTCACATAGAAAACCGCCATTTGTAGAATGTTCTTTTGCTTCACTTAAATTTGTTAGAGCATGGGCATATATTTTGTAGAAATAATTTAAATTCTCTTGCTTCACTTATATCTATTTAGAGAGTTGACAGGAATTGGTCATTCACATGGTTAGTCATAAAATCCTAAATAAACTTGTAGATCGTTGAATACGGTATGTTTGATTCCTTGCAATAGTTTTGCGATATAAAGATGGTGATATTAGAGTCATGCTAGTGGGTAGTTGTGGATTGTAGAAATCCTTGTGTTGAGGTTTGTGATTCCCGAAGCATGCACGTAAGATGAACCGTTATGTGACAAAGTCGGAGCATGATTTATTTTTTTATTGTCATCCTTTGTGTGGAGGTCGGGGTCGCGCGATGGTTAACTCCTACCAACCCTTCCCCTAGGAGCATGCGTTTAGTACTTTGTTTCGATGGCTAATAAATTTTTGCAATAAGTATGTGAGTTCTTTATGACTAATGTTTAGTCCATGGATTATACGCACTCTCACCCTTCCACCATTGCTAGCCTCTCTTGTACCGCGCAACTTTCGTCGGTACCATACACCCACCATAGACCTTCCTCAAACAAGCCACCATACCTACCTATCATGAAATTTCCATAGCCATTCCAAGATATATTGCCATGTAACTCCATCGTTCCGTTTATTATGACACACACCATCATTGTCATATGCATGATCGTAAGATAGCTAGCATGATGTTTCCATGGCTTGTCCGGTTTTTGATGCCATTGCTACGCTAGATCATTGCACATCTTGGTACACCGCCGGAGGCATTCACATAGAGTCATATTTTGTTCTAGCTTCGAGTTGTAATCTTTGAGTTGTAAGTAAATAAAAGTGTGATGATCTTCATTATTAGAGCATTGTCCTGTGTGAGGAAACAAAAAAAGAAGAAAAAAAGAGAGAAAGGCCAAATAAAATAAAGAGATGGCGCCCAAAAAAGGAGGGGGCTAAAAAAAGCCCCTCCAAAAAAATGAGAGAAAAACAGAGAAGGGACAATGTTACTATCTTTTTACCACACTTGTGCTTTATCATAGCACCATGTTCTTCATGATAGAGAGTCTCCTATGTAGTCACTTTCACATACTAGTGGGAATTTTCATTATAGAACTTGGCTTGTATATTCAAACGACGGGATTCCTCAAATGCCCTAGGTCTTCAAGAGCAAGCAAGTTGATGCACACCCACTAGTTTTCTTTTTGAGCTTTCATACACGTATAGCTCTAGTGCATCCGTTACCTGGCAATCCCTACTCACTCACATTGATATCAATTGATGGACATCTCCATAGTCCATTGATTTGCCTAGTTGATGTGAGACTTTCTCCCTCCTTTTGTCTATCACCACCTTCTATTCCACCCATAGTTCTATGTCCATGGCTCACGCTCATGTATTGCGTGAAAGTTGAAAAAGTTTGAGAACACTAAAGTATGATACAATTGCTTGGCTAAAACCGGGGTTGTGAATGATTTAAATACTTTGTGTGGTGAAGATAGAGCATAGCCAGACCATATGATTTTGTAGGGATAACTTTCTTTGGCCATGTTATTTTGAAAAGACATGATTGCTTTATTAGTATGCTTGAAGTATTATTGTCTTAATGTCAAATGAAAGACTATTGCTTTGAATCACTCGTGTCTTAATATTCATGCCATGATTAGATTACATGATCAACATTATGCTAGGTAGCATTCCACATAAAAAAGTATCTTTTTTATCATTTACCTACTTGAGGACGAGTAGGAATTAAGCTTGGGGATGCTGATACGTCTCCATCGTATCTTTAATTTTTGATTGTTCCATGCCAATATTCTACAACTTTCATATACTTTTGGCAACTGTTTATACTATTTTTTGAGACTAACATATTGATCGAGTGCCCAGTGCCAGTTCCTGTTTGTTGCATGTTTTTTGTTTCGCAGAATATACATATCAAACGGAGTCCAAACAGGATAAAATTGGACGGAGATTTTTTTTGGAATATATGTGAATTTTGGGAAGCGCAACCAACGTGAGACGATGCTCAAGTGGCCCACGACGGTGAGGGGCGCGCCCAGGGGGCAAGCGCGCATTGGGCCCTTGTGGCCACTCCGTAAGGCCGTTGATGCCCTTCTTACGCCGCAAGAAAGCTAATATCTGGATAAAACTCGTGTCCAAAATTCAGCCCAATCGGAGGTACGGATCTCCGGGAATTTAAGAAGCGGTGGAAGGCCAGCATCTGGGAACGTAGAAACAGAGATAGACAGAGAGATAAATCCAATCTCAGAGGGGCTCTCGCCCCTCCCACGCCATGGAGACCATGGACCAGAGAGGAAACCCTTCTCCCATCTAAGGAGAATGTCAAGGAATAAGAAGAAGGAGGGGGCTCTCTCCCACTTGCTTCCGGTGGCACCGGAGTGCCACCGGGGCCATCATCGTCACCACAATCTATACCAACAACTCCAACGCCGTCATCACCAACTCTTCCCCCCTCTATGCAGCGGTGTAACCCCTCTTCTACCCGCTGTAATCTCTACTTAAACATGATGCTCAATGCTATATATTATTTCCCAATTATTTATGGCTATCCTATGATGTTTGAGTAGATCCGTTTTGTCCTATGGTTTAATTGATGATCGTGATTGGTTTGAGTTGCATGTTTTATTATTGGTGCTATCCTATGGTGCTCTCCGTGTCGCGCAAGCGTGAGGGATCCCCGCTGTAGGGTTTGCAATATGTTCATGATTTGCTTATGGTGGGTGGCCTGAGTGACAGAAGCACAGACCTGAGTAAGTAGGTTATTTGCGTATGGGAATAAAGATGACTTGATAGTTTAATTGTATGGTTGGGTTTTACCTTAATGATCTTTAGTAGTTGTGGATGCTTGCTAGTGTTCCAATCATAAGTGCATATGATCCAAGAAGAGAAAGTATGTTAGCTTATGCCTCTCCCTAGGGACCGGTCTAGTTATCGATTGCCTAGGGACAAATAACTTTCTCGTGACAAAAAGCTCTCTACTAACACTAATTTAGTGCCTTTATCTTAACAGCCCCTAGTTTAATTAACGTGCTCTTTATATTCTTGCAAACCTATCCCACAAAAACCACAAAGTACTTCTAGTTTCATACTTGTTCTAGGTAAAGTAAACGTCAAGCGTGCGTAGAGTTGTATCGGTGGTCGATAGAACTTGAGGGAATATTTGTTCTACCTTTAGCTCCACGTTGGGTTCGACACTTTTAATTATCGAAAGAGGCTACAACTGATCCCCTACACTTGTGGGTTATCGTCGCGCGTGCCCGAGCTCGTCGCCGTCGGACCTCGTCTCTGGTGAGTGCTCCGACCACCGTAGCTCCTCTATGCATGTCCATCGGCTCCGCCATGTCGCGTAGGCCCTGCTACATGCTCTCGCCCCTCCGCTAGGGCCCATAGTTGTCTCGCCGCAGCTCGTCTCCGTCGCCTCTGTTTGTTCCCGCCAGCGTCGATGTAGTCGTTGTTAGGTGCAGCTAGTTCGCGCCGCGTGTGCAGGATCCCCTTGCGGATGCATCGCGCAACTCCGACGTCCCTTGTGGTCAACGGAGCAACCCCGCGGGCCTCGCTGCCGTCTCTGCTCACCGGCATGTGGGGCTATGTCCTGGCTACAGATTTATACTTTAGGTGCAGCGCCTGCTCTCCACCAGACTCACCCGCCTAGCCCAGCTGGTCGACGCCTTGCTCTGTTAACCCAGCGACCTGGGTTCGAATCCCCTTGGGCCAGTGGTGAAAATGCCCCAATTTTTGCCACTTCTGCCTCACTGACACCTGGGCCCCTCCTATCATACAATGCACTCAAACACCCACTCCCACAATCAGCAGGGCCACCTCAGCGCCCCTGGACCCACTAGTCATTTCCTGAGGCTAGTCCAGACCGGGTCAGAGGTGGTTCTTTTTCTTTTTTGTTTTGCTTTATTTTCAGTTTTGTTTGCATTTTTGAATTGCTCATATCTTTTAAACTATGCATCCGTTTAAAATGATTTATATATGAAAACTACTTAGTTTTTGGTGTAGATTAATAATATGTAGTTTGCTGCCATGCAAAACACATTTAAAATGTTGTTTGTATATGTTCTGTAAATAACATGTTTGAATTGGTTTATTTCATAACGAAATAACCGTAGCTCCAAATTTAACAAACTTTATATGTAAATGGGGTGGGAAAATGTGTAGAATAACATGGTGCTCTTACATTGCATGTTTAACAACTCTAACATATGGTTATAATAGATCATATCCATAAGTTGATATATGCACATGGGATTCTCCGGAATTGTTGTTTGTTTCTTCCGGCCCATTTAAAATGCTTGCATGTTGTTGTTGGTCTTGTGATGCACTACTTGCCATGCTAAGGAATATTTAAAGTTGTTGGGTGCTTAGCTAGTTCAAGATAAATAACCACATGTGTGGCTCTGTTGTTCTTGCATTCTTTTGCATGTTGTGTTCACTTAAATAAATTTTGTTCTTGCATTATGCCTTTGCCACATGTTGCACTCATCATGTTCCTTTTGTGATGCATCATATCATGTTCATGCTCCTATGCATCATGTCTGCCATCATGTTGTTTGTGCATTGTATCGTGATTGATTTTGTTCTGGTGTTTGTATGCTTGTGATGGTTAGAGCCCGGTGATGATTCAGAGTTCGAGGATCCTGTCGAGACTGAGTTTGAGGAGCCGTCTTACGATCTCACCGATAACTTAACAGGCAAGATGACCGTTCCCCGATATCACCTCTACCTTTGCTTTGCTAGTTGTCTCGCTCTATAGTTATGCCTCAATGCCTATTCTTGTCTTGTCAGCCTCCTATGTTGCCATGAAACAATCTAACCGCCTTCCTAGCAAACCGTGAATTGGTTAAGTATGCTTTTGCTCAGCCCCTCTTATAGCATTGTTAGTTGCAGGTGAAGATGGAAAATTTCTCTAGTTTGGACTTGTTTCATTGGGATAATACAATATATATCTTAACTAAATTAATGCACATATATATTGGTAATGGGTGGAAGGCTTGGCCTTCTACTTGGTGTTTTGTTCCACTCATGCCACCTTAGGACCCAATAAACTGGTGTTATGTTCCTTGATTTTGCGTTCCTAACACGGTTGGGGTTTATGGGTGAAGGTTGACTTGGTAGGCAACCAATTCCACACCTAAGGAAGATGGTGATCGATGTCACCAGACGGGGCACCTTAGAGAAGGTGACTCGTAGAATTATTCCCTTAAGTGGCAAAAAGAATTACTTCTGATATAGAGATCATTGAAATTCCCTATACCGGCCTAAGGCAATCACAAACGATCATTTGACGGAGTTTGAGAGAACGACATACTCCGACTAGCATGGATGATGTGGACTATCTTCTTGAAGACAACGCAAAGGTTGATTTTTCTTATCACCAGAAATGAATGGGACCCATGGTAGGACCACTATTGAAGATGATCGTGAACAACAGGTGCTGAGGTGTAAGATGGGAACAAAATGCAAATGTTGGGAATGTTCCAACCATCGTATCTGCCTGAGATTCAGATCTGGTTGGTAACGGGATATTTCAGACTCATCAAGCCTAGAAAGAAAAATGAAAGTTTGCAACACAAATCGACGAGATGGCATTGCGAGATTCTCGGGAAATGAACTACGGTAGTAAGCTCCAAAACATGAGCTATTTTTGCTACACACATGTGAACATGCTGTCCAAGACAAGCATGACCACGTAGAAGTCTTATGATAAAGAACTACCAAGTTCAGGTTGGGAACCATCATCCAGGATATCGAAGTCCTTTCATAAGTCCGGATTAGCTCTTATGAAGGAACTTCCCCTCCTTGAACAAATCAATCAGTGGCCTGGTGTGCTAGGGAATACATATGGAGTGGAAGTAGTTAATCTCTAGGCCATAGTATACATTCGCGCATGCATAACTGACTTGGGATGATTCCAGAAGAAGCAAAACAATCTTTCTCGAACTCACGGCGGCAACTTGCACCAAATGCGCATGAATTGGAGGAAGTCACTTCTTCCGTCCAAGCATAAGCTTCATGACGGAACACGAAGGCATTGCTTACAAAGTTTCCAACACTAGCTTAATGTCCAACAAAATCGTGGGGAGGATAAGGATGTTGTCGATTGGCTCAACAATAATTCCTCCAGGTTTCCATATAGATGGAATTCTATGACAATGTGAACAAAATGGTAGCATTGGTCAGACCAAAGGATGTAATGGTGTATGCTCGAGGGATCAACCAAGAGTAAGACAACATTACGATCATCGTTGGTTCGGATTTGACTTGACGTCAGCCCAAACTCAAATCAAAGTTAGGATAAGACGATAGGTCCAGCAACTGAACACGGAGATCAATTGATGAAAATACCATCTTTCTTCATCAACACACGAACAAGGATATCCCTTTGAAAATAAACTTCGTTAGATCAAGCTTTTATCTTCCAACTCTCCAAGTTGTTGTTTAGCTTAACCAACTAGCTCAGGATATCCAACACAGATTCTTGGAGAAGGGGTGGTTTACAAGAAACCAACTTGATCACGAACTCAATCATAGCGGTCGGGGAACAACCTGGTAATACTTCTGAGAAGATATTCGGAAAATCACAAACCACCGATATGTTATGAAGCTCGAGAACAATCTTGCTTTTCAGGGCAAGACGATATGATCAAGAGAGCCAGAGATTGATACAATCCTAACTCATTGATCGACAAGTGCACCAGGAACAATGGACTAGGTAGCACGATCAATCTTAGAATGATGATTAGGTAGACATCATGCTAAGAATGATATTATCGTCCATTAACTACCAGGCAACGGAGTTGTCAGGAGTATTGATTTCCCACATCATGATTCACTTGTCAATATTCTAGTTACAATAACATGGAGACCAAGGAATGAACGATGACGGAGAGAAGTATCACTATATCAAGAGTTCATAGGAGGTGGTGCAATTCCCATGACATTCTTGACATGCAAGAGGGTAACACTCCAGGGTAGAATAGGGTAGAAGCTGGATTGGCAGTCTAATATGCAGAGTACAACTACTTTGACCCAGTCCTGGATATGGATAAGGTACTGGAGTTTGTTTCTCCTAGTCATTTTAAATAAAATGGCTTGACAGACCGCAAGAGTAAAAGGCATCGCTGAACACGAATGCACAACTACTCCTGACTATCAACTAATAGATGGGATCATAATACAACTAAAAAGGGACAACTCAAAGGAACATATAACTTTTTGAGTTGTGGATGCATAGATTAGCATGTCGGACGAGTTCAACATATTTCTTCCGGATAACCCATGTAGAAAGGTAGAATTGGCAGAGTCACAATGTAGAATGTTGAACTTATCAAGAGCGCTCTTGTTGTGATCTTTTGGTTCTAAGAAACTTCTGCCATAACGGTTCATGGTATTGGAAGAATGACATACCATAGACCTCGAAGACTATCACAAGGTTAGTAATATCCTAAAGGAACGAGCAAATACTATCAACGTGAAGTAAGTAGGGTGAAGCTCGGATCCAAGAACCCAAGATAGAATGCATATTAACTAAACGGCATCACAGGATGCTTTTGAGAATGACGGCCAGAATCATCACACTGAGAACACAACACAAGGTTGTTTTACTGAGTGGCTATCTATGATGTCCTAGTTTCCTGATGGCTTCAACAAATATGTCGAGGCAACGGAGTACCTCAACACACCGACTAGTGTGGTTAATCTAGCCTAAAAGGACATTAAGAACAGGGAGGAATGATTTGCAAATGCATCAGATTGTTTAGAGACTTGGGATGCCTCGGACAGCATAACGGCTGTAAATGCTCAAAAAGATTTTAAAATTCATGCAAAAGGTAGCATAACCACTCAACATCAAAATGTCAAGGTTCTGTGATCAATTGTTTAACATACTGAAATAGTAGAAACTGAACTGAGAGTTGAATCCACCATTAACGTGATCCTGAAAAATAGAATGAGAATCCTAGTTCTTAATCCCCGTAGAATAGAAGAAGGTGACTCAGATCAGAAGGTCATAAGGTAAAGAAGTAAAAAGAGACTTATGTTCCCTTCCACAATCAATTCCCTTATATAACTAAAGAATTTCTAGACACGACTTCGACCAGTTTGGCTTGGTAATCCTACAGGCAATCAAGCTCTGATACCAAAGCTGCCGGGACCCCGATCCTAAGTCACACAGGTCTAGCATGTAACACATCATATCACTTTGCGGCCTCACGCACGGTATCCCCACGGGTGCCACCTTACCTGTCCCGGGACCGTTTGCGCATTTTGGCACACGTATATGATAGTATCCCTAGCATCCATATGACAGAGAACCCGGGCTGACATGACTAGTTATAAACCAAAAGTGGCGCGAAATTACAGAGACATGCATACATGACCCAACAACGAACGTGTCGGTCATCAACGTATGAACCCAAGTCGTAGCAAGCTACAAGGACTTAAAGGAACAACGCGTGACATTTCCCCTAAGGGACAGACACAGGAACGAAGAAGGACACATGCCGGCCAGCCTAAGTGTTCCGGAGCAGTAGCAAGCTAGCAAGGCTCAGTTGAAGCACTAGGAGACATTTCCCTGTAAGATAGGCTACCAAGGGTAAACAACTAGGTGTCGGATCCCACACATAGCACTACACATTACACGTACGCATAACATGCAAGTATGTGTTGTACAACATGGCATCACAACATAACTCAACGACTCATATAGATAAAGGCCCAGAAGAGCCATCATAGCATTTATTACAAGCAGTGGGTCTCATGACCCAACATATAGAGCATACATGCAACGGAAGCATAACATGTCTGAATACAGACAACTACAAATGAAAAAGGCTGAGAATCCTGACTATCTACAAGACCCTCTCAAGGGTACAAGATCGTAGCTGAGGTAACAAGCTAAACGTCGAAGTCCACGCGGAACCACTAGTGAGACTGAAGTCTCTCTGCAAAAACATAAATTAAGCAAACGTGAGTACAAAGGTACTCATCAAGACTTACATCAGAACTAGCTACATAAGCATCAGTATCAACAAAGGGGTGGTAGCCAGCTTTGACTCGGTGGCTATCCTGAACTACGACAGCAAGTAACTCTTTTGAGGTGGCGCACACGAGTCCACATATTCAACAAATCAATACACCACTATGGATCCGCTCCCGTCTCCCTACGAGAAGGCCATCCATAACACTCACACTTGTCTTGAGCATTTTAGAGTATCCACTCCAAGTTGTCTATGTACCACATAAGCATCCAAGAAGTCCTTAACCGCGGACCCGGCTATTCGAATAGATCATGTTAACCCTGCAGGGGTGTACTTCTTCACACGCGCTCTCGCCACTTACCGCCATGTACACGTCATGTATCTCGGCAACCTTTAAGCAGAAGCCTGGTGAGGGTGTCGGCCACGACCTGACTAACCACACAAGACTCTAGTCCAGGTTTATCGCCTATTCGGGTTCCATCCGTAAGGAGATCCGGCCGGGGTGTCGCTCACGGCCCCAAACGATGTGCACAGGGTTCCCAAGCCCACCTCGACGGATGTATCTAAGCTTGGTACATCGTGCCACGGTGCCTAGTCTGTCCCAAGCCCACAGGTACCGTGTGCCACTTGGTAGACTACTAGCACTACCTACAAACACCAGAAACTAGTTGCAACTCCTGGACAGAGATCTAGTTGATTAATAAGTCGAGAGGGGTCGATTTACCGGAACCCAATGTGTGGTAGTAGCTAGTCATTGGACAACTTACACAGAACTTAGTTCTTAGGGACGGTTCCAGTGAGACAATCCACCATCTACTCCTACATGGCCTCTCACCGCTACCTTTACCAAATCGTGTTCACACACTTAGCTCACACACAGTAGGACATATTCATCACCATTCCAATTCATCCCCGATGAATCAAACCTGAAACAACTCTAAGCAATGGCAAGCATGATAAACAAGCATGGATGAGTAGGCACAACATGGCTCAAACAACTCCTACTCATCCTAGTGGGTTTCAACTATTTACTATGGCAATGACAGGTCATGCAGAGGAAAGGGGTTCAACTACCGCAGCATGTAGCAGTTGAAACGTTGTTGTCCTAATGCAGTAAAAGAGAGGAGGAGCGAGAGAATAGGATTGTATCAGAATGAACAAGGGGGTTCTGCTTGCCTGGCACTTCTGAATATAACACTGTGTCATCATCAGTGTCATCGATCACATCGTCGGAACAATGTCTACTGAGAGGGGGCAAACACCGGCAACAGAGAAAAACCACAATCAATGCAATGCAACAATATGATGCATGATCATGACATAGCAATATGCTGTGATTTGAGCTAATGCAACTAGCAATGAATTAAATGAAGTTGGTTTGAATCCAAGATTCAAATTCAAACTCCACATGTGGTTATTTAAATGTCATTGATTGATTTGACCTGATCAGCAGGTTTAACTTGTTCATACATGCATGAAAATGCCATAAACAGATTCCTTGGATTTTTCTGATCATTTTTCATATATAAATTATTTTCATCTGAGCTACGGTTAATTTACTATGATTTTTTCAAAGTTAGTCAAATTTTTGGAATTTATAAATCATTTAAGACTTATTTAAAATCAAGAAATAGTTATGACGTCAGCACCACATCAGCACGACGTTAGCAAGTCAACAGGGCTCACCAGAGTCAAACCTGACCAGTGGGTCCCACTGGTCAGTGACCCATTAGCTAAACCCAGTCAAATCCCACACTGACTAGGTTTGACCCAGCAGTGGGGCCCACTGTCAGTGGCAGTCAGGTGGCTCATTAGGGGGGGTTTAGTCCTAATGATCAAGCCACGTCGGCGGTCGCCGAAGTTCTGCTGACGGCGACCAAAGCCGCGGCGGCAACTCGCCGGACTTGCGCTACGAGCGGCGGCTGGACGCGCGGAGACCACCGGAAGGTAGTCCGCGTTCGTTCGCACCTAGCAGACTCAACAGGAGGGCCGCGGGATCGCCGGAACAACTACAATGACCACGGGGGCGGCGGCCGGAGCTCTGGCTCGAGCGAGCGCAGGGCTGCGGTGCGCTGGGAGAGTAGCTGGCGGTCGCATTGGCTTCCTGCAGAGAGTCTGAGCATGGTGACGCGCGCGGATGCGAGCTACGGTGGCTTGGACCACGGCGGCGCCATGGCCGACGGCACAAAGCTCTTGACTCCGTTGGCTAGGCTGGCTAGAGGAAGGAGTTGAGCACGGGGAGAGGGGGTAAATGCTCGGGGCTCACAACGCGTGCAGGGGGCGTCAAAACGGTCTCGAGGACGGCTTAGCCGGAGCGGATCGACGGCAACGAACGGCGGCACCCGAGGTTGAAGAAGGCGTTGGGGGTGGTGCTTCGAGGCGTCCGGCGTCGCTTGGCTTGGTGAGGAGGTCTTAGACATTGCAGCGGAGCTCCTGGCCAGCTCAGGGAGGCGAGGCGGTGGCTGTGGCTGCGGTGGTTGCGAGCGGCAGCAACGAGCCCGCTCAGTGGAGAGAGGAAGAGAGCCAAGGCAGGGGAAGGGGTCCAGGGGAAGAGGGGAAGAGGTGCAGGGGGTCGTGGGGCTTCTATGGCGCGGATCAGGACGAGGGGAGGAAGCAGGAGGTGGCGGGGAGACGTGGCCGCGGTCGGCTGTGCTGCGGGCACGCAGCAGCTCCTACTGGCAGGAGCTTGAAGAAGCTCCTGGCGGTTGGGCTGGGCTGTCACAGTGCTGGCCCGGTTGGGCGCTAGGTGGGCTGCGCCAGGTAAGCTACAGGTAAGTCTTCTGCTTTGTTTATATTTTATGTTTTGTTTTCTTTTTTAATAATGCTTTTGCCACTGTTTTGATTTTGAACAAATTCAAACAAGTACCAAAACATCCTCTGAGTATTTTTTATGTTTCCAATGGACTTTTCCAAGGGCACATAAATTAATTCAAAGTTATTTGGAAATATATTCTATATATTATGAATATAAGTCCAAATTCAAATACAATAATGATTTAAATTCAGTGCCCAAAATATTCCTAAAAATGTTCATTATTTTTTGTTTGGTGCAAAAGCCTTTCCTAAAATATCAAACAATTAATAAGAACACTTTTGAAACATTGAATGCAATTTTTTTAACTGGACCTATTTGAAATTTGAAGTGCTACTGTTTGAACAATCCCCATTTCAACCTTCAAAAGAAAGTAGTCATGATGCATGATGCACTCAAGTGCAACTAATTACAAGCAAAGACAACAAGGGCTGATCTAGGGCTGTGACAACTCACCCCCACTAAACAAGAATCTCGTCCCGAGATTCAAGACGTGAGGTAAGAAGACAGAGGGACACAAGGCTAACACAATCTTCACGATCCAGATTGCACTTCATAAGAACGTTGATTGCTTGCATCATGTTGACCTTCACGTCCCTGCTTTCAAAATCTTTGTCCAACACAGTGAAGACAGAAGAAACTCTACCGGAATCGACCTTCTCAAGGATCGAGCAACTCAAGATCAACTCATGGAGTGAGACGTTGAAACATCTCTTAAGTTAAGACACGGAAGACTCATCCAGAGGGATGGAGTGAAACAAATGATGAAGGTTGACTTGGTAGGCAACCAATTCCACACCTAAGGAAGATGGTGATCGATGTCACCAGACGGGGCACCTTCGAGAAGGTGACTCGTAGAATTATTCCCTTAAGTGGCAAAAAGAATTACTTTTGATATAGAGATCATTAAAATTCCCTATACCGGCCTAAGGCAATCACAAACGATCATTTGACGGAGTTTGAGAGAACGACATACACCGACTAGCATGGATGATGTGGACTATCTTGTTAAAGACAACGCAAAGGTTGATTTTTCTTATCACCAGAAATGAATGGGACCCATGGTTGGACCACTGTTGAAGATGATCCTGAACAACAGGTGCTGAGGTGTAAGCTGGGAACAAAATGCAAATGTTGGGAATGTTCCAACCATCATATCTGCCTGAGATTCAGATCTGGTTGGTAACGGGATATTTCAGACTCATCAAGCCTGGAAAGGAAAATGTAAGTTTGCAACACAAATCGACAAGAAAACATTGCGAGATTCTCGGGAAATGAACTACGGTAGTAAGCTCCAAAACATGAGCTATTTTTGCTACACACATGTGAACACGCTGTCCATGGCAAGCATGACCACGTAGAAGTCTTACGATAAAATACTATCAAGTTCAGGTTGGGAACCATTATCCACGATATTGAAGTCCTTTCATAAGTACGGATTAGATCTTATGAAGGAACTTCCCCTCCTTGAACAAATGAGTCAGTGGCTTGGTGTGCTAGGGAATACATATGGAGTGGAGGTAATTAATCTCCAGGCCATAGTATACAATCGCGCATGCATAACTGACTTGGGATAGTTCCAGAAGAAGCAAAACAATCTTTCTCGAACTCACGGCGGCAACTTGCACCAAATGCACATGAATTGGAGGAAGTCACTTCTTCCATCCAAGCATAAGCTTCATGGTGGAACACGAAGGCATTGCTTACAAAGTTTCCAACACTAGCTTAATGTCCAACAAATTGGAGAGGATAAGGATGTTGTCGATGGGCTCAACAATAATTCATCCAAGTTTCCATATAGATGGAATTCCATGACAATGTGAACAAAATGGTAGCATTGGTCAGACCAAAGGATGTAATGGTGTATGCTCGAGGGATCAACCAAGAATAAGACAACATTACGAACATTGTTGGTTCTGATTTGACTTGACGACAGCCCACACTCAAATCAAAGTTAGCATAAGATGATAGGTCCAGCAACTGAACACGGAGATCAGTTGATGAAAATACCGTCTTTCTTCATCAACACACGAACAAGGATATTCCTTTGAAAATAAATTACGTTAGGTCAAGCTTTTATCTTCCAACTCTCCAAGTTGTTGTTTAGCTTAACAAACTAGCTCAGGATATCTAACACAGATTCTTGGAGAAGGGGTGGTTTACAAGAAACCAACTTGGTCACGAACTCAATCAAAGCGGTCAGGGAACAACCTGGTAATACTTCTTAGAAGATATTCGGAAAATTACGAACCACCGATATGTTATGAAGCTCGAGAACAATCTTGCTTTTCAGGGCAAGACGATATGATCAAGAGAGCCAGAGATTGATACAATCCTAACTCATTGATCGACAAGTGCACCAGGAAGAATGGACTAGGTAGCACGATCAATCTTAGAATGATGATTCGGTAGCCATCATGCTAAGAATGATATTATCGTCCATTAACTACCAGGCAACAGAATTGTTAGGAGTATTGATTTCCCACATCATGATTCACTTGTTAGTATTCCAGTTACAACTACATTTGCCTAACAACTAAAAACATGCATAGGGAGTTATAAACCCGAGTTCTTAATCAACCCCCGGGCCAGTGCTCCTCATGAGTGTTGGTCCAAACTAGAGCCACTTGCGGTGCCACCTAGTTTTTCTGGGGCCTTTGGTTGCTGTACGTAGTGCTTATCCGGTCGTGGCCTGAGACGAGATGCGCGCGGCTACTATCAGGGTGTCGGCATGTCGGGAGGTCTTGCTGCATTAGTTTTACCTTTGTAGAAATATCTTGAGCACATGATTCTGAGAATAATCGGGCCTTCCCAACATGGAGTTGCGACTCCGCGGATCATGAGCTTGTGATGGCTTAGTTGGGACACCCCTGCAGGGTTATGAACTTTCGAAAGCCGTGCCCACGGTTATGTGGCAGATGGGAGTTGTTAATATCAGGTTGTAGATAACTTGACACCATATCCTTAAGAATACACTACATGTGTGAGTAACCATGACGGTCTCTTTTAGAAGGGCTTTTCAGAAAGTGAACACGGTGGGTTTATGCATGAACGTGAGTAGCGAGGATCACTTGTTGATCATCTTTGGCGACCGTTGTTACTTTCCTCATCACACTCTGAATTCGTAAGCTAGTTGCTTAGTGCTTGCTGCAGACACTTTATTACCCCTCCACACCTAAAAGGCTTTGTTAGTTTTGATACCCGGGAATGGGATTGCTCAGTCCTTGTGACTCATAGATTACAAGACACACCCAGATGCAGGTACAACTGAGTACAACGCAGGAGATGGTCAAGAACTTCACCGGGAGTTCGATGAAGAGCGTGGTCGTATATATGTGATGTATCCCGACGATCTATGGTGGTTCCTAATAGGGGAGATCAGGACTTGTGGTTGTGGTATCTTTTCTCGTTTGCTTTCGTTCGTAGTCGGATCCTGTGTTATTTGGATGAATGTATGAATGTTAAATTAATTGTGTGACGTGGCGAGTGTAAGCCAACTATTTAACTCTTTCATCCATGTTCATTACATGAGTTGTGCAAAGATACCACACTTGTGATCATTCCAGAATGCGATCATGTCTCTAACTCGTGCCTCGACACGTAGGAGATATAGTTGCATCCTGGGCATTATAGCTGCTTCGCTCGCCTTGCTACGAAGCGCTACTCCACCGCTGGCTAGGCCACCCCTCCACCCCTCCTATTATTCTACGCCGACTTCAGCCCCAGGCCGCATCGAACAAGTCAACCCTCGTACGTCGTACTCCTCTCCGGCTGTGACTCCACTGCCGCATCTCCCCCGGGTCCGGGTCAATCCCTTTCTATGCCTCGCCGTCGTCCTCGCCTTGGTGCTCTCGGCACGGCATGGTCAACATGGTCAAGGAACGACTTCCATCGGAAGAGGACCATATGTGGAGAGGCTGACAACTAGGTCCACGACCACACGCAAGGAAGTGCCTCCTTATTACGGGCAAAAAAAAAATGATTCGCTCTGACAGCTGGGACCCGCTGGCTATATCTTTGCACACAATGAAGTGCCTCCTTATCCACCCTGACAGCTGGGACCGACCCGGTCGAACCGTACGTAAGGTTGTCAATCTGGTCGTGAACGTGTACATCCATACTGGTCGATCGGTCTCTCTGTAGTGATGAACCTTGGCGAGTAAGGAGTGACACGTGTCATACGTAAAATACCGTCTACACCGTGTATACATATGTACATCCACATGGCAAAAGATATGGCTACGTACGTACATACGGGCGGGGTCTCGAATGCGTACTCGTGCATACGTAGGGCCAGGGCTAGTGTACCTGGAGAGGCAGCGGATGGCAACAACGGCGTCATGTTCATCGGTAGCCAACCGGCAGGGTCTGAACGAAGAAACATCGTCGTCTTCATCAGGAGGCAACAGAACGCGTCATGTTCATCGGGAGCCAACCGGTTTGAACAGAACAGCTGAAACCTGGTGTGGCGTACCGCAAAACAGAGTGAAACAACCTTCTGCTGGAGCGCGTACGGTCGAAACGGGGTCCTGTTCATCGGGAAGGGCCCGACATACCGCAAAACGGAGGAAACAGACTTCTGCTCAACCAGTTACGTTCAAAACGGGATCCTATCCATCGGGAGGGGTCTGGCGTACCGCAAAACAAAGAAACAGGCTTGTGTTGGAGCGGTACGGTCAAAATAGGGGTCTTGTTCATCAGGAGGGGTGTGGCGTACCGCAGAACGGGACTCCACGGGCTACTGTTCACCCACCGTCGACTTCCTCCATCCTGCGCCTGCACTGTTCATCCACCGGGTCTTCCTCTGCCTCCACCGGCTATTGTTCAACCGGCCCTCCACGGGGTCCTGTTCATCCACCACCAACCGGCTCGGCTATGGAGGCCTCCTCTCGGGTTCCTGTTCATCCAGCAGCAACCGCCTACTACCACGTGGTCTGGTTCATCCAACCCCCACCGTGGAACTGTTCATCCAACCACACCCATGCACATCTCGACTAGTTCAACCAACCAACACGTTCACTGTTCCTCAAGATGCATCAAATTTGATTGGCTTCAGTAAGCAGCAGCAGCGATCGGTCAGGTTCAATTAGCAGCGAAGGACTCGGTCTGGTTCAGTTAGCAGCAAAGGGATCGATTGCTCGGGTTCAGTAATGTAGCTAGTGGAATCGCTCAGGTTCAGTAAGCGAAAGCCTCGCTCGAGTTCAGTTAGAGCCCAACGCTCACACATACATGCGACATGTACGAGAGAAATGTGCATACCTCTGTGCGTTGCTCCGCCCCGACCACCCACCGTAACCAGGAACTCCCCGATATTTTCCTCGCCCTCGCTTTTACCATGATTATTTCTGTCATGGACGGCCCAAAGAATGTCATGCAGCTACGTCTCTGGCCCACCCAGGATGAAAAGCCCATTTTCTGTCATGATTTTTTCTCAAAGAAGTAGGAGCCCACCACATCAGTGATGATACCGGGTTTTGTCACAGTTATCGTCATAGAAGTTTCATAAGCATGTGATAACCCTCAACCGTAAGGGATCAAGATAGTCTTCGCGGGTAAGAATAACCCAATTTATTGATTCGACACACGGGGAGCCAAAGAGTATTTATAAGCTTTGACAGTTGAGTTGTCAATTCAACCGCACCTGAAATATACTTACGTGCAACAAAAGATAAGTGGTAACAGTGATATGATAGTGATAATAGTGATAGTAAAAGTAAACAGCAAAAGTAAATAGTGAAGGTAAATGGCAAAAGTAGCAACTAGTGACAAGCAGGGTTTAAAACACTGTAGGCTAGGGAGATGGATGGTTGGGCGCTGCATGGATGAGATAGATTCTATCTTAGGGCACGGCACACGGAAAAGTAATGATCATCTAGGCAAATATCAAACATTAGGCATGTATCCCGTAGGTAGTTGTACGTGCTTGCAATAAGAACTTGCACAACATCTTTTGTCCTACCATCCCGCTACGAACGGGGCCAAAAGGAACTTATGGAGATTAAGGTGCTCCTGTCAAAGAGCACCGGAACAAAGCAATGAACTCAATGGATACATGTAATCCTCAAACTACGGACCATCCCCTTTGGTGTCCCAAGCTGTCACTTTTGGGATCGCCGGTTCCGAACCGTAATAGGTGCAAACAACTCATAGATAGGATCACGAACACAAATATATTCATGCAAACACATATGGTTCAGATCTGAGATCATGGCACTCGGGCCCTAAGTGTCAAGCATTAAGAATAACAAGTTGAAGCAAAGATGATAAACACCATAGTAGATGATAGGCAACATGCCCCCAACGATCTGACAAACTATTACATGATCTAACTCATCCAATCCCTACCATCCCCTTCGCCTACAGCAGGGGAATTACTCACACATGGAGGGAGAAGTCATGGAGGGATGATGGAGTGGTGATGATGATGACGATGGCGACGATCTCCCCTCTCCGGAGGCTAATTCAGCCTCCAGATTAGCCCTCCCGAGGAAGAACAGAGGGTGGCAGCGGCTCCGCGACGGAAAACTGCGAAAAGAACTTCTGATCTGGGGTTCCCGCGTCGTGAGTAAAAATACGAGGCAAAGTAGGGCACCAGGGGGTGTGGGCCCCACCCAGGCGACCCCCTGGCGCGGCCAAGGGGGGGGGGTAGCGCCAACAGGGCGCCTGGGCACCCCCTGGCCCCCCTCTGGCCCCTCTTCTGGCCCCTGGTTCCTTCGGGTGCATGGATTTTCTGTGATTTTTCGTGGATTTTTCTGAGATACCTAAAAATCCGTTTTCCTGCACACAATAAAACCATACAGGCAGCTCTGCTGAAAACAGCGTCAGTCCGGGTTAGTTTAGTTCAAATCATGCAAGAATGAGGTCAAAACAATATCAAAAGTGTTTGGAAAAGTAGATACGTTTGAGACGTATCAACTCCCCCAAGCTTAGCATATTGCTTGTCCTCAAGCAATTCAGTTCAACGAACTGGACGCGACAAAGAAAACTTTGACAAACTCTTTTGCTTCATTAGATGTATATAAGCATGTACTACGAAAAGAGTCTAGCAAGTATTAAAACAGTACTATGAGGACAATGCAAGGAGCAATCCTTCTTTCAAGTGACTAGTCACAAATACTTAAAAGTAAATAATATACTACTGAAAATCAAGACAATATTACATTGCACATAGCTTGAGCATACTAGGGTGGCATCTCACTAGTCTCCATGAGTGAAGCAAAACATAAATGCAGAACCTCCTCCAGAGTTTTAAAGGAGACTAGAACTAAAAATTTCAGAATAAATCATATCACAAGTATGCAGAAGACACCGTAATACTTTGGGACAATGCACATTACACTCAGAATGCCAATTATGCTCTCCTAGTTAGTGCTTTGAATAAAGAAGGTGAAGACTCTCAAACCATGGCTTTTGTTGGCAAAGTTGAAAACCCGTGATCGGAAACAAAAACTAAACATGTACCAGAGCTCTTGGTTTTTAGAAATAGAGGTTAAAACGTTTTTGAGAGGTGCATATTTCGTCAACGATTGCTAGTAGATAACTCAATCACTTTTTGAGTGGACAAGTCTCGAGGAACGGCTCCCGCATGAGGACGATCACATCCTCTTAATCTCCTTTGTTTATCACTGCCAAAGTTTTCTGATTTCTCATGAACAAAGCGTGAAGGAGGGTTTGTTTGTTATATTATCTTTTTGAGCCGGGCGCACTCGATGCCAGTTCCTTCTCGTATTAAGGGTTTGCACATTAGACATTCAATCCAGGGGTGAAACTTGTCCAACTTAAAAAGATCATGAATTAACTACTACTTCCTCATGAGCTAAAACATAGGCTCAAAAAGATAAATGCTTTTGATTAATTTTGAGATGGTACACGAAAGTCTTTGTTAGGAATGGCAGGTAAATACCATGTATAGGAAGGTATAGTGGACTCATATGGCATAACTGGTTTTAAGGATTTTGGATGCAAAAGCAGTCAGTCCGCTTAGTACAGGAGGAAGCTTAGCAAAAGACTGGGAAGCGACCAACTAGAGAGCAATAACGGTCATAATCATGCAGAGCGACAAAGCAACATTGAATCGGGCATGAAAGTGATATAACTATTCTGAAACTCAAAGATCATCAAGGCAGAGTAGACTTTTTGGTCTTAACATGTGTAAGCATGTGCCAAGTCAATCCAAAAATTCTCTAAAGGGAAATACCACCTTAGTATACCAGACTATGAATAGTGCAATGCATGTAGATCATTTCAATAACACATTATATACTCTAGTTATTCGAGACTAGCCACAAGGAAAGCATGAACCACTGAAAGAGCATTGTAAACATAGCACTATGTCGCTACAAGCTAGTATCTAGACCATAAGTACAGGCATATGTACAAAAGTAGATACAATAAGAGTTCATACCGGTCTTCCTTGTTGCTTCCCTTCAGTCGATCTTCGTCATTACTGCTTGTCACTTGCACGATCGAACGTAGGAAATACAATTAAATGCCATCACGGACTCGAGCTGAACTCTGAAAACAAAGCAAACTAAAGAGAGAAAGGAAATCTTTTTGGATTTTTCAAAGGTTGAATAAAAGCAAAAGAAAGAGAAAATATTTTTGTTGTTTTTGCAAAGAGAGAAATAGAGAAGAACGGGCAAAAACTTCGAAAAGATCAAAGTGAATAAAACGGATAATACAATGGAAAAGTAAGAGGGGCACGTACTGCCCCAAGCTTAGGCTTTTGGCCTAAGTTGGTAGCAGCTACTGCCCCCAGGAGCCTCCTGCTCCGGGGGTATGGTGATGAGTCCAAGGGTCGTACAAGGATGCTGGCGCGTACACCGAACTCCTCGGAGTCTCCCGCGAGGAAGGTTCCGAGCGCCAAACAGAGGAAGAACCTTCACCAAACTCGGTGGCGGTCTCTTCCTGAAAATGTGGTAACTCACCGTGCTTCTCCTCGTCGGGCACAACCCGCTCCATGGGGTTATGAAACTGATGCTGTACCATGAACTCATCGAACTGGACAACATCAAAGGACCATCCGTTCCTGCAAGAAAAATCAAACAAAAGAGGTGCAGGTAGACGGATCTCGCGTTCCGCGGTAGTTCCGAAACGCAAGATATAAACAAGATTATCAAGCTCAGAACCCATGGTGACAAACTTATGCCTTTTCATAGCAGCAAGATCAAAGCTTAAATAAGTAAAAGGATTATCATCAGGGTGTGGGGTGCCTCCAAGATGTTCTAAGATAAGTGTGGCATAAACGCCACCATATAAGTCCCCCTTGTTACCGTTCATAGCAAGGCGTCGAGCAATTAAGGCACCCAGATTATAATCAGACCTCCCGGAGAGGGCTGCTGCCAGGATAGCAATATCCGGAGCAGAAATGCTGCTCATGTTGTCACGATCTAACACCCCTCTGGCAATATAATATGCAAAATACCTGAGGTGAGGAAATAAGATGCTGGAGCTCTTCGACCGATGAATATCCCTCGTACCCATGCTGCAGAGAGAGTTGATGACGGTTTTCAGCTCGGAGGGCTGAGTGGCCATCCTAGCCGTCCTCCCAACGTTCGGCACACCTATTATTTCACAAAAAAATTCCAAAGTCATGGTGATAAGATCATTATAAATTTTAAACTCAATAGCACCTGAATCAGGATTATATCTAAAACTGTTAATGAAACTGGAGGTGAGTTTTTGATACTGGGTAACACGGCTCGTGACGAGTCGTGTCAAACCTGCATTAGCACAAAGATTATAAAACTCATCCTTGATTCCCGCAGCTTCGAGGAATTCATCACATGGAAATGTCATCGCACGTGCTGGACTTGTGTCTTCCAACAACTCCAGGGGCACATGATCTTCATTATAGCTCACCCTAGCAGTCGATGGTGAAGCTGCGGCTCTAGTAACTCGATCGGAGTGTGCGGGCCTCCTCTTCTCAAGACACCCTTTTGCCCTTCCTAACAAACTCATTTCTGATTTTTTTTTGCAATTTACAAAAATGAGGATTAAAACAAGATGAGTTAAGGCAGACTACTCAACTCACTTGCCCAAGGCATAAACTTGCATCAAAACTTGGAAAATAACTTTCTACACATCCATGCAAGCTCATCTCTACAGCACCAAGAACTACTAAATACTCACAAATGAGGCCACCGATCAAAAATCTAATTGGAGGGGTGGAGGAGTCACATACCAGGGAGTATTTGCTCAAAATTTCAGCTAAAATGAGGGGCTGTAGAGAGAGATCAAAGAATCGCCTCCAAGAATAGCAAGAACACAAGAACAAGTGCAGAACTCGCGTTTTTGGAGAAAGAGAGAGAGAGAGAGAGGAAGAAGACATACCTGGAGGGGGGTCCTGTGGGCCCCAGGCGCCCTATGGGCGCGGCCAGGGGCTGGGCCGCGCCAGCTGGCCGCCTGGGCCACTGGTGGGTCCCCCTGGCTGGCCCCAGGTCCCTCTGGGTCTCTCCCGTCGTGGAAATTTTTATTTAAATTTTTCTGGAATTTTTCTGAAAACTTCACTGTTGAAATTTTTTCGAAGTTCAAAAAGCTGCGGAACTCTCTGAAAACTTGAAGTAGTGAGTAGTATTGTGAAGCTTCAAAACATAAATACTTGGTACAGCAAGTAGGACAAAAACTAAAAACAAATGAAAAATAACAAGCTCAACTTTTTATCTATATAAAACATGTTTACTAGTAAGGTTGATCAAGTCTTACCAACAAACAGGCGATAATAGAGCAAAAAGTCTCACCTCCTACGAAGTAGTTACTAAACCTTTAATTTGATGGACATTGTCCCCACCATGATAGTTTTATATTTGTGAGGCACATGTAGTGGACAGTCCCATTCTCCAATTTTCACGGTCTCGATATTCTCTATAGAGTTGAGGGCATGCCTCCTGTCGATCTTCTTCGGAAAATATACCGTGTGTTCTTTATCATTCACATGGAAGGTAACCTTCCCTTTATTGCAATCAATAATAGCACCTGCGGTGTTAAGGAAAGGTCTACCAAGAATAATGGACATGCTCCCATCCTCGGGCATGTCAAGCACAACAAAATCAGTAAGAATTAAACAATTAGCAACCTCTACGGGAACATCCTCACAAATACCTATCGGAACAGCGGTTGACTTGTCAGCCATCTGAAGGGAGATATCTGTAGGAATTAGTTTCTCTAAACAAAGCCTCTCGTAAAGAGAGAGAGGCATAACACTCACTCCTGCTCCAAGATCACATAAAGCAGTTTTGACATAATTATTCATTATGGAGCAAGGAATGGTGGGTATACCTGGATCACCGAGCTTCTCAGGAATCTTGCCACTGAAAGAGTAGTTAGCAAGCATAGTAGATATTGCATCATTAGGAACTTTTCTTTTATTAGTGACAATATCTTTCATATATTTTTAATAAGGAAGTAACTTAATAGCATCAGTCAAAGGGATTTGAAGAAAAAGAGGTTTAATCCACTCACAAAACTTATTGTAATGCTTAGATTTGATGGACTTACCTGGAAAGGGCATGGGTTTCTGTACCCATGGTTCTCTTTCTTTCCCATGTTTTCTTGCGATGAAGTCTTCTTTAGTGTACCTCTTACGTTTGTCAGGTGCTTCTTCCTCTCGAACTTCAGGCGGATCATTCTTCTCACTATCCTTACCTTCAGGTTCAGCACCGTCTTCAGTCTCAGCATCGGATATAGATACACTGTTGGGATCAACAGCTGGCTCTTCATCTGCAATAGGATCATTAGAATTGTCAGTCTCCTTATGTTTCTTCTTTTTCTTTGGAGAGCCAACAATTTCTTCTTCCTGCATTTGAGAATCCTGCTCGATTCTCTTCGGATGTCCCTCTGGATAGAGAGGATCTTGAGTGCTAGTTCCTCCTCGGGTCTTAATCCCGAAAGCCTGCAAGTTATCTTGTTTGGCATTGTTAGCAAGCAGATCTCTTTGCACATTAGAAATTTTGTCAAGCTGAGTTTGAACCATATGAAAATGCTTCACAAGACATTGAACATCATTAGATGTTCTATCTAAAACATAAATCAGTTTTTTGATACCAAGAGAATTATCATGCAATTGACTTTGTATCCTCTCATTAAAATGGTTTTGTTTCATAATAAAATTATCAAACTCATCTAAACATTGATCAGGAGGCTTACCATGAGGGATGTCACTTGCGTTGAAATCTAAAAGAGAGTGTACCTCTACCGTAGGAGGGTGAGTAGTAGGCTCACACAGCTTCTCAATAGGCGGTAGATTCTTCACGTCTTCAACTTTAATACCTTTCTCTTTAATAGACTTCTTTGCTTCTCGCATATCTTCGGGGCTTAGAACAAATATGCCCCTCTTCTTTGGTGGTGGAGGTGGTTCAGGGACGGACCAATCTTCATGGTTTTTGGTAATCCTGCCCATCAAATCCTCCGCATCGTCCGTTGTTGTTTTCCTGGAAACACAACCAGCACAACTGTCCAAATAGGACCTGGATTCATCAGTTAGACCAGCATAGAATATATCGATTAATTCATTCTTAGGAATTTCATGTCCTGGTCTAGCCCGAATCAGACCGCAGTACCTCCCCCAAGCTTTAGGGAGGGACTCATCCTGCAACTGTTTAAAGTTATAAATCCTTTGTAAAGCAGCATGTTGCCTGTGAGCAGGAAAGTACTTATCGACAAAAGAGTGAGCTAAGTCTTGAGGACTCTTAATGGAACCGCATGGGAGTGAATCATACCATGCTTTAGCATCTTCCTTCAAGGAGAAAGGAAGAAGCTTGGTGATATAAAAGTATCGTATCTTCTCATCTGTGGTAAACAGGCCACCTAACTCACCGAGTTTAGTCAGGTGTGCAATAGCATCATCTTTTTCTCTGCCATAAAAGGGGTCAGCTTCAACCATAGGTATAAGTGAAAGATCAACAGAGAAATCATAATCAGGATCATCAATGCATATAGGAGATGTAGCAAATTCAGGATCAGGAACGGTTTTGTTCTTCAAAGAGTGTTTTTCAAATAGTTTCTTAATAACTTCAGGGTCAGAGCCAGAAAACTCTGTCAGTTCCCTGCATAAATCTTCATCAAGCATATAGTAATCATCATCAAGGAGCCTCTCTTTGAGTTTACTCAAATCAGGATAATCATAAGTTTCACCAATAGGGTAGCGAGTAACAGGAAGTTCAATTCCAGACTTTTTAGCAGCAGCAGCAATTTGTTTCTCAAGAGCATAACCAAGCGAACTAATATCATCAAAAGTAGTAGAGGCATCATCAAGAGTATCGGACATAGTAACAGATTCAGTAGGAGCATCATGTGGTGGTGGTGAGGCAAACTTACTCATAACAGAAGGTGAATCAAGTGTAGCACTAGTGCTCAGAGCAGTACCTCTTCTTGTAGTGGATAGTAAGATCGGAACCTTGGGGTCTCCTTTCTTACCCATAGTGGATGAAGTGTAGCAGGTAGGATACCTCAAGTAGACTTGTAAATATTGCTATGCTCCCCGGCAACGGCGCCAGAAAATGGTACTTGATAACCCTCAACCGTAAGGGATCGAGATAGTCTTCGCGGGTAAGAACAACCCAATTTATTGATTCGACACACGGGGAGCCAAAGAGTATTTATAAGCTTTGACAGTTGAGTTGTCAATTCAACCGCACCTGAAATATACTTACTTGCAACAAAAGATAAGTGGTAACAGTGATATGTTAGTGATAATAGTGATAGTAAAAGTAAACAGCAAAAGTAAATAGTGAAGGTAAATGGCAAAAGTAGCAACTAGTGACAAGCAGGGTTTAAAACACTGTAGGCTAGGGAGATGGATGGTTGGGCACTGCATGGATGAGATAGATTCTATCTTGGGGCACGGCACACGGAAAAGTAATGATCATCTCGGCAAATATCAAACATTAGGCATGTATCCCGTAGGTAGTTGTACGTGCTTGCAATAAGAACTTGCACAACATCTTTTGTCCTACCATCCCGCTACGAACGGGGCCAAAAGGAACTTATGGAGATTAAGGTGCTCCTGTCAAAGAGCACCAGAACAAAGCAATGAACTCAATGGATACATGTAATCCTCAAACTACGGACCATCCCCTTTGGTGTCCCAAGCTGTCACTTTTGGGATCGCCGGTTCCGAACCGTAATAGGTGCAAACAACTCATAGATAGGATCACGAACTCAAATATATTCATGCAAACACATATGGTTCAGATCTGAGATCATGGCACCCGGGCCCTAAGTGTCAAGCATTAAGAATAACAAGTTGAAGCAAAGATGATAAACACCATAGTAGATGATAGGCAACATGCCCCCAACGATCTGACAAACTATTACATGATCTAACTCATCCAATCCCTACCATCCCCTTCGCCTACAGCAGGGGAATTACTCACACATGGAGGGAGAAGTCATGGAGGGATGATGGAGTGGTGATGATGATGACGATGGCGACGATCTCCCCTCTCCGGAGGCCAATTCAGCCTCCAGATTAGCCCTCCCGAGGAAGAACAGAGGGTGGCGGCGGCTCCGCGACGAAAAACTGCGAAAAGAATTTCTGATCTGGGGTTTCCGCGTCGTGAGTAAAAATACGAGGCAAATTAGGGCACCAGGGGGTGTGGGCCCCACCCAAGCGACCCCCCGGCGCGGCCCAGGGGGGGGGCGCGCCCACAGGGCGCCTGGGCACCCCGTGGCCCCCCTCTGGCCCCTCTTCTGGCCCCTGGTTCCTTCGGGTGCGTGGATTTTCTGTGATTTTTCGTGGATTTTCTAAGATACCTAAAAATCCGTTTTCCTGCACACAATAAAACCATACAGGCAGCTCTGCTGAAAACAGCGTCAGTCCAGGTTAGTTTAGTTCAAATCATGCAAGAATGAGGTTAAAACAATATCAAAAGTGTTTGGAAAAGTAGATACGTTTGAGACGTATCAGCATGCCAATTTTTTTTCGTTCGGGCCAAAATGTCACGGATGTGTCTTTTTTTTGTAGTGTTAGTCCACGACACTCTTGTACTATTATTAATTTCACATTGTTCGATCGTGCAAGTGAAAGGCAACAATGATGATACTTTATGAATTGACTGTGGCAAGGAAAAGCAGGTACGAACTCAACTTGTTTTTCTTTTTGTAAACATGTTTAACTCGGTATCCACGATTCAGCATATTATGATTAAACATGTTTGTGATGACAATTAGAGATTATAATTGTTCATATCATGCTTAAGTAGCTAGGAGTATATAATGATTTCTCTTGGGTGTCAAGATGCATAATAATAGTTGTGATATAGTATGATGATATGGTATCCTCCTCTGAATGTTTCGGGTGGCTTCACTTGGCACATGTTCATGTATGTAGTTGATTCAAAACCAACATAGCCTCCACGATATTTATGTTCAAGGAGTCTATATCCTAGTCATGCTAGTATTCAATGGTAATGCATGATTATGACCGTTTTCGCTCTCTAGCTGGTCGCTTCTCAACCTAATTGCTAGCCTTCGCCTATACTAAGCAGGGATACTGCTTGTGCATCAAAACCCTTAAAACCAAAATTGTTCCAGACGAGTCCACTATATCTACCTACATGAGGTATTACTCTGCCATCCTAAGTAAATTTGCATGTGCCACCTCTAAAATATTCAAATGAACATCTGTTTTGTGTGCCTGTACCGCTCATGGAGCGACTGGGGGTGGTTAGTATGTTCCATGATAAGCAGGTTATTCTCATGATGAGTATTTATTCACTCGTCCTTGCATGAGAGGGGATGGTAATAGGGTTGCCTAGTCCCATGAAAAATAACAATAATAATTAAACCAAAGTCCCCTGGACTATTGTTTGTATGGAGGGCACTCGAGGATTCGGCTAGCCATGGCTTGTGTTTGTTGGTGGAGGGGGGGGGGGTACTTTACTTTTACTGCTTGGGAACCACCTCTAATTTTTTTAGCATGGAAGGTATTGAAAACTCTTGGTCGTAACGTTGAAAGGAAAGGTATACCTCCCAAAATTATATTTATCTCTGATTTAAGTTTCAAGATCCAGCACCTCTGCAAATCCATGCTTCCCTCTGCGGAGGGACTATCTATTTACTTTTTATGTTGGTACATCATCTTCTCAAATAAGCACTAGACCTGAGAGCACTATTGTCATTCTTATGCATTGAGTATAGTTCATGTTGAGGGTTAACATGACTCTTTTACCATGAATTACAATGTCTAGTCGCTGGTTGAACTTTGGAGGTGCTCTATATTTATGTTTTGATGTCTCAGAAAGGGCTAGCGAGATACCATTATTTTCATGTTATATCATGATTGTTTTGACAAAGTGTTGGCATTTGAGATATATTATTATTCCTCGCTAGTTGATTATGCCATTGATATGAATGAATATAATTTCTAAGAGTTATGGTTTGCATGGTTAGATATGATCTTCGTTGAAAACCTGGGTATTATTGAAGCATATATATAGAAATGAGTACAAAAGAGTTCGTAAAAGTTTTTCTTTATCACTTTTAGTTTATCAACTGAATTGCTTGAGGACAAGCAATGGGTTAAGCTTGGGGGACTTGATACGTCTCCGTCGTATCTACTTTCCCTAACAGTTTTTCTCTTGTTTTGGACTCTAATTTGCAAGATTTGAAGGAAACTATCCCAGACTGACGCTATTTACAGCATTACTACCATGGTGTTGTTTTTTGTGTAGAAACAAAAGTCCTCAGAATTGGACGAAACTTTTTGGATAATTATTTTGGAATAAATAAAAATTACTGGAACCAGGACCCACTAGAGGGGGTGCCCCAACTGCCCACAAGGCACTATGGCGCGTCACCCCCAGGCGCGCCCTGGTGTCTTGTGGGGCCACGAGGCTCCGATGACCTTAACTCCAACTCTATAAAATCATATTTTTAAAGAAAAATAGGAGAGGAAGTTTCATCGTGTTTTATCATACAAAGGCACCGCCATCTCCTGTTCTTCAATAGGAGGCCAGATCTGGAGTCTGTTCGGGGCTCTAGAGATGGGGATCTTACGATTTCATCGTCATCAACCATCCTCCATCATCATTTCCATGATGCTCACCGTCGGGAGTGAGTAATTTCTTTGAAGGCTTGCTGATCGATGAGAGGTTGGATGACATTGATCATGTAATCAAGTTAATTTTGTTAGGGCTTGATCCCTAATATCCACTATGTTCTGAGATTGATGTTGCTATGACTTTCTTATGCTTAATGCTTGTCACTAGGGCGAGCGTGCCAATGATTTCAGATCTGAACCATTTATGTTATCACCATTATATCTATGTTCTTGATCTGGTCTTGCAAGTCATATGCACCTACTACATGTTAGGATCTGCACACCCCAAGGTGGCAACAATTGGGATTCTTTCCGGTGATTACCGTAGTTTGAGGAGTTAATGTATTCACTATGTGTTAATGTTGTTTTCCGATTCTCTAACAAAAGGTGGCCTTAATATCCCTTAGTTTCCTTATGGACCCGGCTGGCACAGGAGGGTAGGAAAAAAGATGTCATGAAAGTTCTATTCCATAAGCACGTATGACTATTTACGGAATATATGCCTACATTATATCAACGAACTAGAGCTAATTCTATATCGCCCTAGGTTATAACTATTATATGATGAATATTATCCAACGATATCACCGATCCAGTGCCTATGAGTTTTTCACATATTGTTCTTGCTAACTTACTACTGTTGTTGTTACTGCTACAATTGCTACAAAACTACTACTACTACTGTTACCGTTACTACTGCTATCAAAACTATCATACTACTATGCTACTGATCACTTTGCTGCAGATATTTAATTTCCATGTGTGGTTGAATTGACAACTCAACTGCTAATACTTACAAATATTCTTTGGCTCCCCTTGTGTCGAATCTATAAATTTGGGTTGAACACTCTACCTTCCAAAACTGTTGATATCCCCTATACTTGTGGGTTATCAGCGCCCGGCCTCCGCGACCTCCTGGACTATCCAGTCTTGGCACTGACGTTTCTACCCATGGGAGCACGCATGTGCACGCAGCGTGCGGTGGACAATCTGGCAACTGGCCTCATCCCCGGCCGGCGCGGGCACTCGACAGCCCAGGTCATGCGCCCACTCATCACGCCGGGGCCCGACGAGATCACTATGCAGGGGAGGTTGTGGAGGGGCACCGTGCGCCACGTCCCCGGCTGGAGACGATGGAGGACGGAGTGAGTGGGAGAGTGCTGGGGCGTCTCCAGCGGCATTGACAAGCTCGGTGATGCGGCCAAGCCAGGCGTCATAGCCGGCATCAGCGAGACGGTAGCGGAGCACCTCGCAGGCCATGAGGAGTGCGGCCTGCGCGCTTGTTGGCCCACAGTAGGCGAGGGAGGACAACGCTGTGACCATGCGGTCGTCTACCTGCACAGAGGGGTGCAAGGAGGAATCCTGCTACTTGTAGGCAACCGGGTTGGTGGCAGCAGCAGCAGCGGCTCCAGTTGAGTGCCGATGATAGCCTCGGCCCACACACTCCATCTAGACGACGCGAGATGCCCGGTGCTCGGCATGCACACGTTGAGCGTCAGCCATGGAGTTGACAAAGCGGAAGCCGGAGTGAAGCGGAAGAACAACAGCACACCCGTACCTGGCGCACCAAATGTCGGAGTTCGGGCTCCGGGGACCCAAAGATTTGAAAACTAGAATGCGCTCGTTTGTACCGCCCTACCCTTCTTCGGTACTAACCACGATGATGCTACGACAAGTTTGAGCTAGCGGGAGCAGATCGGAGACCCAAGATTTACCCAGGTTTGGGTCACCTTGTGGTATACAACCCTACATCCTGCTTGGTTTCGGAATGCTTAGTTGGAAAACAACGATTACAAGCTCTAGGGTTTGGAATCCATGGTGGGTCGTTCCTCCGATCCTCTCTACAACAGCTCCTTGCCCTCCTTTTATACCTGCCCTGGTCTTCTTCCCACGAAAATATGGGCGGGAAGGGTTGCCACACAACAAAAATTTTGAAGGGGGACAAGCGCGCAGTCTATCCTGACAAAAGGTGGTCTTCGCTTGCAAAGCCTCCATCCATGATGCACCGGTGGGCTCGGTGATGAACTCCACCCTGTGTGCTCGGCGTCTTGGTCTTCTTGCACCTATCAGGAAACATTTGGGGATTTCTTTCGGAACCGACGAGCTGGCTTTCTCCCTTAGCACAAAAGTGGCAATCTCCTCATCCACACCTGCTGGCATGCCCTCTGGTGCTATCCGTCACCGCGTGTCACCCGCATGATGGGGCACGAGACTGCACGACCGAGCCTGGCAACGCCTACCTTGAGCGCCTCGGGATGTTGCCTCGGGAGGCCGCCTCGCGAGAGGGCCTCGCGAGGCCCTTGGTGAAGCCGCTGGGCCCGCTGAAGACGCCTGCCTCCTGAGAGGGAGAGTCTCGCGAGGCCTGGTCCCGGTGAAGGGTCTCGCCAACAACACCTACTAATGGGACACCTGCTGGGCTTTTGATATGCCCCACATCCTGGGTCGAAGGTAGACGTGCATGTATCATGGTTCCCACGGCCCATACAGCCTTGCACTCGATATCGATGCTAGGAGTAGGTATTGTCATGCAATGGCTGCACTAGAGCTATAAGTGTATGAAAGCAAACTACTAAAACTAAGTGGGTGCGCATCCAAGTTGCTTACTGATGAAGACCTCAGATATTTTGAGAAGCATGTCATCGGAATATAGAATCCAAGTTCTATAATGTAAAATATCCACTAGCATATGAAAGTCATAAATCATGGAGACTCTCTATATGAAGAACATGGTGCTACTTTGAAGCACAAGTTGGTAAAAGGATAGTAGCACACCCCTTGTATTGTAGGGTGGAACCCTAGGGGGCGATCTTTCACGATTTGGAGGAGGATTCTTGAATAACACAATGAACACACGAGAGGAAAACACAGAAACAAACTAGATCCAACCACACATGTGCTAGATCCAAGTACACAAGAGGGAAACAATTGTCGAAATCCAACAAAGGGGGATACATGGGGTAGCTAGTTCATCTCCATAAAGGAGGTCTTGAATCCATGGAGGATCTTCTCACAAGGAGATCTTGAACTAAGATTTGGTATGGACAAGAAAGTACAGTCAACAATTGACAAAGAAATGCAATTCTACTATCGCTCTATATGCCGCGACATGCATTTGGAAACTCATGTGTCTGTTAACTAATAGCAGTATCATATCACAATCATATTTGAACAACTAAGCTCTGGAATTATGAGTGTTGTGTTGTTTAGCTTGCAGGGTGGAGTACTGCTAGTATGACAGAAAGCACCTATGCAGATCATAGTAGGGTAGATAAAAGGGGAAAACCCTAAGCATCAGGAGTAAAATCAGGAAAGTGGAACTAGCTGGACCATATGGGCTTGTATTGCCGGTAAGGCAAGAAAGGGTTCGGAAAGGCTTCAGCCCCAAAAGGGGCAGCTCTATTCAACTGAAGGCAAAATACTGTTACTATCAGTCTAGACTATCAAAGACGACATAGCTCCCAACATTTCCCGGATATTATGGCAGACCATCTAGAATCATTGAAAGCATCCTTTTCTCCGACAAGATAAACTACTTATACAAATGCATCTTGATGTTCCATGCAATGCACGGGCATCTTGCTAGTTAGATAATACAATGTGTGTTGCCCACCCATGATGAACCAGAGCGCATAGAGAAATGCAAATCACTGTTGTCTCTCTATATGTGGCGCACATGCTTTTCGAAACAAATATAGGAACATTAGCTAACCAATTAAACATTCTCTGTTTTAGTAATATGAGTATCATATCAGATTCGTATTTCAACAACTAAGCTTTCGAATTATGAGTGGCATGTTGTTTCGCTTGATGAGTTGAGGTCTTGAGGACCAGTGCTAGTACGACACGAAGCACCTACGATGATGGTAGTGAATATAAAGGGGGGAAAACCATAAGGTTTACGAGTATAGTGACCGTGCCATGGCGGATCTGAAGGTGGAAACCGGATAAAGGCTACTTCGCAACCAATGTCTGCTTTCAACTAGCCACTGCGATTTGGTACAGACAAGAAAAGTACAGTAAACACATTACAATCTATTTTCCTGGTGAGATCAAAAACTTAAGCAAATATGAAATAGTACCACCTCTCTTGCGACACCGTGTAGGCCCCTGTTAAGACATTGAGGGTGATGCGGGTGTGATGGCTGTCGGCAGCGCGGAAGAATACTTTAGACGGCAGACAGACGGGTTGGGGGATAAGTCATGTTGCCGTGGACAAGGCCGTCGAAGGAGTGACAAAGGCAAGGTGGACGACAACGCCGATGAAGTAAGAGGATGCAATGACAGGATCCTGGTCCAGCGCCATAGATGAGAGACGTCCATCTCTTGTAGTGGACGATGGGGTAGGGGTAGCGGCTCCGGCAAGGTGGAGGATGGGGTGGCGGACGGAGGAGGCTGGCCGGAGTGGGGTGTTTGTTGTGGCACCAACGGTGTATTAATGGGATATGGAGGGGGAGGGGGTGGATCTCAGTCTTTGGGACACACTTGTCTGAAATATGGGGAAGTTACGAACTTAGCCCCCATTTAAAATTTTGGACATCTCGTCGGTTGGGTATAGGACGGTTATCTCGCATCTCCCCAATATTTGCCGGTTGCGATTTCGGGCGAGGAGAGGATGTTTTGGCGCCCACGGTTGGCGCCCACGGTGCATGAACGGAGCTGACAGGTAGGGCGGTTGTGTCACATCTGAGGGAAGTTACACATCTGCCCCTATTTAAAATATTTGCCTACATCGATTTCGGATGCGAAGAGTTTGCTTTGCCGCCCATCGAGTATGAATGGGCAAATGAAGGGAGAGAAACCGGTCTTTCAGACGAGCTTGAATCAAATGTGTTTTGCCTCCCACGTTTGGCGCCCACCGTGTCTGAATGGGCTCAGAGGCGGTCATGTCACGTCTAATTGAAGTTACTAGTCTACCCCTATCGATAGCAATGGAAATCATGTCAATTAGGATGTGAAGTGTCAGGGGTAGACAATAATTTCCATCTCGCAAACACTTCCTTCGAGCAGCCGACAAATGATAGTGAGTGTTTTGCCGCTTCTTTCAAAATTTGGAAGAACTAGCATTCACGTTTACCGTGGGCCCTCGCAACTAAATTCAAATCTAATTTCTATTCGATTACGAATATCCATACATCATTCTATGTTTTGTTATTTATTTCTTCAAAACCACGACAAAGATTTATTCCACCTTTATATATGAATATGATTTAGAAATGTCGTGATCTTCTAATTTAGTAGGTTGGATATACTTTGAGTCAAACAATTATTTACTCCAATACAATATGCTCACACGAAAAATAGTTCACCTTATGTCAATCATACACGTACTAAGGATTATCTCACGTAAAAAATCAGATCATTACAACACATGGACAACACAGGGGGTCTTACAACATAATCCATTCAGAGACATGACACAACATGCAAGTATACTAATCTAATGACAATTTCAATTGGTATATAAAGAAGAACTAGGATTACCCTGGGCTTTAGATAGCAGAAGCAGCAGGACCTCCTCCATCTTCAAAAATAACATTCTTACTTCCTCCAATTCTTGGGTTACTTGCATAATGCGTGCAACTAATTGCATAATTTCCAACTTCAAGATCTAGATTACCTCATTCATGGCAGCCACACCATCTCTTTCTGCCTCTAGTAGAGCCTCAAGAACTATAATATATGTGCTCATACTGCTCTCCAATGGTGTTGCCTCTGAACTGCTACCATCTGGTAGCATGGATGGCGCAGTGCTTCCACAAATTGATTTTGGGGTTGTACATTGTGTCCTAGTGTGAACGGCATCCTGAAAGGTTTCCGCTAGACATAAGTAAGAGATAGTTATCGCTTGATCTAGGCAGTAAGCATACAAGGTAAACAACATATGAATTATTGCCGAGCATGGCAAGCTATATTTAAATGGTTCGAAGCAGCATCAGCCGAAAACAAATTAAAATGGTAAGATTAATAGGGATGTAAGTGGCAAATAAATTGCATCCGCCAATCCCATCTAGTTAGTTTTTGCTAGCTCGCTAGTTCATTTTCCTAAAAAAACAAAAACTCTTTGGAACTATCATACCATTAGTGGACTTTAATCGGGATTAAACGGGACCTAGTTTGACATCGCTAGATGAAAGCCAGTGTACCACCGCTATTTTTAAGTTGCCCAGGCATCTAAGCAGTTGAAATAATCTGAGAAAGCACTTAACAGTGCGTCCTCATATAAACTACGAAGACAGTCTTGTGATGAAGTTCATAGGAAAAGTTAAGGACTCAAATAAACTAGGCATGGATTTCTTTATGATAGTACAGCAGGCACTGCTGACATATTGGCCAACTCAAGTATAGCCTAACAAGTAGAAAACAAGCATTCGAATCAAGCAATACAACAAAGCAGACCACTAAACTATTTGTAATTCTATAGGATTACAGGTTGAGGGCACATGCCAAGAAACTAGCCTACACGCATTACATTTCACATGTACTAAAACACACTGGCTTACCATATGTTGCTGTGAAGCCTCACTGCTATTGCAATGTTCTTTGAAGATATCGTTAGCATCCCATGATTGCAAATCTAGTTGTTGTAGTTTATTCTGCATCCTTTATTTAGGTAAAATTAATTTTAATCGCATGCACTCGTT
This sequence comes from Secale cereale, assembly GCA_902687465.1. Taxonomy (NCBI): domain Eukaryota; kingdom Viridiplantae; phylum Streptophyta; class Magnoliopsida; order Poales; family Poaceae; genus Secale; species Secale cereale. The sequence continues at coordinate 262,305,414 of LR738714.1, forward strand.
CTAATTGATCATCAATGGTTAATGTAAACTAATGAATGAAGGGTGTGTGCTTACACGACAATATATGCGCTTCACTCTATTTTTATGATTGTTCGAAGTGCCAACCCCAAAAGAACAAATATTTTGTAGTAAAATAGTAGGCATTGATATCTAGGAAGTACAGTAATACTTAGGACAAAACAAAACCATTATAACTATATGTGCACTGGTTTGTAATTTAGCACATGTAAGATGTTCACTGCCAGAAGTACGACCCTATAGGTGCAAGCAGAATAACGCGTCTCATGAAAAATTTAATGATGCCCTGAAGAAATTCGAAGGTGTAGTGCCTATGCTAACAAAGTGAATGTAGGCTCCGGCCGTTGCATAATAGTACCTGATTCTCGGCGGCGTATGGGTATTGTTGCCATACTGGATAGCTAAGGATCATCGATGGTGCTCGTGTTGCGGTTGAATTTGGGCCGGCTGTCAGCGCTGCTTAAGTGGCTCCGGTGCTTCGGTTGCGGCGCGTGTCGACATACAAGAAAGATCATCTGTGGTAAGTGAACAGTTCCATGATAAAGAAGAGAAAAACTAAAGGAGTACAAATCGAAATAACCTGATGAGGCTGTGACGTCAGTAAAGCAGGGCATGCGGAGTTGAATATGGCGTCCGTGCAGCGGTCAGGTGTAGTGGACGAAGGCGTGGGCGAAGCACATCTAGTGCGTTGTACAACGCTTTTGGTGAGGCGGATCTGTTGCAGTGGACGAGGGCTTGTATGAAGCGCCGGCGATGGGACGAATGAAGGAGTCGGTGAATGTCCTGCACTGTGGTGGACGAGCGCGCCGGTGAAGCAGATCTGGTGCGGTGGACCATGATGGTGGTCAAGGAGATCTGGAGCAGTGGACAAGCCAGTCACTGAAGCAGCTCCGTGAAGTGGTGAGTTGGCAGTTGGGGGTTCCAAGGTGCGGAAGGGAGATATGACGGGGTGTGAGGTCCACCGATGTGGCGGAGGACTAGATTCGGCGGCTTGGCGTGGTTTGGGGGGGGACGCGCGGAGGGGAGGGGGAGGGGCTCTAGGGAAGAATGTTCGGGGAAAAAAGGGGAAAACAATGGAGTTACCAAAGCATCTCTTTTTCGTTCATGTGGCAGGGGTAAGGAATATCGCAGGGCTAAACTTTCGGGCGCGAGATATTTCTATGTGAGCGGGAAGTTTGAGAGCTTTTGGCGGCTGAAATTAAGTGTTCTGCTCTTGTACGGCCGACTATGATATCATGGCCAAGAATTTATTTGTTTTGCACGCAAAAAAAGTGCAAGTTTCGAAAATCAATGTCTCCAACTCGAAAGTTAGATTGTCCATTCAATTCAAATATGGATCATTGAGCTAGTGGAAGAAAATACCATCATATGGTATTGAAATGAAATTCCAAATGTGTTTATCCTAAATATGATGACAAAAACAAAATTGTGTGTGTATGAATAAAGTGGATGATTATAAGGTTTGAACATGCTCGTATGTGTATGCCTCTAGTTTTGATATATGAATTTGAAATAATGAAATCCTGGCTTAAAAAATGTACCTCCGTTAAAATGAATTCCAAAAGCTAATGATGGAGTCGAATTCCAAAATTCCAATCTTAGGTTTGCAATTCTTGTACTTCAAAGTATATCATGCATATTTGAAAGTATCATTATCTCATAGTCCAAACTGTGAAACAAATTGATCAACCATGAGTGCACACACTATTGACCATATAAATATCAATTACGCTAATGTCTCTCAAATATAGACACCTCACTCTTTATCTGAAGCCACCCCCACACACAAATCGTTCTCTCCCACGGACACGAACACAGGAGCACATTATCCCCCTCTCTCTTTTAAGTCCAGACCCCAACATAGGTGTCTATCACTTTGTCTCTCGGGCATGCACACATCTCTTCCCCCCACTCTCTAGGTCTCCCGGCATCTTTCTTTCCCAAGCCCATGAACTATATAGAGTGTATCTTGCCAATATACACAAAGCATCACCCCCAAATGTCTAGCTCCCTAGTTATGTGGTTTTCGCACACTCACCCCACTCACCACCCCCACTGCAAACAAGCATCCTTTGTCTCCATGTGCACCACTCTCCTCTTTCTATCTCTCCCACATGCCGACCCGACCCAGCTCCTTCCCTATATACATATACGTCGTGACTCTTTCCGTATCTCCCTAACGTATCATCATTCTCAATCTCGCATGTTGTTCTCTACACCATCTATTCTAGATCTCTCATGAAGTCTCTATCACACACACGATGACTCACTTCCCTTGCATCTCCGTACATAGGCCACTTTCGAACAACATCAACCTTGTCTCCCTATCTATACGCCACTTACGCACACAAATGACCCCTCTCTCTCCCCCTCTCTTCCTCTCTCTCGCTCTCACACCCCTCTACCACACACACTCGATGTATCTTCCAAATAGTCTGCTCCTCGCCCGCACCCATGCTATCCCGCTACTACACATGCCTTTCTCTCTCTTTGACACACATGTCACACCATTCCCCCTTCCCTGCTAGGTTTACATCATTAGTTGTCTCTCTTCTCCACGTACACACACTCCCTCTCACACATACATGCGCGCACAAACACACACAGACACACACAAACACCTATCTATCTGGATCATTCTTTTAAGACACACACCCTTGCATATTCTCTCTAGCTCTAGGTATATATGTATATACCCCCCTCTCTCTAGCTCACATGCACACCAAAAATCTCCATCTCTCTAACTCACACATCTCTCCCCATGTCTGCATGTGTATCTCACACGCTCACTCTCTGATTATGTCTATGTGTCTCCACGTTACACATCACAAAGCCCAATGCACATGTCTCTCTCTATCCTCCACACACAGAGACACAGAGAATCTCTTATCATTTCCTTAGTCTCTACACATATCACACATGCACACACTGTCTCTCTCGCACACACGCTAGACCAAAAGGTTTTCTCATGATTAACTTATCGTCTATTCATCAATAGTCATGGTAGTACAAGAAACATGAGACGTGAAAAAGAATAAATCTACATGTCCGTAGACCACCGAAAGCGCGCCACCGTCAACCCCTCCTTATCGGCGACGGGGTAACCTTTATTTTACACACTCCAAAAGTCATTGTGCCAAGGCCCACATGCTCAGCCGTTGAATAGAATGTAGATCAAAGTTCATGGAAACAAGTATCGATAATACATTTGCATCTCCATACTTATATCTCTTCTTCTCTTATAAAAAAACCAAGTTGGTGATGATGGTATGTCTGCCATCTTGCAATATAGACCGTCCGATCTATATCTAGCGTATAGAAATTAAACTAAAAGATACACGCACATCTCTCCACATTTGCAGACAAGGCCTTCCCTCGTTCATACTTTCTCCCACAACCTCATTGTTGAGCAATTAAAAATGGAAGCCTCTGGACAATCTAGCATGGTGGTCGGATACACAGCTTCCTTCCAAATCTTAACTTTCACTCCTACTTACAATATGTAGAGTATTTATCAAAAAACTACCACTTTCAACCAACCCTAGGAAGAAACTATTGTATAAAAAATAGCAAAAACATACCAAAAACTTCTTAATTCGCGCCAAAAAAGTACTACCTAGTGTCGAGTAGGCTCGTTTAAACACATTTATGGCAGGGTTGGACCACACGTCCGTGCTACCGAGGCAGCTTAAACCAACACATTTTGTTTGACCATTGACACAAGGGACCGACATCTGACCTTCTAACATGTTCTTCCTCCTCCAATAATTATTTTTCCTAAACATTACTTCATACAGTTCTTATGCGTGTTCATCGGTGGCGCCGGTGATGAGCGAGCTGGCCGCCGCTCCGCCAGATGGGTCGTACGTCGCGCTGGCCTCCGCACGGGTTGGCTGGCTGGCCCGAGCATGGCTCACGCGCGAGAAAGCTGCCGTGTTGGCCTTCGCTCGAGCCAGATTGTTCGCCTTAGCACGGCGCGCGCGAGCAAGCCGTCGCACCGCTGTGCCAACCTAGCTAGCAAACCTTGTAGACAAGCAACTGGATGCATCTAGCAGGGTGTGTGGTAGCTTGGCTAGCTAGCGGCCGCGAGCGCCGGACGGAGCTGTCATCCGGGCTACCACAAGATGGGCTCCACGCTGTTAGCACTTTTGACCTCGCCTTCTGCTGGCGGCAGTAGCTGCATCCCATGGTCGAGGATGACTAGGTGGACGAGCCGGAGGTAGGAGGTCACACAGGGATTTTTGTCGAGATTGACATGTAGGTCCCACAAGTCATAACGCGTAACTTGTCGGTCAAATAGAAGGCATTGACTTAAGGGGCGACATGGGTTGAAACATGCCTATAATGACACTTGGTAGTTTATTGTGACGGATTAAGAAAATTTTGGTATGTTTTTGCTAATTTTTGTAGAGTAGTGGTTTCTTGGTAGGGCTGGTTGGTAAGTGGTAGTTTCTTGGTAGTGGTTTCTTCTAAGGAACAATGTACTAGTGACAAAAGGCGATTCTAGGTTGCGTTGTACTCCAATGAATACTACTAGTGGTCGCGGGAGTGCATAGCCTGTTTTGTGGGATCCCAGCCGAACGCACGGCGGCCTTTTTTGAAGTCGAACGGACGTGTCGCACCATAATCTGGGTGCACTGGATAGCCCTTCCACGTGAAAGAGTTTTCCCGCCCATCATCTCGTGGCTCGCCTACTAGAGTAGCACTCCTATATATCATTTCACAACATGGAAAGTTTCTCGACTGCATGCTCGTCCTAGCCGCACCTCGCTTGCAGCTTCCTCATCAGCTACCATATATAAACTAGTGCCTCCCAATTTAGCCCGAGGAGCCGGAAAATCCTGTCGCGGCATTGGGAACTATGTAATATGGCTTTGTACGTAAAGTGCTAGTACTACTCCATAGCTTGTGGCGTTGCACGCATGGACTTCGCTCCATTATCGGCTCTAAACTCTATAGAAAAATTCCTCTTGACATGATTTTTTTTAAACGGAGGCAAAAGCTTTGCCTCATCTCATTTGTAAAGATGGAACTAACAAAGTTTGATGAGATGCATTACACCTCCACGAATGGAAGTGAAAAGCCTAGTCTCGTGTATCAAAGAACTCAAATGTTCTGCCCCTGCAGTTACCGTCGCTGATAAACCGGCTGCTAGTGTGTGCGTGAGAGGAGCGGCTGAGTAGGCCAGCTACGTGCTTGAATAGAGCATGGAGAGTGCGCACTATGCACGTGTACTTTCCCTACATTCATAGTACAACGATGGTTCTAGAAAACAGTAGTACTCTCCACTTGCAACTATAGCTCCTTGGCCTTAAGATTCAAGAGTTCGAAACTAGTGCACTATAGAAGTAGAGTACATCGCACTACTAGTTGAGAAAGTAGTAGTACTACAGCTACAGTGCAATGTAGTAAATAATAATCTCACCATCACGGGGCACTAGGCACTACCACTATGCATGCCTGCATAACTTGCTTAACGAAGGGACGAGGCCCTGTGGTTATGCTCTTATCTCCTCCTCGCCAGTTCCCCTTCCACGAAGAGACCAAGGCAGTTCATCGCTGCTCCCATGGATTCGCCAGGCGGTTCTCCTCCTCGTCAGGGCTGGGAGACCTTGGATGATTATCCTCAGGGAGAAATCGCACGCTGCTCCGACATCCTCACCGCCGCAAGGCTTGTTGCTTCCTGCAGCAACTATTTTAAGACGGTGCTTAAACAGTCTTGGGAAAGGCCATGCTTGTTGGTCTTCCAAGTGTCTTCGAGGAGAAGGTTATTCTATGGGGCAAATCATCAAACAATCCACCGCTCCCTAGCCATGGTTGCAGGTTGACTCCGCTAGAGTTGCCGACGTTGAGAGGTAGTCGGATTTTGTTCGATGAGCAGGTCAATCATGGAGTTTGATCATGTAGTGTATATTCTGAATATAGTACTATACTTAGTTATTACATCCCGTAATTTCTCCGCTGCCCACCGTCTTATATATAGGTCTAGGTTGGTGCCAACAAAGATTGGCTTGCATACCTCTGACCGGATACCACCATCATTTTGCACAACATCCACAGCAGCGCGGCCGTTCCTGTAGACCCCTTCTCCACCATTGGGACGGCCTTCCGGACTAGTTGGGCTTGAATACGTATGATGATACCTACATGAGATTGAAGAAGATAGTAATTGCTAACCCACTAACAAGGCGACGCGGCTACGACGATTACTATCTCGTCGCCGTTATTGACATAAGGATTGCCATCAATACAAGAGGCAGTAACACCAGAGGCTGGCACATGTTGGCAGTGGCAGATTGGTACCCCTACACATTCGAAGACGCTGTGTGCCATGTAGGCCGCATCTGCACGGTGACAAGCCAGGGGACTTGTTTCATCCGGTTGCCATCCTACGGTACGGGAAATTACAAACGAATTGCACAAACCATCATTTACATCCCCAACGGTACTCCATTATTTTCCACAGACCAGTCATCCCCTGATCAAAATAATATCGTCGATCCTGGATGTGCATTTGCATCCGCGATTCGGTCTAATTTGGAACATTGTATCTCACTTTGGCATATTGGGATCAATGATCTTAGTAGTCGTTGCCCATGGTACCACTGATGTGCAACATGGTCACACGATCTACCACTGTCAGAGATATTGACCACGGGTGTCTTCATCAACCACCCATGGTGTTTAAAGACATTAAGGCCGAATGCCCTCCTTTGGCCGCCTACGCATCAGGCCGCCTTCTATGGCCGCCAGGCCCCTTGAGCCGGCCGCTAGTAGGCGGCGAACTATCAACAGGCCGCTGCGGAGCGGCCATCATGTGGCAGACGGCCCCACGCCTCCCCCTCAGAGAGCATGCTGGGGGGGTCCTCGACAAGACTAGAGCATGGCTACAGTAGAGCCTGCCCCCCAGAATCCAAGGTAGCGTGGCTACAGTATGGGTGTACCACGCGGACATCCTTTGGCCGGCGCTTCACTGTAGCCATGTTGCCTATGACCTCGCCTTGGTCAGAAGGGGCCACAATCCCACGATCGGGAGGCGGAGCGGCCTGCAGGCGGCAGGCCCTACCCGTCGGCGGGCCACCAGAAGGCGGCCGGCCTCTAGCAGGCGACTTGCCGTTCCCTTGAAGTCTAAACCCCATTAAGATGACAAGATGGGGCGTGGCAACAGTGAACGACCGCAAGGCGGCGGTACTGTAGCCACGCCCTCCTCAACAGCGCCTTCGTCAGCAAAAGGATGTCAACAGTGGAATGCGGTGACCCGGGACCACAGGCGGTGGGCCCACAGGACGGACATGTCTCCGTCAGCCGGCGGGACCCACCAAGCGGCGGGACCCAGCAGCCAGCGGGGAAGCCGGCGCCCAGAGACGCTGATGGCCGAGACCCGCACCCGGCCGGATTACCATTGTAGCCATGGGGGGTAGGCCTATATAAACTCCCCGAGTTCCTCCATGCAAGGGGGTTAGACATTGAGAGATACACAGAGAGAGGGAAGAAACCCTAGCTACCACTTACATTCCTATAAGGAGAGGAGAGAGCTAGCCTTGCCCTTCTTCTTCCTCTAGATGACACAGCTCAAGGAGCAACCGTGTAGCTACCATATTGACGATAGTCATGACGCGGAGTCCCCACAGTGCAGGACTAGGGGTGTTATATCCATGGAGAGCCCCAAACCTGGGTAAGATTCCTAGGCGTCCTAAGTTCCTCCTTATTCCGCTTCCAGGGCCCGTCGACGTTCTCTTGTCCCCATGCATGTTAAGCCATCCTTTGGCATATGTCGCACCAAATCCCCGACATTTGGCGCCCACCATGGGGCAAGGTGCACCGTCGTCCGGAGACATGTTCTGGACGGGAACTTTGTTCCTCCCTAGAAAATGCAGCCAGCCCGGCACGCCCGATGGCATGGATGCTGGGGCATTTCGCAGTGCAGAAGTCGTTTGCGCCCCAAGCAAGCTCGACGATCTCTTCGGCGAGGTCTGCCATCACGAGGAGCCCGCTCCGGTCGAAGAAGCGGTTGACTCAGAAAGATGCCTCATCGAGCTCCTCGACAAGCTCCACATCGTCGACGAGCTCGCCTTTGACCTGGAGTCCGTTGGCTCCACCGACCCACCCATCGATATGATCATCGACTCCGACACGGCATTTGCCGGTATCTTCCCCGACCAGGTGGTGGTCATTGACGATCCACTCCCCCCTGCACCTATGACGCAAGCTTCAGCACTGTCACGGAGGTGCTGGCCACCAGCCACGACGAGCCCTCCAACGGGTCTGGTCAGGATCCACTGCAGTCGGCAATGCAGAGTCTCTCCACTCCCATCGCCACAGAAGCAGACGACGCGACGCTGGAAACACTCCGCGTCTCGCTCCTCGACAACGCCAACAAGCTGGCCGCCATGCGGCACCTTACCGAAGCCTACCATCGCGAGGTCGACCGCGCTGTAGGCGGCACGCCGGCTGCTGGCGAACCTAGCCGAGCCGGCGCAGTCCGGAAACGTGACGGCACCCTCGCCAGCATGCTGGGGGCTACGCGTCCTGTTTACGCCACCCCCTTGGAGAACTTGCGGGCCGCCTAGGTGGCCGCTGATGAGCTGGACCATCTGGAGGGAGATGAGCTTCGATGCATGACGTTGCACGTTAAGCAACTCCTTGATACAGCGGCCGAGCAGCAGGAGGCTCGCCGCCGGCTGTTGGAGGCCGGCGCGCAGGCTGAGAACCGCCCTCCCCGTCGTGAGCAAGGAGCATCATCCCGATTACCAACAGACGGCACCCGCAGTCGGCACAACCCAGGGCTGGCTGCTAGCCACAGTCGGCAGGACTCAGAGCCGGCTGCTAGCCGCAGTCGGCAAACTCGCATCACCATCGAGTGCGACCAGGATGGCCGCCCGAGGGCAGTGGAATGACGGAGCGAGCGCTCACCTCTCCCCCCCCCCCCCCC
>LR738714.1:262314438-262356855 GCA_902687465.1 Secale cereale
CCCCCCCCCGAAGGGAGAGGCGCGCGTCCCTGTCGCCTTTCGAGCATCCGACTCTCGGAGGCCGCTTGGGCCACCGAGAGGGAGTTGGGGAGAATGATGCACGCCATCGGATCGACCATCTGGCTCGATCCCTGGCGGTCAAAGAAGAAGACGCGATAGGCCCACCTTGTTTCGGCCCCTGCATCCGCGACGAGCCTTTCCCCAAAGGTTTCTCGCTCCCAAGAGATACTCCCAAGTACAATGCCTCCGTGAAGCCGGAGGATTGGCTGGTGGATTACTCCACTGCCATCAACATAGCAAACGGCAACAAACGCGTTGCCGTGAAGTATGTTCAGCTCATGCTCCAGGGCACGGCCCGGACGTGGTTGAACAACCTCAAGCCCAACAGCATCAACAGCTGGCTGGACTTCACCGACGTCTTCACCCACAACTTCACCAGCACCTACAAGCAGCCACGCAAGCCATGACAGCTCTCCCTATGCGTCCAAGGGCCGACCGAGTCCGCCCATGACTACTTGACGCGTTGGGCCGAGCTGCGCAACTCCTGTGAAGGGGTGCATGAGGTGAAAGCCATAGAATACTTCTCGGCCGTGTGCAGAGAGGGCACCCTGCTCAAGCACAAGCTCCTCTGTGACGAGCCCTCCACGTTGGACGAGCTGTTAAGCATAGCGGACAATTACGCCACGGCCGACTCCTCCATGAAGTCGGAGTTGCACATAGATGCCTCGGGAAAGATGGCTCCACCGGCTCCTCGGACGCCAGCTGGAGATTCCAGTCGGTGCCAGCAACCAGCGGACAACAAGCGCAAGGCTCCTCCGCCGGCTTCCAACAGCCGGCTGGTAGCAGCAATCAAAGGCCAGCAGCAGGAAGGCTAAGCCGTACCCAAGCGCCAGAAACGCGGCAAGCCCACTTGGCAGCCCGCCTTCTCCTTCAAGCAAGCCCTCGACGCCCCTTGCAAGTTTCACAGTGGTGCAAAGCCATCAAACCACGTCACACGGAAGTGCCACTGGCTCTCTCGGATCGCACGAGGCGAGGCTCTGCGTCCTCCGCCTGCGGGGCAGGCGGCAACGCCTTCGAAGCAGCCGGCGGCCCGGTCCAAGACGAGTTCCCGGAGGAGATAGGGGCCTATGTCATCTTCACCAACCAGGTGGATGATAGGGACAGACGGTGTCAACAGCACCGAGAGGTCAATGCCGTTGCCTCATAGGTCCCAAAAATCATGCATTGGTTTGAGAAGCCCATCAGCTGGAGCCGCGCTGACTACCCCGCCGTCATGCCATCGCCAGGTGCTTACGCCATTGTTTTGGATGCAACTTTCTCCACCGACAGGCAGGCCTGCTGCTTTTCCCAGGCTTCGATAGATGGTGGCAGCAGTATCAACATCATGTACCGAGACACCATGCAAAAATTAAGTATCAAAGAGAAGAAGCTGCAGCCCACCCGGACCGTGTTCCACGGCATCGTTCCCGGCCTCTCTTGCTCACCAATCGGCAAGGTCAAGATAGATGTCCTGTTTTGAAGGATTCATAACAGAGTGGCAATCACACACTTATTACATCGAATGTCTCATAAGAGAACTTATTACAAAATAATATGGCATAAGGCCATCTAACACGATAACAGCGGAAGGCTTGGAAGATAAGGGAGTCCATCAACTCCAACGGCATAGCTGAGTGCATGACAAATGACCTAGCGCACCTTACTCTTCTTCTGAAAAGTCTGCAACATGACATGTTGCAGCCCGAAACGGGTCAGCGCATGGAATATGCTGGCAAGATAACACAGTAGAGCAAGTAACAGAATAAAGGCTAACACTACATGCATATATGGCTGGTGGAGGCTCTAAGGTTAATGTTTTTGCATAAAGCCAATTTTTTCCTACAACAAAGGAATAAATTTATTTTTAACTATCATGGTAGTTGAAACCTCATTGAGAAGGTTCCTCTAGCTCAATCCCAATTAAAGCCATCTTTATTAACCCAACAAATTAGTTTTAGAGTGATGAGATCAATCCAATAATTCAAGTACCAGATACTCAAGATGTCCATAACCGGGGAAACGGCTAATCACGATTAGTTTGTACAATCTGCAGAGGTTTGCGCACTTTTCCCCACAAGACTCGATCTCCTCCGTTGGATTTCTCGCACGGCATGGTGTTTGAGAAACAGATGACCGAGACACAGTCTTTTAGAAGCATTTACGCTTTACCCCGGGTGGACCTATACACCTACTTTCCCCTGCATCTGCAAGTCCACCACTGAGAGAGCTCACACAACATACTCAATTATGCCAGAGCCCATAATGGCTTTGTGGCTGCACACAGAAGTTTCTAGCATGAATATTTTTACGATCCCTTTGAGCCTGGGTGGCATTCCATAGGATAATCACATGGTTCCTCCGGGATTTCCTAGGACAAGACTGGATTCTCCACGTGCCCTGCAACCAATCCATTCAGATGTGTACTAAAGTAGCCACCTTAAGTTGAACCATTAATTAACAATCTTACATCTGTCATGCATATTCTCAAACCCAATCCACGTCTACGAGCATAGCATGGCAACCTAAGCATAACATAGAAGTAACTCTCGGGGGTTTGATAATAATGCAGGTAATAGGTTCTACCACAATCTACTTCCCAGACCCACATGTTAAGTGACCCTACTCATGCAATGTGTGAGGGTTGAACTAATGCCTAAAAACTGGGTAATAAAGGGGTATGATCAATGTGTTACTTGCCTTGCTGATGATTCGTAAAACCTAGGGACTCGTAGTAGCACGCTTCGCACTCTGGGAATTCTATCGCAAACAAACAATAGCACACATAAGAAACCAAGCAAAGATGCACGGGTAAATCTCAAACAAGAAGATCTAACCAGAAAGTTCAACTGAAGAACTCTAGTTTGCAAAAAGAAATAAATCAAATGGAGCAACGAAACTCAAACTATGAAAGAATCAAGATCTGTTTACTAGATTGTACTAAAGTCAAATTTTATAGTACCAAAACCTTGTTCAAGTTGGTTACACAGAAAGAGGGTTTCGAGACGAAGATCTAGGCGTTTGTTTCACCTGATTTAGACTAACGAGCGAAAGTTTATACTAAAATGAAGATCAGGGCAGAAATCGCGATCGAAAATAATCGCGGAAAACCCTGAAAAAGAAAACGCGAAGAACAGGCTAACGAACGTGTGTTCGCTAAAAGAAACTGACGAACGAAAACATTCGTTAATTGATCTAAACAAACTAACGTGCGCAAAATAGATCCGAACGGCAAAACCTGGGAAAAAACGATCTAAAAAAACCGGGTTTAGATCTAGGGTTTACCTAAAAAAATGAACGAAAAAAAACACGGCAACTCCGGCGAACTCCGGCGACGGTGCGGCGGCAGCGGTGCGGCGCTCGAGGCGGCGGTGGCTATGCATGACGCTTGAGGCGGCGTCGGCTAGGGTTTCGGCGGGCGGCGGGCTGGGCTGCGGTGGGCTGAGGGGGGCGGCTGCTTATAAGGGCGGCCGGACGAAGTGTCCGGGTCGGACACGACCCGTTTGGTCGGTTCCCTTTTTTTTATAAATAGTCCCGACGCAGCAAAACGGACAAAAAAAATACTAAACGGAGTCAAAAAATTCTAAAATAAATTCACCGTCCTCTAATAATATTTAGGACAAAGTGAACATTTTCCCCGGACCTAAATACAATTTTTGAAAAACGCGCATTTTTCCTATGCAACTAAGATTGCAAAAAAATCCCAATAAAATACAATAATTGATTTTAATATTTTCCTCCAATATTTCTTTTATTTTGGAGAAGTCATATTATCTCTGCTCATATATTTTATTAAGAAGTATTTACGGAGAGAAAAACAATTAAAACCAAAAATGATCCTCGTACCGATATTTGAGAAAACTCAAATGTGAAAACGGTAAAATCCCCAACTCTCTCCGTGGGTCCTTGAGTTGCGTAGAATTTCGAGGATCGCAACACGGGAATGCAATTAAAATATGATATGCAAGATGACCTCTGTATAACATTCCAAATTGAAAATTTGGGATGTTACAGGTGTTTGCGTTGAGCATGAACAAGATTGGATCGTGTTTATTGAAATACGATTATTCATTTAAGTTGGAGAATAATTGTTATTCTATTTACATGAATAAAACCTTCTATGGTCATGCACCCAAGGTGAATGGTTTATTGAATCTCGATCGTAGTAATACACATATTCATAATATTGAAGCCAAAAGATGCAGAGTTGATAATGATCATGCAACATACTTGTGGCACTGCCGTTTAGGTCATATTGGTGTAAAACGCATGAAGAAACTCCATGTTAATGGACTTTTGGAATCACTTGATTATGAATCATTTGATGACTGCGAACCATGCCTCATGGACAAGATGACTAAAACTCCATTCTCTGGAGCAATGGAGCGAGCCAATGACTTATTGGAAATAATACATACAGATGTATGCGGTCCCATGAGTGTTGAGGCTTGCGGCGGGTATCGTTATTTTCTGACCTTCACAGGTGATTTGAGCAGATATGGGTACATCTACTTGCTGAAACACAAGTCTGAAACATTTTGAAAAGTTCAAAGAATTTCAGAGTGAAGTAGAGAATCATCGTAACAAGAAAATAAAGTTTCTACGATATGATCATGGAAGCAAATATTTGAGTTACGAGTTTGGTCTTCATTTTAAACAATGTGGAATAATTTCACAGCTCAGGCCACCTGGAACACCACTACGTAATGGTGTGTCCGAGTGTCGTAACCGTACTTTATTGGGCATGGTGCGATCTATGATGTCTCTTACCGATTTACCACTATTGTTTTGGGGTTATGCATTACAGACAGCTGCATTCAAGTTAAATAGGGCACCATCTAAATCCGTTGAGACGACACTATATGAACTATGGTCTGGCAATAAACCTAAGCTATCGTTTCTTAAAGTTTGGGGTTGCGATGCTTATGTGAAAAAGCTTTAGCCTGATAAGCTCGAACCCAAATTGGAGAAGTGCGTCTTCATAGGATACCCAAAAGAAACTATTGGGTACAGCTTATACCACAGATTCTAAGCCAAGACATTTGTTGCTAAGAATGGATCCTTTCTAGAGAAGGAGTTTTTCTCGAAAGAAGTTAGTGGGAGGAAAGTAGAACTTGGTGAGGTAATTGTACCTTCTCTCGTATTGGAAAGTAGCTCATCACAGGAATCAGTTCCAGTGATGCATACACCAACTAGAGAGGAAGCTAATGAAAATAATCATGAAACTTCAGATCAAGTTACAACTGGACCTCGTAGGTCGAACAGAGCACGTTCTGCACTAGAGTGGTACGGTAATCTTGTTCTGGAAGTCATATTACAAGACCATGATGAACCTACAAACTATGAGGAAGCGATGATGACCCTAGATTCCGATAAATGGCTTGAAGCCCTGAAATCTGAGATAGGATCCATGTATGAGAACAAAGTGTGGACTTTGGTGGACTTGCCCGATGATCGGCAAGCCATTGAGAATAAATGGGTCTTCAAGAGGAATACGGACGCTGATGGTAGTGTTACTATCTACAAAGCTCGACTTGTCGCAAAAGGTTTTTTGACCAGTTCAAGGAGTTGACTACAATGAGACTTTCTCACCCGTAGCGATGCTGAAGTCTGTCCTAATCATGTTAGCAATTGCCGCATTTTATGATTATGAAATATGTCAAATGGATGTCAAAACTTCATTCCTCAATGGATTTCTTAAAGAAGAGTTGTATATGATGCAACCAGAAGGTTTTGTCGATCCTAAAGGTGCTAACAAAGTTTGCAATCTCCAGCGATGCATGTATGGACTGGTGCAAGCATCTCAGAGTTGGAACATATGCTTTGATAAGGTGATCAAAGCATATGGTTTTATACAGACTTACGATGAAGCCTGTATTTACCAGAAAGTGAGTGGGAGCACTACAACATTTCTGATAAGTATATGTGAATGACATATTGTTGATCAGAAATGATGTAGAATTTTTTGGAAAGCATAAAGGATTGTTTAAGAGGAGTTTTTTTAATAAAAGACCTCGGTGAAGCTACTTACATATTGGGCACCAAGATCAATAGAGATAGATCAAGACGCTTGATAAGACTTTCGATTAGTACATACCTTGATAAGATTTTTAAGTAGTTCAAAATGGATCAGTCAAAGAAAAAGTTCACCTGATTTGTAAGTTGTGAAGATGAGTAAGACTCAAAGCCCGGCCACGACAGAAAAATATAGAGAGAATGAAAGTCATTCCCTATGCCTCAGCCATAGGTTCTATAAAGTATGCCATGCTGCGTACCAAACCTGTTGTGTAACTTGCCATGTGTTTGTCAAGGATGTACAATAGTGATCCAGGAGTAGATCACCGGATAGTGGTCAAAATTATCCTTAGTAACAGGAGGACTAAGGAAATGTTTCTCGATTATGGAGGTGATAAGGAGTTTGTCATAAAGAGTTACGCCGATGCAAGCTTTGACAGTAATCCAGATGACTCTAAATATCAATCTGGATGTGTATTGAAAGTGGGAGCAATTAGCTAGAGTAGCTCCATGCAGAGCATTGTAGACATAGAAATTTGCGAAATACATACGGATCTGAATGTTACAGACCCGTTGACTAAACTTCTCCCACAAAGCAAGACATGATCACACCTTAGTACTCTTTGGGTGTTAATAACATGGCGATGTGAACTAGATTATTGACTCTAGTAAACCCTTTGGATGTTGGTCACATGGCGATATGAACTATGGGTGTTAATCACATGACAATGTGAACTATCAGTGTTAAATCACATGGCGATGTGAACTAGATTATTGACTCTAGTGCAAGTGGGAGACTGAAGGAAATATGCCCTAGAGGCAATAATAAAATTGCTATTTTATTTTTCCTTATATGATGATAAATGTTTATTATTCATGCTAGAATTGTATTAATCAGAAACTTGATACATGTGTGGATACATAGACAAAACATTGTGTCCCTAGTAAGCCTCTACTACACTAGCTCGTTAATCAAAGATGGTTAAGTTTCCTTACCATAGACATGTATTGTCATTTGATGAACAGGATCACATAATTAGGAGAATGATGTGATGGACAAGACCCATCCGTTATCTTAGCGTAATGATTGTTCAATTTTACTGCTATTTCTTTCTTCATGTCAAATACATATTCCTCCGACTACGAGATCATGCAACTCCCAGATACTGGAGGAATGCCTTGTGTGCTATCAAACATCACAACGTAACTTGATGATTATTAAGATGCTCTACAGGTATCTTTGAAGGTGTTTGTTGGGTTGGCGTGAATCGAGATTAGGATTTGTCACACCGAGTATCGGAGATGTATCTCTGGGCCCTCTTGGTAATACACATCATAATAAGCCTTGTAAGAAAATGACTAATGAGTTAGTCACGGGATGGTATATTACGGAACGAGTAAAGATACTTTCCTGTAACGAGATGGAACTAGGTATGAAGATACCAATGATCGAATCTCGGGAAAGTTACATACCGATGACAAAGGGAATAACGTGTGTTGTCATAACGGTTCGACCGATAAAGATCTTCATAGAATATGTAGGAGCCAATATGAGAATCTAGGTTCCGCTATTGGTTATTGACCGGAGAGGTGTCTCGGTCATGTCTACATAGTTCTCGAACCCGTAGGGTCCGCACGCTTAACGTTCGATGACGATTTGTATTATATGAGTTATGTGATTTGGTGACCGAATGTCGTTTGTATATATATATATAAATATATATATATATAGGACGGTGGTATTTGGACACCGGAAGTGTTCCGGGTGATACCAGGTCACGGGAAAGGAGTTTCGGGCACCCCCGACAAAGATATGGGCCTTATTGGGCCAAGAGAGGGATAGACCAGCCCCTAAGGGGCTGGTGCGCACCATGTAGGCTAAGATAAGGTGGGAGAAAAAGAAATGAGAGGAGGAAAAGGAAAGTATGAAGTAGGACTCCTACTTCCTTCCCATCCCCCCTCCTTCCTTTCCCCCATTGTCCTATACAAGGAAGGGGGAGGACGAACTAGGGCAGGAGCCCAAGTGGGATTCGGCCCCACTTGGGGCGCCCCTTGGTCTCTCCCATATCCCTCCCACCTATATATATGTGTGGGGGCGCCCTAGAACACACAACAACATCATTGTTAGCCGTGTGCGGCGCCCCCTCCATCGTTTACTCCCATGATCATAATCTCGTAGTGCTTATGCGAAGCCCTGCGTGGATTACTTCATCATCGCCGTCACCATGCCATTGTGCTGACGGAACTCATCTAATTCCTCAACGCTCTACTGGATCAAGAGTTCGAGGGGCGTCGTCGAGCTAAACGTGTACAGAACTCGGAGGTGTCGTACGTTTGGTGCTTGATCGGTCGGAACGAGAAGAAGTTCGACCACATCAACCGCGTTGTCAAACGCTTCCGCTTTCGGTCTACGATGGTACGTGGACACACTCTCCCCCTCTCGTTTCTATGCATCTCCTAGATAGATCTTGCATCAGCGTAGGATTTTTTTTGAAAATTGCATGCTACGTTTCCCAACAGTATGTAACAATACGGCCATTACGATCACTATGTATTATTGCACCCTACCGACCGACCACAATTTGTTGACTGGTTAAATTTACACCTAGTTTCTAGGTCCCACCTGTAAGTTGGCAGAGCAAAGAAATCAGTTAAACAAAACTTTATGCAGGCGCGACAGGAGTCCAACCCTTGCGCACGAACCACCCTTACTGTGTATGTGAGTGCATGCAGGTGTACTCCCTCAGTCCGTGAAAAGCTGTACATCTAGCATTAGAAAATTTTCCCACAAAGAGTGTACATATACACTTCCAATGCACTTAGCCTTTAATCTAATCGGTATTGATTGCATGGTTAATAGTATAACCAACTACCGGCTATATGAGTTGCCATGTCACATATAGTAGACCTATTAGCCGACATGTATAGTACTCCCTCTATCTAGATATATTAGTCATCTTACGAAAAAAATCCCAAAACACTTAGGCGTGATGCATTAACTCTCACCTTGTTTACTGTTTTTCGACATGAATAAAGCAATCATCCAATAAGAGATGTTGGGCGTGTGTGCTTTCAATGACTTGAGACTACCAAACACGACAGGTAGTTGTCAGTTCATTGCATGCTATTAACTAGAAAATAAACATTAAGTTCTCCCGTTTTCCACTCCGCCTTGGTCGCTAAATGTAAGTCTTCATAGAGATTTCAACAAGTGACTACATACGGAGAAAAATAAGTGAATCTACACTCTAAATTATGTCTACATACATCCTTATGTTATAGTCCATTTGAAATGTCTAAAAAGAGTTATATTTAGGAACGGAGGGGTACATGTCTATCCTTAATTACAGCATGCAACAACCTTCATTTAATCTTCTTCTCTCAATGGTCGCATGCACACATAAGTCAGCTACTTATGGGCGTTAATTATGCCATGAAGTTCCGGTTCCTCTTGGTCAACGTGTAAATCTCTATATGTACAGTCTTTCATGGACGGAGGGAGTAGGTTGAGGACTTGAGCATGAGCGTGTGTGTTGCGTCGTGTGTTGTGTGCCACACGGATGCGTGAGTGTTGCGTGTGTGCATCTGTACGTGTGAGTGCTGCATGTTGCATGCATGCATGCATGCATGCATGCACGAGGCTTTTACTCCCTCTCATTGACATGTTCATATTCCAAGCTTCATTAAAATGTTGCACGCAATAATTAAGAGAAAACTCACCAATGCGTGTAAAAGTTCTGGTCTTTTGTTCCTCACGCATGCATTCCAATTAATACATTCATAAACATAATTTTCTTGAGGAAAACGAGCCCATTATTGAGTACTTTTAGAAAAAACGAATCTTCGGGCACTCATCATTTACTACCACCATCCTGGTTTATTGGTCCCATTTGTAAATTGTATTGTACTACCTTCGTTGGTGGTTTTTTTATTGACCTGTATATAAACCTCCGTCCTGGTTTATTGGTCCCCTTCATACTTAGTGTAAAATTTTGACCATAAATTTAACTAAAAAAGTGTCCATGCATGTCATAAAAAACTATACCATTAAAAACAATGTTCAAATACGAATCCAGTGATACGATTTTTGGTGACATGCATTAACATTTTATTAGTTAAATAGATGGTCAAAGTTTGACACAATATACTACTAGTACTCATACATTATTGGTGCCGGGTGCCTTGGCCAATGTTTCATCTTGTTGGACAGGATGAGAGTAGAGGCATAGGGACACTTTAGATAGGAAGTCTTGGTGATTCATTATTCCCCATCTCGGTCAAAGAGGATTATTCAACTAGTCTTCACAGTGAAGTGACAATACACGCTGCAGCAGATGGGACACTTAATTAATAAGGTGAACCACTGTGTTGGTGTTACTAAATTAGCCTTACCCAGTACTGCCATCATATTTTCCAGTGGAGCATGCTTCCACAAATACGCCTACACACCTCTCTCTTCCATTAACTAACATATGGGCCCTCTTGAGGTAGACCCACATGTCATCGGCTTAACTATTTACATTCCGAAGGACGGTATATCTTGGTAGTATTACTAGTAGAATTAATATTTAATACACTTTCTTGCCCGTCTTTCCCTCTTCTTCCTCCTCTCTTCCCCATGGTCGGCCGCACACCATCCCCCTCCACCGCTCACTGCTCGCCCACACGCGCCATCTTCCTTGGTAGCTCGTGCGTACCATATCCCCCGCGCTCACTTCTCGGCCACACACGCCATCATCTTCGCTCGCCCGCCCGAATCCTCTTCCCTGCTCGCTCGCATGCATCAAAAACCCCAATCACTCAGCGCCCTAAAAAACCTATTGCAGAATCGACTGGCACACAAGGCCGTGATTGGAATTCCCTCCCGGATGTTCTCTTGGAGCAGATCTGTTATCGTATGGACCTGCTCAGCACCGTGCGTCTGGCCGCATGATCGGTGTCTTTGTACCGTCAACTCGTCTGCAACCGGTCGGCCCTTTTCATGACACCCTGCTTGCTGATGCCAGATCATCGCAGGTGGCCCACACACTGACTTGACAATCCTATGGAGGTTGTCGTGGTGCCCCTCGACATGCTACCAGTACCCATCCACATGTCCTTCAAGAGCGGCTACTACTGGGCGGGCATGAAGGCAAACTGGATCGTCCTCATCCACCAATCTGGTAGTCCATGGTGTCTCGTGGATATCTACACCCAGCGAGAGATCACCCTTCGATCGTTGGATACCGCCGGCATTGATGCTCGCGGCTCGTCGGACACTCCCGCCTACTACGCATGAGACGCGTCGAGCTTATTGGTGTGAGCTCCATTTGCTGAAGGTTGTAATCTTTGAAGTGCCCACATGATCAAAAGACTACATGGATTACATGCTCATTGCCTTGTTCGACATGGGATTAGTCTATCTGGAATCCGGTCGCCATACATGGTTATGGCTCATCATCAATCCTATTGACCCTCCATTTCGGTCTGATGCTATAGTGCAAGATGGCATCATTTACGCGGTCGACGCACATATTGGCCGCATATACTGGTGGAATCTATTGTCGTGTAATTGTTCTATCTTATCTCGTCTGTACCTTATGAATACGACTGCGTGTTGATTGTTACTCCCTCCGTCCGGAAATACTTGTCATCAAAATGAATAAAAGGGGATGTATCTAGATGTATATTAGTTTTAGATACATCACTTCTTGTCCATTTTGATGACAAGTATTTTCAGACGGAGGGAGTAGAAATTTAGAATAGATAGTATGTCTATAACCACATCATTACTATATGTTCCTCTCATTTCCTAGATTTTTATGACCACACATCTTATTGTTGGAGTTGATATGAGAACAATTGGCATCTAATAATTGTTAGAATAGATACTAACTTGGGGTATGATTATGACCACGGCATTGCAATTCTCTGTCTATGATCTGTGTCGCTGTTGTAATAATCTTAATTCCACACATACTCACAACATGATTGTATATTATTTTTTCCTTTTGGTCTCCAATTTGATTTGTTGCAGCAGATGCAAATGCGCTGGCCTTCATAATTTCAGGACCTAGAAATATACAAGTGAATGGGTGATGGTTTATTGCTCGTTCAATTGACCACGATCATTTGATGCTCAGTCGCACATACGAAATTGACCAAACCATATCATCAAACCACATGCAGTACAATGCCTGGGGCGTTCATGACTGTGATGCCTATGGCTGCTTCGTATTCGAGAAAGATCCCAGCTCTGTTGGGCCAGGCGTATTCAATTGGAGGCGGGTCTACAGCCTCGGCAACCGCTCCATGTTCCTCGGGCTCAATGATCCAATCATCCAACCAATCATCGATCATATCACCGGCGATGATTACTGTGCTATGCAACTTCCATTCGCCAGGGGGAACTGTGTTTACACATCGTAACATGGGTTTCATAAATCACCATATCCAGAGATTCATCGACACAGCTTGTTGCGAGATAATCTTTCGTGTGTGAAAGGCATCAAGCTTCCAAGCAATGAATGGCTTTTGCAAACCCAACATGCGGCGATGTGGTTAATGCCAACAGAAAATACGCACAACTTGATTCGTAGTGATATCTAGACTGAGCCATGTATCATGCAGCTATAGCATGACCCTCTTTTATTGGATATTATGTACATTAGTTAGTTTGAAGGATACATACCTTTCCAGGATCAAGTGCATCATAACTCACCTGCGTAGGATGTACT
Organism: Secale cereale; assembly: GCA_902687465.1. Lineage (NCBI taxonomy): Eukaryota > Viridiplantae > Streptophyta > Magnoliopsida > Poales > Poaceae > Secale > Secale cereale. The sequence continues at coordinate 262,327,206 of LR738714.1, forward strand.
GATAATAATGATGGAGATGTTGTGTAGAAGCCACATATATATCAATTAGGCTTCAAATGCGTACTTGTTGGTGAAAGTGTTGTCCAATGGGAATTATATTTTGTATTACTCATGTAGCCTACAAAGTCTGTCGCACAGCCTTGTAGCTTCGTACTCCATTTCTAAATTTTCACTAGTCCTTTATACCGTATATTGCGGTACTCGTACTACTACCTCCCTCCTAGTTTATTGGTCCCCTTTGTAATTTGTGTGAAATTTTGACCATAAATTTAACTAACTAAATGTTAATGCATGTCACAAAAAATTATATCGTTGGATCATATTTGAACATAGTTTCCAATGCTATAATTTTTGATGACATGCATTGACATTTTTCAGTTAAACCTATGGTTAGAATGTGACACTAAATATGACTAGTAAATACTAGTACTTAGTACTAGTATACCTCGGTCAAATTATTCATCATGTCCTCACATTGAATTGACGTGACAACACGCTGCGCGTTAGGTGACACAAGATTCCTGGCGGCGTGTTCGGTTCACCAAAGTGAGCCTCGCCCCTCTCGTAGTACTACAACAACTCTCTCACATTCTCTATAAAATTACTCTCCCATTCTCTCCCGGTCTCCCCGCCTCCCAGCCGCCACCTTGTTCCAATCCATTTGGTACGATGAGCGATGAGCTACTCGAGTTGCTATACGTCATTGCAAGTAGTCAAAAGGGATACGCTGGAAAAATCTATATCAACAAGGATGCTCTTCAAGCTAATCGGATGAAGGAAGGAACCAGCGAGGCTGCTCCTATGAGTATTTGTCCTGTTGCCCTGTATGATGATTTTGATCTTTCTGGGGGTTTTCAATTATTCAGAGCCAACATGTAGTAATGAAGCTGAGACCCCGGTTTGTTTGGGTATTGTGGACTTCAGATTTGGAGTACCACTTATCTGTCGAAATCTTTCATCATTTACTTAAAACAGTTGATCGATCATACATTGAGTACCATTTAACTGGAATTAAGCAATGGAAGTCCAAGAAGGATTGGCCGGTGTTGCCGGCTAGAGTTAAGCTGATCCCACGGATCAAGAGCTGATCGAGCACCTTGAGGCCAAAGTGAGTGCTGACAGCGCAAGATCTCACCCTCTCATTGAGTATTTCATACCAACCATCGACATCGAGCACGTCATATGCTAGACCCATCCTAAGAAACTTCCAGGTGAGACACCGATCGGTCGTCTACTTGCACAATCATATTCCTTTGTTTATAGCTCTATTTTTCTTTTTAGATGCAGACCTAGTGAAGCAATTACAACTTAACATTTAATAAAAAGTGAAACAAGTGACCGCAACATGCCAAAGATGTTATGAAAATGCCAACTAGGTACGCTAAAACCTGTATTCGCCAATATTGCAGGTATCGCACTAAGTGGCCTAAGCAAGCATTTCTTCCGGCGCAGCTCCAAGGTGTTCAAAAGGGGCACGCAGACGCATCACAAGATACAGTCAGAGTGTGGAATGCATGTGATGTGGCACAAGACCGGCAATACCTTGCCGGTGGTGGTCTACGTCCAATAGAGAGGCAGCAAAATGGTTCTGGTGCTGCACACCAACAAGAACGTCGACCAGCAGAGGACCAACTGGGTGATGCACTAGTACCACCTCGGGGACCTGGATGAAGAGACGGAGCGGGAGTTGGTCGTCCGCAAGATTTTCTACCAGACGAACACCAGGGCCAGGACTAAAAAGATTATATGTTAGTTTTGTATTGGTACTTGTTCTACCTGGACGTCTGCAAGTTGGTATTGTTGTTAAGGATCTTTCGGTATGAACTTGGCATTTGCTTCCAACCATCATGTCGAGGGTCGATGTGGATATAATACTGAATCATTTGTTACGAGATAAATTTTCACGCGCCTGATTAATTTTTTTGATGCATAGCATAAGCACCTGCCGTTCGAATTCCAAAGTTCTGCAAAAAAAATTACATATTCGAGTACGCAACGGGATCTATCATGTGGGTTTCATAAAATGATAGTTTTTTTGAGACAATCACAGGCTGATAGTTTTGGACATAGCACGTCGGGACTGGGCTGTGATACGCCAAGCCCAGCTGCAAATTGTTAAAAGAGAGGAGTGATGGATGTGGGCATTCCAGAAGAGTTAAGTATCGGGACAAGTGCCTCCCATGGACTAAAAAAAGGCCTTGTCGGTTATTTTTAGTTAAATATGTAAAATATTCCATAATAAAAATAATATGTAAAATGGAATGAATTTAGTCCGGTTTCACAGAAAATCATCCTATTTGCATGAAATTTGTCTGTAAAACCACATGACCTGTCCATACAGAGCCTAACCATACAGAACAAGCAGGTCCATGGTGGTACACAAGCAAGTGCATGCACTTATTATAATGATGGAAAAGTAATGTTGATGTCTGGACGGTGAAACCCTTGAAAGTTTCAGCGTAGTCACAATAAACGAGAGAATTCTACAAGTACAGACTGATAATTCGGATCCAGCAAGTATATTGTTTTTTTGGAGAAACAAATATATTGTTTTTTCAAGTCGAGCAAATATCAACTGGGATGTAGACTGCCCATGCTTGGTTTTGTATTTTACAGGCCCAACCCATGACGACAATGGGGCACAAAGATCCAACAGGTATCAAGTGGCCTCTGGCCCGCCATCCATAGTTATATTTTCTCTTAGAACATCTGCAGGCATAATTTTTACTGAAGAAAACGCACAAGCCAGTTCTATTTTCCTCTAAAAACGCCATATCCTACTTCCGTTTTCTAATCTCTACCTATAATTTTACAAGTTCATGTAGATATTTTATTATATTGAAAATACGTAAAGTTCCCTTTTCATCTTTACATCCTTATTTTTGTTGTTGTTTCCCTCCCAGCGCTGATTTGTTTACCACTGGTTTTCCCTACAACCAGCTAAATTGCCACACATCTTATTAGCTTACAAAAATAAAACAATATTTTATTGGGGAAGTCAATAAGTTCTTAAAAAATAAATTTTTATCATTTCTGGATTAAAATAGTTTGGACTCCACCGAAAAATGCCAAATTTGGTTGAACTTTTTGAGCGTGGTCCCCGGTAGAAAATGGGCTGTAATAAATTCCTTAAGAATTAGTAAATGTGCTGCAAATTATTAAAAAAAATAGCAAATGGGCTTAGTGTTGTGTGCCATAGATTTGGAGGTTGGCTTGTGGGCCTACTAAGTTCATGCGTACACAACGTTTCTAAAAAAAACTTAGTCAACAATCGACTCTACCAGCGTTAGACCGTTACATATCAATCCAACGACAATCGTGCTTCAGCCGCCCAAACCAGCACCGGTGGAATGGCCTGCTCCCACCTCCCATGGCCGGTTGTGCTGCTGGGCAGGCCACACGGCCCCACCCTGCCTGGCCAACCCTCTACTCACCCACACATCCTGTTATTCTCCAGCGATGTCAACCTCACAATGCAGCCAAACCAGTAAACCCTCGTACCCCCTTTGTGTGGGCAACAACGAGTCTTAGTCGGTTCTGGGTCGTTCCCTTACTTGGCCTCATCGAGTCACCGTCGTCCACCGCCTTGGTGCTCTTGGCACGGTGTGGTCAACGTGGTCAAGAATCGACATCCATGGGAAGATGACAGTGCGTGGAGAGGCTGACAGCTAGGTCCATGGCCGCACACAAGGAAGTACCTCCTTATTACGTGCAAAATAATGATTCATCCACCTAACAGTGGGGACCTACCGGAAGTGTTTCGCCCGGATAATTAAGCTACAATAATCCCCTACTGATGATGCCATGTCACCACTATTACTGTTGTTAATCTCACGCTGATTCAAATCCAATTCAAATTCGAATTCAAAATCAAGTCAAACAATTAAAGTGTTCAAATATCAAAACTAAAATGTCATAGATGTGTCAAATAATCCATAACTAGTTATGGTTGTGAAACCAACATTTTGTAAAATTCTTAAATGCCATAAGATAATCGAAACATTGGCTAAAAAATTATTTAAATGCTTTGAAAATTATATAAATACTAAATAAATTATTTAAGTGCTAAACTGAAATGTGGCAGAGGACTAAATAGTGACACTAATTTAGGTGCCAGAATTATATTTTATAAAACTAAAACAATATGAAAAGGAATTAGAAAACATAAAAGAATAAAAATAAATACAAAATGAAAAAAAGAAAGAAAGGAAACCCCTTCCCCCACCCAGTCGTCCTCCACCTCCCTCCTCCACCCGTCGGGAGCAACCGAGGCAGGGCTTGTCCTTGCCGTGCCAGCTCGCTTCTCGGGTCGCTACAGACATCGCGGCTTGGATAAGATTGTCGCCCGCACCCCACCCTACTAACCCTAGCCCCTCAGATCCCCCTCTCGCTCTCCCCTCACCTTCTCCGTTCATCGCCCGAGCGTATCCATCACCGTCGTTCGCCATTGCCGCCGCCACCGGTGCTACCTCTTGAGCTTGCATTGTATTCCCTCAAAGAAGAAAGGGAGATGCAGCACAGTAGCGTAAGTAGTTTCCTCAGTTTTTGAGAACCAAGGTATCAATCCAGTACGAGACCACGCGCGAGTCCCTCGCACCTGCACAAACAAATAAGAACTTCGCAGTCAACGCGATAAGGGGTTGTCAATCCCTTTACGGTCACTTACGGAAGTGTGATCTGATAGAGATGATAGTTTATATTTTTGGTATTTTTGGTTTAATAAAATATCAAATAAAAGCGGTAAAGTAAAGTAGATGTAGATTGTCATGTTGAGAATAGACCCGGAGGCCATAGTTTTCTCTAGTGGCTTCTCTCATGATAGCGATATTCTACGGCGGGTAAACAAATTACTGTCGAGCAATTGATAGAAAAGCGAATAATTATGAGACTATTTAGGCATGATCATTGTATATAGGCATCACGTCCGAGACAAATAGACCGAAATGATTCTGCATCTACTACTATTACTCCACACATCGACCGCTATCCAGCATGCATCTAGTGTATTGAGTTCGTACGAACAGAGTAACGCCTTAAGCAAGATGATATGATGTAGAAGGATAAACTCAAGCAATATGATGAAAAACCCATCTTTTATCCTCGATGGCAACAATACAATACATGCCTGGCTGCCCCTACTGTCACTAGGAAAGGACACCGCAAGATTGAACCCAAAGCCAAGCACTTCTCCCATTGCAAGAACTATAGATCTAGTAGGCCAAACCAAACCAATAATTCGAAGAGACTTGCAAGGATATTATGAGCACACATAACTTCAGAGAAGAACCAAATATCTTTCATAGATAACCTTGATCATAAACTCACAATTCACCAGATCTCGACAAACACACCGCAAAAAGAGATTACATCGAATAGATCTCCTCAAAGATCGAGGAGAACTTTGTATTGAGATCCGGAGAGAGAGAGAAGAAGCCATCTAGATACTAGCTATGGACCCGAAGGTCTGTGGTAAACTACTCACAACTCATGGTGAGGGCGATGATGATGATGATGAAGGTCTCCATGATGGATCCCCCTCTTGGAACAGGCTCCAAGATGGGATCTCCACGAGAACAGAAGCTACGGCGGTGGAATTAGGGTTTTCTCTTTGCGTATGGAGTTTCTGGGGTACGTAGGTATATATAGGAAGAAGGAGGGCACCGGGGGTCACACGGGCCAGCCTCGAGGCAGCGGGGAGCGCCCTAGGAAGGGGGGCGTGCCCCCACCCTCGGGGGCAACCCTTCTGTCCCCTGACTTGGTCCTGAAGTTTCCGGAGCGTGATTTTCTCCAAAAATATATCTCGCGGAGGTTCCATTCCGTTTGGACTCCGTTTGATATTCTTTTTCTGCAAAACCCTAAAATAGGCAAAAAAAACAGCAATCTGGACTGGGCCTTTGGGTTAGTAGGTTAGTCCCAAAAATGATATAAAAGTGAATGATAAAGCCCATTAAACATCCAAGACTTCATAAATAATAGCATGGAATAATAAAAAATTATAGATACGTTGGAGACGTATCAAGCATCCCCAAGCTTAATTCCTGCTCGTCCTCGAGTAGGTAAATGATAAAGAAAGAATTTTTGATGTGGAATGCTAACCAATATAGTTTTTCAATGTAATTCTCTTAATTGTGGCATGAATGTTCAGATCTGAAAGATTCAAGTTAAAAGTCTATATTGACATAAGAAATAACAATACTTCAAGTAACACTAACAAAGCAATCATGTCTTCTCAAAATACCATGGCTAAAGAAAGTTATCCCTACAAAATCATATAGTCTGGCTATGCTCCCTCTTCCTCACACAAAATATTCATATCATGCACAACCCCGATTTCAGACAAGCATTTGTTTTCATACTCTATCTTTTCAAATCTTTCAACTTTCAAGCAATAAAGGAGCGTGATCCATGGATATAGCACTATGGGTGGAATAGAGGTGGTTGTGGAGTAGACAAAAAGGAGGGAGATAGTCCCACATCGACTAGGCGTATCAACGGGCTATGGAGATGCCCATCAATAGATATCAATGTGAGTGAGTAGGGATTGCCATGCAACGGATGCACTAGAGCTAAATATGAATGAAAGCTCAACAAAAGAAACTAGTGGGTGTGCATCCAACTTGCTTGAACACGAAGACCTAGGGCATTTGAGGAAGCCCATTGTTGGAATACACAAGCCAAGTTCTATAATGAAAAATTCCCACTAGCATATGAAAGTGACTAAGCATGAGACTCTCTACAATGAAGATCATGGTGCTACTTTGGAGCACAAGTGTGGAAAAGATAGTAGCAATTGTCCCATCTCTCTTTTCTCTCATTTTTTTGGAGGGGCTTCTTCTCTTTTTTTATTAGCCCCTCTCTATAGTTTTTTTTGGGCCATCTCTTTTTTTATTGGCCTTTCCTCACATGGGACAATGCTCTAATAATGATGATCATCACACTTTTTGTTACAACTCGAAATTACAACTCGATACTACAACAAGGATGACTCTACATGAATGCCTCCGGCGTGTACCGGTATGAGCAATGAATCAAGAGCGACACATATGAAAAATTATGCATGGTGGCTTTGCCACAACTACGATGTCAACTACATGATCATCCATGGCACTATGACAATATGATGCGTGTCATATAAACGAAACGGTGGAAAGTTGCATGGCAATATATCTCGGAATGGCTATGGAAATGCCATGATAGGTAGGTATGGTGGCTGTTTTGAGGAACAATATGGTGGCTGTTTTGGGGAAGGATATATAGTGGGTTTGTGGTACCGGCGAAAGTTGCGTGGTACAAGAGAGGCTAGCAATGGTGGAAGGGTGAGAGTGTGTATAATCCATGGCCTCAACATTAGTCATAAGAACTCATATACTTATTGCAAAAATTTATGAGTCATCAAAACAAAGCAATCAACGCATGCTCCTAGGGGGAGGTTGGTAGGAGTTAACCATCGCGTTCCCCCGACCTCCACACAAAGGCTGGCACTCTACAAATACCTCATGCTCTAACTTCGTCACATAGCGGTTCACCATACGTGCATGATACGGGAATCACTAACCTTAACACAAGTATTTCTCAATTTCATAATAACTCCACTAGCATGACTCTAATATCACTATCCTCATGTCTCAAAACAATTATCAAGCATCCAACACCTCATTCTATTCAATGCACTTAGTGTGAATTTTTTACTACATTGACATTGGATGTTTATCATGTGAAGACTAGTTTCTTTAGCCTAAACACTTTACCATGCTGGTTTAATAGACTCTCAAATAGATATAAGTGAAGCACATAGAGTGTTCTAATAATTTCTAGGCCATGTTTAACTCTCTCAAATAGGTGTGTCCAGCAAGGATGATTGTGGCAAACTAACAAGCAAAGACTCAAATTATACAAGACGCTCCAAGCAAAACACATAGCATGTTGCGAATAAAAATATAGCTCTAAGTATAGTTACCGATGGATGAAGACGAAAGAGGGGATGCCTTCCCGGGGCATCCCCAAGCTTAGGATTTTGATTATCTTGAATTTACTTGGGGTGCCTAGGGCATCCCCAAGCTTAGGCCTTTTCTACTCCTTGTTCCATAGTCCATCAAAGCAATACTCAAAACTTGAAAACTTCCCAACACAAAGCTTAGATAAAAATTCTCGTGAGCTCCATTAGTATGAGAAAGCAAGCCACTACTCAAAGGTACAACAATGAATTCATTCTTTGTTTATATTGGTGTTAAACCTACTATACTCCAAGTTCTCTATGGTTCATATCCTCCAATATTACCCATAGATGCATCGGAATAGGCAAACAACACACGAAAAACAGAATCTGTCAAAAACAGAACAATCTGTAGTAATCTGCAGGGTTCGCCTACTTATGGAACTCCAAAAAATTCAAAATAAATTGGTAAATTTGCGCAATTTTTCTGCCAATCAGAAGAAAAAAGAATCAACTAAAAATCACGCTCCAGTAAAATCTCACGACTACTTTAGCGAGCGCTAACGATTATGTTTGTCACAGCAAGATCATATAAACTTCACACAAGACTTACCAAAGGTTCTACTTGGCACAAACACTAAAGAAAACATGAAACCACATATAATCAGAGGCTAGATGCAATATTTATTCCCTAACAGCAACAAAAGCAAAAACATAAAATTGGGTTGCCTCCCAACAAGCGCTATCGTTTTACGCCCCTAGCTAGGCACGATTAATTCAATGATGCTCACATGAAAGATAAGAATTGAAGCACACAAAGAGCATCATAAAGCATGTGAGAATCACATCTAAGTATAACATACTTCCTATGCATAGGCATTTTATAGGAAAACAAATTACCAAGACAAGCAAGATCTAGCATATGCAAGGAAGAAGAAATAGCCAATAGCAATCTCAACATGAAGAGAGGTAATTTAGTAACACGAAGATTTATATGACCATATTTTCCTCTCTCATAATAATTGCAAGTAGGATCATAAGAAAATTCAACAATATAGCTATCACATAACATATTCTCGACATGATCCACATGCATATGAAGTTGTCATTCTTCCAAAATAGTGGGAGTAACATTAACTAAAGTCATGACCTCTCCAAACCCACTCTTATCAAAAAATTCATAAGATTGATCATACTCCAAATATGTGGGATCTAAAGTTCACACTCTTCTAAACCCACTTTCAATATTATTGCAAACATTATTATCAATCTCATATTCATCATGGGGTTGAAATAAATTTTCAAGATCGTAAGAAGCATCACCCCAATCATGATCATTGCAACAAGTATTGGACATAGCAATACTAGCATCCCCAAGCTTAGGGTTTTGCATATCATTAGCACAATTGACATAGATAGAATTTATAGTAACATCATTACAATCATGCTTTTTACTTAACAAGCTATCACAAATCGCTTTTTCTTTTAACAATTCCTCACAATTTTCAGATTCATAAATTTCAAGCAAAACCCCATAAAGATAATCTAGTGCACGCTGCTCACTAGCAATAGGTTAAACATAATTGGATCTCTTAAAGAGATTAGCAAGTGGATGAGGATCCATACTTTAGCAAGCGAAGATGCAAGCTAATTGAGGGCACATAGCAACACAAGCAAACGAGAGGCAAGCAAACGGTAAACACACGGCAGAAGAAGGGCAAATAAAACGGCAAAGGTGAAGTAGGAGAGAGGAAAACGAGAGGAAAATAAATGTAATGCGAAGGATAAGGGTTTGTGATTGGTACTTGGTATATGACTTTTGCATAAGCCTCCTCGGCAACGGCGCCAGAAATTCTTCTTGCTACCTCTTGAGCTTGCGTTGTATTCCCTCGAAGAGGAAAGGGAGATGCAGCACAATAGCATAAGTATTTCCCTCTGTTTTTGAGAACCAAGGTATCAATCCAGTAGGAGACCACGCGCGAGTCCCTCGCACCTGCACAAACAAATAAGAACTTCGCAGCCAATGCGATAAGGGGTTGTCAATCCCTTTACGGTCACTTACGAAAGTGAGATCTGATAGAGATGGTAGTTTATATTTTTGGTATTTTTGGTTTAATAAAACAACAAATAAAAGCGGTATAGTAAAGTAGATGTAGATTGTTATGTTGAGAATAGACCCGGGGGCCATAGTTTTCTCTAGTGGCTTCTCTCATGATAGCGATATTCTACGGCAGGTAAACAAATTACTGTCGAGCAATTGATAGAAAAGCGAATAATTATGAGGCTATCTAGGCATGATGATTGTATATAGGCATCACGTCCGAGACAAGTAGATCGAAACGATTCTCCATCTACTACTATTACTCCACACATCGACCGCTATCCAGCATGCATCTAGTGTATTGAGTTCATACGAACAGAGTAACGCCTTAAGCAAGCTGACATGATGTAGAGGGATAAACTCAAGCAATATGATGAAAACCCATCTTTTTATCCTCGATGGCAACAATACAATACGTGCCTTTCTGCCCCTACTGTCACTGAGAAAGGACACCGCAAGATTGAACCCAAAGCCAAGCACTTCTCCCATTGCAAGAACTATAGATCTAGTAGGCCAAACCAAACCAATAATTCGAAGAGACTTGCAAGGATATTATGAGAACACATAAAAAGTTCATAGAAGAACCAAATATCTTTCGTATATAACCTTGATCATAAACTCACAATTCTTCGAATCTCGACAAACACACCGCAAAAAGAGATTACATCGAATAGATCTCCTCGAAGACCGAGGAGAACTTTGTATTGAGATCCGGAGAGGGAGAAGAAGCCATCTAGATACTAGCTATGGACCCGATGGTTTGTGGTAAACTACTCACTACTCATGGTGAGTCAAGCTGGCAATGGTTAACCATTACCCGTGTACCCATGGGTAATTACTCTATTAGGGGACGGGGGTGTGCAAGGTTTTTTGCCCACGGGGAAGCTGGTTGGTCAAATATCTTACCCATCGCATAAGACAGGGACGGGGATGGAATAGGATTACCCATACCCGTTACCCACCTTACCCATGAGTGCCTTACATTTGGCCCCTAAAATTGGTAGACCTAGGTAATTCCCGGCCATACCGACCCAAATTTTCACTAATCCGACCCCTTTGGCCCAAAAAGTCCAAAGAAATTGCTAACCTAGCCACACCATATTGTTTATTGTGTTGAAATGTTGTTTTTTCTACTTAAACGCTGCAGGAGGTGATTGTTGATTGCCTGTATGGGTTTCCCCATGGGGATGAAAAACCCGATGGGGATGGGGATGGAAATTTTTTGTTCCCCATGGGCGGGTATGGGGATGGGGACGGACATGGGGTGGCTATCGCGGGGACGGGGATGGGAGTCCAATACCCGCCTAGGTAATCCCATTGCCGGCCTGAATGGTGAGGGCGATGATGATGATGATGAAGGCCTCTGTGATGGATCCCCCTCCCGGAACAGGCTCCAAGATGGGATCTCCACGGGAACAGAAGCTACGGCGGTGGAATTAGGGTTTTCTCTCTACGTATGGAGTTTCTAGGGTACGTAGGTATATATAGGAAGAAGGAGGGCACCGGGGGCCACACGGGCCAGCCTCGAGGCAGGGGGGCGCACCCTGGGAAGGGGGGCGCGCCCCCACCCTCGAGGGCAGCCCTTCTGTCCCCTGACTTGGTCCTAAAATTTCCCGAGCGTGATTTTCTCCAAAAATATCTCTCGCGAAGGTTTCATTCCGTTTGGACTCCGTTTGATATTCTTTTTCTACAAAACCCTGAAATAGGCAAAAAAACAACAATCTGGACTGGGCCTTTGGGTTAGTAGGTTAGTCCCAAAAATGATATAAAAGTGAATTATAAAGCCCATTAAACATCCAAGACTTCACAAATAATAGCATGGAACAATAAAAAATTATAGATACGTTGGAGACGTATCAACCGGCCACCCCGCGCAGACCTGACTTGTCCAGGAGCACTGCCGGCATCGACCACTTCCCCTGCGGGCATCAGAATAAGATGGGACATCATTGAGCTGCCGGAACGAGTTGTCCCCTTCTTCAACACCCACGGTAACACCGCCGTTGATTTGTGTCACCCTGACCATATCCGACTTCCCCGAGCTCTCTCGTAGCTCACTGTGATCCCCAGTCCCTCGTGATCTCTCCCCTCTCTTCCCCATGCCCCGTAGCTACCAAGCCGTCGAGGCTGTGCCTCGGCCGCCGCCTGCCGTCGTCGAGGCGCTCGACTCCAGTAGCCTTCGCTCCTGCCACTGCCCCCATCCGGTGCGGCGTGTCGTGGACGTGCCGTAGAGCCAAACCCTGGGGTAGATGGCCCTCGGAGAGCCATTCCCGCGCGATGCCTGATACGTCTCCAACGTATCTATAATTTTTTATTGTTCCATGCTATTATATATTCTGTTTTGGATGTTTAATAGGCTTTATTATACACTTTTATATTATTTTTGGGCCTAACCTACTAACCCAAGGCCTAGTGCAAATTGTTGTTTTTTGCCTATTTCAGAATTTTGCAGAAAAGGGATATCAAACAGAGTCCAAACAGAATGAAACCTTCGGGAGAGTTATTTTTGGAACGATATCTTCACGGGAGACTTGGAGTACAAGCCAGAGAAGAAACGTGGTGCCCACGAGGGGCCAGGGCGCGCCCAGTGGGGGCAGGCGTGCCCCCCACCCTCGTGGGCCCCACGTTGCTCCACCGACGTACTTCTTCCTCCTATATATGTCCACGTACCCTGAAAACATCGAGGCAACAGAGAAAACTCTAATTCCACCGCCGCAACCTTCTGTTTTGGTGAGATCCCATCTTGCGGCCTATTCCGGAGCTCCGCCGGAGGGGGGATCTACCAGGGAGTGCTTCTACATCAACACCATAGCCTCACCAATGAGTTGTGAGTAGTTTACCACAGACCTTCGGGTCCATAGTTATTAGCTAGATGGTTTACTCTCTCTTTTTGGATCTCAATGCAAAGTTATCCTCGATCTTCGAGGAGATCTGTTCGATGTAATCTTTTTGCGGTGTGTTTGTCGAGATCCGATGAATTCTGGGTTTATGATCAAGATTTTCTATGAACAATATTTGATTCTTTTCTGAAATCTTTTATGTATGATTATAATATCCTTGCAAGTCTCTTCGAATTATCGGTTTGGTTTGGCCTACTAGATCTATAGTTCTTGCAATGGGAGCAGCGGCAGCAAGGCACGTATTGTATTGTTGCCATCGAAGATAAAAAGATGGGGTTTATATCATATTGCTTGAGTTTATCCCTCTACATCATGTCATCTTGCTTAAAGCACTACTCTGTTTTGATGAACTTAGTACTCTAAATGCATGCTGGATAGCGGTCGATGTGTGGAGTAATAGTAGTAGATGCAGAATCGTTTTGGTCTACTTGTTACGGACGTGATGCTTATATATAATGATCATTCCTAGATATTCTCATAACTATGCGCTTTTCTATCAATTGCTCGACAATAAATTTTTCACCCACCGTAGAATTCTGCTTTCATGAGAGAAGCCACTAGTGAAACCTATGGCCCCCGGGTCTATCTGTATCATATTACTTGCCTTCAATTTCTGATGACGTTTCTTATTTGCTTTTTTTACTTTCTGTTCTTATACCAAAAATACCAAAAATATTATACTATCCTATCTATCAGATCTCACTTTCGTAAGTGACCGTGAAGGGATTGACAACCCCTTATCGCGTTGGCTGCAAAGTTCTTATTGGTTTGTGCATGTGCGAGGGACTCACGCGTGGTCTCCTACTAGATTGATACCTTGGTTCTCAAAAACTGAGGGAAATACTTATGATACTGTGCCGCATCACCCTTTCCTCTTTGAGGGAATACAACGCAAGCTCGAGAAGTAGCAAGAAGAATTTCTGGCGCCATTGTCGCGGAGATCTACGCAAAAGTCATATACCAAGTACCTATCACAAACCCTTATCCTTCGCATTACATTATTTGCTCTCGTTTTTCTCTCCCCCACTTCACCCTTGCCATTTTATTCGCCCTTCTTTTTCCGTGTGTTTATCGTTCGCTTGCCTCTTGTTTGCTTGTGTGCTGGATTGCTTGCTTGTCACTATGGCTCAAAACAATACCAAATTGCATGACTTTTCCAATACCAACAATAATGTTTTTATTAGCACTCTGATTGCTCCTATTACCGATGCTGAATCTTGTGAGATCAATGCTGCTCTATTGAATCTTGTCATGAAAGATCAATTTTTTGGCCTTCCTAGTGAACATGCCGCTACCCATCTAAACAACTTTGTTGATTTGTGTGATATGCAAAAGAAGAGGGATACGAATAATGATATTGTTAAATTGAAGCTATTTCCGTTTTCACTTAGAGATCGTGTTAAAACTTGGTTTTTCACTTTGCCTAGAAATAGTATGGATTCATGGAATAAGTGCAAAGATGCCTTTATCTCTAAGTATTTTCCTCCTGCTAAGATTATTTCTCTTAGAAATGATATTATGAATTTTGAGCAACTAGATCATGAGCATGTTGCACAAGCTTGGGAGAGAATGAAATTAATGATACATAATTGCCCTACACATGGTTTGAACTTATGGATGATTATACAAAAGTTTATGCTGCTTGAATTTTTCTTCTAGAAATCTTTTAGATTCGGCAGCGGGGGCACTTTCATGGAAACCACCTTAGGAGAAGCTACCAAACTCCTAGATAATATTATGGTTAACTACTCTCAATGACACACCGAAAGATCTACTAGTAAAAAAGTGCATGCTATTGAAGAGATTAGTGTTTTGAGTGGAAAGATGGATGAAATTATGAAATTATTTGCTACTAAGAGTGCTTCTTCTGATCCTAATGATATGCCTTTATCCACGTTGATTGAAAATAACAATGAATCTTTGGATGTGAATTTTGTTGGTAGGAATAATTTTGGTAACAATGCTTATAGAGGAAACTTTAATCCTAGGCCTTTTCCTAGTAATTCCTCTAATAATTATGGTAATTCCTACGATAACTCTTGTGGAAATTTCGGTAAGATGCTCTCTGAATTTGAAACTAGTGTTAAAGAGTTTATGAATTCACAAAAGAATTTCAATGCTTTGCTTGAAGAAAAATTGCTTAAGATTGATGAGTTGGCTAAGAACGTGGATAGAATTACTCTTGATGTTGATTCTTTGAAACTTAGATCTATTCCACCTAAGGATGATATCAATGAGTCTCTCAAAGCCATGAGAATTTCCATTGATGAGTGCAAGGAAAGAACCGCTAGGATGCGTGCTAAAAAGGATTGCTTTATGAAAGCATCTTCTTCTAATTATCACGAAAATAAAGATGAAGATCTAAAATTTATTGATGTTTCTCCTATTAGATCCTTGTTTTCTAGTATGAATCTTGATAAAGATGGGACTGGAGATGAGTCTACTTTAGTTAAAAGGCATCCCAATGATTCGGAGTTTATAGATCTTGATGCTATAATTGTTAAAAGTGGGATTGAATAGATTAAAACTTTGCATAGTGATGAACCCACCATTTTGGATTTCAAGGGATTCAATTATGATAATTGCTCTTTAATAGATTGTATTTACTTGTTGCAATCCGTACTAAATTCTTCGCATGCTTATATTCAAAATAAGGCTTTTACCAAACACATAGTTGATGCTTTGATGCAATCTTATGAAGAAAAACTTGAAGTAGAAGTTTCTATCCCTAGAAAGCTTTATGATGAGTGGGAACCTACTATTAAAATTAAAATTAAAGATCATGAATGCTTTGCTTTGTGCGATTTGGGTGCAAGTGTTTGTACAATCCCAAAAACTTTGTTTGATTTGTTAGGTTTCCATGAGCTTGATGATTATTCTTTAAATTTGCATCTTGCAAATTCTACCATTAAGAAACCTATGGGAAGGATTAATGATGTTATTATTGTTGCCAATAGGAATTATGTTCCCGTAGATTTCATTGTTCTTGATATAGACTGCAATCCTTCATGTCATATTATTCTTGGTAGACCTTTCCTTAGAACGATAGGTGCAATTATTGATATGAAGGAAGGTAATATTATATTCCAATTTCCGTTAAGGAAAGGCATGGAACACTTTCCTAGAAAGAAAATCAAATTACCTTATTAATATATTATGAGAGCCACTTATGGATTGCCTACCAAAGATGGCAATACCTAGATCTATTCTTGTATCGTGCCTTGCTAGGGGCGTTAAACGATAGCGCTTGTTGGGAGACAACCCAATTTTATTTTATTTTATTTTGCTTCTGTTTAAGAATAAATATTGCATCTAGCTTCTGTTTAGATGTGGTTTTGTGTTTTAATTAGTGTTTGTGCCAAGTAGAACCTTTGGGAAGACTTGTGTGAAGTTTATATGATCATGCTTTAAAAAACAGAAACTTTAGCGCTCACGAGTTTGGCTGTAATTTTTTACTGGAGAGTGCTATTTAGTTGATTCTTTTGCAGATGATTAATAGACAAATTCCTCACGTCTACCAATTTATTTCAATTTTTTTGGATTTACAGAAGTTTTCGAAAGATACAGATTACTACAGATTGTTCTGTTTTTGACAGATTTTGTTTTTTGTGTGTTGTTTACTTATTTTGATGAATCTATGAGTAGTATCGGGGTGGTATGAATCATGGAGAAGTTGGAATACAGTAGGTTTAACACCAATATAAACAAAGAATGAGTCCATTACAGTACCTTTTATTGGTGGTTTGTTTTCTTATACTAACGGAGCTCACGAGATTTTTGGCTAAGTTTTGTGTTGTGAAGTTTTCAAGTTTTGAGTATGGCTTCGATGTACTATGGAACAAAGAGTGGCAAGAGCCTAAGCTTGGGGATGCCCGAGGCACCCCAAGGTAAAATTCAAGGACAACCAAAAGCCTAAGCTTGGGGATGCCTCGGGAAGGCATCCCCTCTTTCGTCTTCATCTATCGGTAACTATACTCGGGACTATATTTTTATTCACCACATGATATGTGTTTTGCTTGGAGCGTCATTGTCGGGGAAACTGATCCACCCACGAACACCTATGGGGACGGAGCCCCTTTTTGGTACGGCAGGGGGCGGAGGTCACACGAAGAGCAGATCGAGGCGAGGCACACGAGCAGTTTACCCAGGTTCGGGCCGCAAGGATGCGTAAAACCCTACTCCTGCTTTGGTTTGTATTGAGTTCTTGGCTCGGGAGCGCTGGAAGCTACAGTACACTTCAGCGGTAACAAGACCGAGCGTGAGAGTGTTCGAATGTCTAACCCCCTTTTACGTTGCGCATGGGCCTCCTTTTATAGGCTAAAGGGGTCACCGACAGGTGGCAACGCAGTGGAGGGTAAAAATGGAAAAAGTGTGGTAGTGGGTATAGTGTTCCATACCTAACCCTGACGGCAGGGGACAAGGGCATTAAATGCCCGTCGCCGTCGCCCAAATAGTGCAAAAAGGGCCGTCAGGGGCGCCACCGTTCGCCACGATGGCTTCCTTGTCAGCACCGCTTGCCACCGCGTACCCCTGGCTGCACAGCCTTCCGCCACGTGCGTCTGGAAGGGTCCCAGAGCGACATGTGGGCGGATGGGATGGAGCGCGGGTACTGAGTGGAAGCTTGCCGCGGCAAGCGCCTTGCCGCGGTCACTATCTCGTCGCTTCCGGGAGCTTGTCGCTCATCGGGCCTTGCCGGGCCGCGTGGCGCGTCGCGGCAAGTTTCTTGAGATGCCTTGGTTGGCCTTCCCGGCAAGCTCCTCTTGCCAGGGTCTTGCGCCTTGAGTAGCCTTCCCGGCAAGCTCCTCTTGCCAGGGCCTTGTCTCCTTGGCTTGGATACTTTGTTCTTGAATGGCTCCAAAGGAACCACGGAGGACCTTGGCGATCACCCGGCTAGCCTTGCCGCGGGACGCTGCGACTGCCCGTGCACAAGTTCGGGATACTAAGGGTACCCCTACTTTAGTACACCGACAGGAGCCCCCGGGCCTGGGCCATACACGGTGCCGAGCGCTGTTGGGCCAGGCCCAAAACAGTGCACGGGCACGCGCGGCCTGGTTCTCACCGTATCTTTCTCCGTATCCGCCGCGCCCTCCCCTAATGGCACGCGTCGATTGCGGCGTCGTGGGAGAGATCGTGGGCTGTTTCTTTGTTCGGAAATGCGGAACGTCCGCCCCCTCCCCCTTATAAGCAGGGGAAATAGGGGCAGTTTGTCCATCCGCCCGTTGCTTCTTCAATCTTGAGAACGTCCGCCGCTCCCCTTCTTCCCAAAGCTTGAAAGAGAGCAGCGCTCCGCCCCCCCTGTCGCCACCAGCACCACCAGCGCCGTCGACCTCCCTCACCGCTTCCGCCAAGGCTCCGAAAGGCGATATGGGGAAGACCGCAAAGTCGGCCGAGGGGCTGTGGCTCGTGGCGCTGAGAAAGAAGCGGGTTGTCTTCCCCCCCAAGCTTGCCGCGAGGAATCTGAGGGAGAACTTCTACCTCTTTTGGTCGGGGGAGACGCAGGCGCATCCGCGCACCAAGGTATTCCCGGCCATCGCTTGCGACATGTATCTGAATGGATATGCTTTTTTCGCCTTGTTCTTCTACTGCGGGCTCTGCCCGCCTTTCTCTGAATTCTTCTGCGACATCATGAACACCTACGGGTTACACCTCCTTGACTTCACCCCCAACGCCGTTCTGACCATGGCAATTTTCGCCCATCTGTGCGAAAATTTGTCGTAGTCCATCCTAATGTAGCCCTCTTCCGCCACTACTTCACGCCCCGAGTTGAGAGAGGAGAGCCTTTGTCTGGCGGCATCTCCTGGATCTCGAGGACGCACAAGAAGGAAGCTTATCTGGAGGGAGAGCTCCGTGGCAAATGGGATGAATGGAGAGTAGACTGGAGTTGGATCATAGAGGAGAACCCGCAGCCATTCACCGCCCGGCGCCAAGCCCCAGTGGTACGCGGCAACGACTGGAGCGACTTGGCCCCGGAGGACAGTAGATTGAAGATTGCCTTTGCCCGGATCCTTCGCCTCAGGCGCGCCAAGCTCACTGTAGGCGCGGTTGACGCAGACTTTCTCCGCCGCCGCATCGCCCCCCTGTAGGAGAGGAAGAGGCCCGCCTGGGAGTTCGAGAACACGGCAGATATCATGAGGCTGTGCCCGGGCCTCAACTTCAATTTCACTGTCCTGGAGCTTAACGGGATGCTCCAGGAGCTGTTCAAGTATGACTCCGATCATCCCGAGGTCTTCAGGTTGCCGCAATGCGTCCTTCCGTTGTGCAATAACTCCGCACTCAGCCGCATCCGCGCAATGATGCCGCTGTGCGACTCGCACGGGATCGACCCAACTTGGCAGGAGCCTGCCGATGAAGCCGTGCAGGAGTTCTTCGACAACTTGGAGGAAACGCCGATTTGCGCCGACGAGAAGAAGGGTCTCACCCGCGACACCACCGACAAGGAGATGGCATACATCGCCACCAGGCTGGAGGAGGCGGCGGCAGCCGCGGTCGCGGGCGAGTTCGGGTACACCGTGGAGGAGGCGGAGGCAGCGGAGGCGGCAAGCCTTGCCGAGCGGGAGGAGTTCCTTGGCGCGGGAAAGCCTGCCGGCGAGGGAGAGCCTGCCGGGCAAGACGCCGAGTCGAGCGAGCCCCCGAGCAGGGTGGCGAGTCGAGCGAGCCTGCCGAGGATACGGGCGGCTCGCTGGGGAACGGCTCCTCTTCCTCCTCATCTTCAGGCAGCTCGCCGCCGCCAGTAGAGCCTCCAGCTCCACCAAGGAGGCGTCTCCGCAAGGCCGGGGACGTAGCGGAGCGGCAGACAGGTCAACAGCCGCCGCGCTGCGCGACACGCTCCACCGCGGCAAGCAAGGTTGCCGCGGGAGTGCCTCGTGCTTCTGCAGCAACTGTAGCGTGATCTTCCGGGAACACCACTTCTGCTTCTGCCGCCCCTCACGCCATGGCGGCAGCCGGAGTGGGGTCATCTCAGACCACCACCACTACTCCCGCCAAGCGGCCAAGGGAGCCTACTCCTCCTCCCCCTCGCGTCGGGGCGCGTGAGACAGACTTCGACTTCTCTGCGCTCAGCTCCGACGAGGAAGAAGAAGAGTAAGTCTTTGTTGTTCTTGTATTTCTTCAATTTTCTGTTGTTTTGTCTTGTGTCTCTTTTGCCTCACTCTGAACCTGTTCCTTTTTTCAGAACTCTGGCCCAGAGGGCGGCAAAGAGAGCCAAGGTCCCGTTGATTGTCATCGAGGACGAGCCTGCCGCGACAGCAGGGGGTGCGCCTGTGACAAACTTGCCGGACCCGGCAACTGATCTTCAGAGCAGCCCCCAGCGTAGCCCCAAGCGTAAGTGTGTGATTCACTTTCTGCTGATAGGCGCGCGTGGGTGTTCTATCTTTGCTGACACTTGCTTGTTGATTTGTGTAGGAGCAGAGCAGACACACCAGGAGCGCCCGGAGACCGCCCCCGTCGTGCCACCTGCTTCAACCACGCCGCTAAGGGAAAGTTCCCCGGCAAGGGAGAGCTCTCCGCCAAGGGCGAATTCTCCGCCAAGGGCAAGTTCTCCGGCGAGGGACAGCACCAGCGGCCCTCCACCGGCGGAGACCATGACTACACCGCCAAGGGAGAGCTCCCCGGGGAGGGACACCGTCGAGGAGCCGGCTCGTGCAGGTAATATTCTTGCTTCAAAAACTCCCCTTGGGCTTTTCTTCTTTTGATTCTTATTTTTTGGATATTTGCTTGACTATTTTCCTCCCCTTTCCTTCCGTCAGATCCATCTGCTGCGGAGCCTATGGAGACGGAGGCTGCTGTTGAGGAGGATACGCGCGGCAACACCGGCGACGCCGCTACCACCGAAGGAGCGGCCGGTGCTAACGATCCCGCCGGCGACGAGGCCGCCAAGGCTGCTGCCGCAGCAGCCGGCGAGGGGTCCGGCGATCGCACTAACGACCCTGAGGCCGCAGGAGCGCCAGGCGCTATGCCGACCGCCGATCCCTCCGCCACTTCCGCAGCCCCAGGCTCCGAGGAGCCCGAGCCAGGCGCCTACTTGAAGGCCGGTGACGGGGTCTTCATCAAGCTCCCCTGGGCGTCGAGCTCCAGGGTGCCGGTCGAAGGAGAAGCCTTCGACGGGGAAGTGCTCGCCTTTGCCGGGCTGACGCTTGTCGACGCGCCGAGTAGCAGCAGTGGCGAGCCTGAAGAGGAGCGGCTGTTGCAGAAGCTGCTCTCGCTCTACCGTGCCCGGCAGGCCAAGCTGGAGTCCCGCGAAGCGCTGGCCGCCAAGGCGGGAGTCGACATTGAGAGGCGCGCGAAGGAGCTCCGGGCCCTCAATCAGGCAGCTCTCCGGTACTTGGCTGAGGAGCGGGAGCAACTTGCCGAAGAGCAGACGGCCTTCTTCCTCGAGAAGGCCGAAGTCGAAGAGCAGCAGCGGCTTGCCGCCGAGAGGTTGTCCACGCGGGAGGGTGAGCTGACGTAGCGAGAGGTCAACCTCGACAGCCATGAGGAGGAGCTTGCCGCGCGCGAGCAGTCACTTGGCGGGGCCCTCCAGGAGGCGAAGGACGCTGCCGCAGCTGCCGAGACTGCCAAGAAGGAGTTGGAGATGAGGGTGATGCAGCTGGAGGCCGACCTCAAGGCAAGAGGCGAAGAGGTCGCCGCGCTCAAGCTTGAGCGGGAGAAGGACGCCCACAGCCACTCGGAGCTGCAGGTCCGCCTCGCCGAGAAGGGCAAGGAGCTTGCCGTCGCCAAGAACTCCAATGCGGATCTTGAGTTGAAGCTAACCACTTTGACCAAGACGCTGGACGGTGCCAAGGAGCGGGAGGCGTCCCAGAAGGAGGAGGTCAGGGCCGAGAAGGCGTTGCTGGAGAGCGCTGCCATCACCCAGAACAACTTCAGGGCGACCGTCGAGCACTGGACGGAAGGTCTTGTGAACGCCGCCGCGGATATCGACAGGGAGCTGGCGCAGCTGGGGGCGGAGTATCTCGGGTACTCCTCCGACGAGAATCTCCATCCCAGCGCCAAGCTCACCCTATTCTTCAGAGGTGTGGCGACGGCCCTCCAGCAGCACCGGGAAAGGATCCCAAAGCAACTGGCGGACGAGTCGCGCAAGCTCTGCGCGGGAGCCCTTCAAAAGATGTTGATGAAGGTGGCCTTCCGCAACCCTGGCCTCAACCTCGCCAACGTCCTCAGGAGCTTGCCGCCGGATGCTGATCTGGAGGCGCTCAAGGCCCTTGTCGCACCCATTGTGGACAAGGTGAGCAGAATTAAGAGGGTTGAGGGCGGCCGCGCAGATTAGGCCGCATGTTTTCTTCTTTCCTTGTCGCTGCTAGTCATGTTACAAGAACAGTCTATTAGAGCTGCGACAAGCTACTTTGTATTATAACTCTATCTTGGGTAGTAATTGCTATGTTATTTCCTTTACTTGACTCCTTCGCTTTGTATGTTTCTGCCTTACGCTTTTAGGGAACTTGCCGGCGCAGACACCTTAGCCGCGAGCGCTGAGTGTGGAACGTCAGCAGCCTGCTGGCGGTGCCGCTACCGACAAGAAACCTTGTCGCAACTAGTTGCAGCACACTTAAGTTGTTGAGCGTGCTCGAAAACAAAGTAAGGGCGCGACACTAGTCGCAGCACACTTAAACTGTTGAGCGGACTCGAAACAAAGTAAGGGCGCAACTAGCTACGAGTTGGTTCCTCCGCGCACAGGTTTTCCATACAAGGCGCGGTCGTTCAAGGAAGATAACTTATAAATTTAAAATTTTGATTGCTCAAACTTTGGCAACTTAGCTTTTGTGTTGCTTGCTTCCCGGCAAGGCGAAACTTTCTTGAACAGCGCTTGGTCCATACTACTATCTTCTCCTTCCCCCCGGCAAACTTGTGCGCGAGGGAAACTTCTTCTCCTTGAGAAAAAAGAAAGAAGAGAAAATACAAATATGGAGCCTTTGGGCTCGTTATTGCTTACCGGGGGTAGGTGCTGCACAAAGCGTCAGATAATGCATGCAAGAAATGAAAAGCATGAAATGACAAGATGTGCGAGGCACATGAGCTTTACTGATGCACGGGGTCTGCGCCCGGCTTGTACAAAGGATTACATGCAACAGCGGCAAGACTTGTACAAAAGGTGGTTGCCGGAGCGGGTCACGGCAACCGCGCCTTACGGGTAAAACTTACGGAGATGCTCAATGTTCCAGGAGTTGCTCACCGGAAATCCATCTTCGGTCTCAAGGCAGACAGCGCCAGGCCTAGTGACTCGTTTCACCCGATAAGGGCCTTCCCACTTCGGCGTCAACTTGTTGGAATTCTTGGCGGACTGAACACGCCGAAGAACAAGGTCGCCTTCCTCGAGACTTCTGGCGTTAACTTTGCGGCTATGATAGTGGCGCAAAGCTTGCTCGTAGCGAGCAGCTCGTACAGCAGCCTGAAGACGGTCTTCCTCAAGGAGTAGCGCACCATCTTGTCGCAGCTGCTCTTGCTCGAGCTCATTATAAGCGAGCACTCGAGGTGACCCGTATACGAGTTCCATGGGGAGAACTGCCTCTGCTCCATAGACTAGAGCGAAAGGTGTCTGTCCAGTGGCTCGATTTGGCGTCGTCCTGATCGACCAAAGAGCCGCCGGCAGCTCCTCGATCCAGTTTCTTCCGCACTTGTGCAGCTTGTCAAAAGTTCTGGTCTTGAGTCCATGCAGCACTTCAGCATTTGCCCTCTCCGCTTGACCGTTGCTTCTCGGGTGAGCAACAGATGCGAAGCAGACCTTGGCGCCAAGATCTTGGACGTATTGCATGAAGGTGCGGCTTGTGAATTGCATACCGTTGTCGGTGATGATCCTGTTAGGGATCCCGAAACGACAAACAATCGACCTGAAGAACTTGACTGCTGATTGCGCGGTCACCTTCCTCACTGGCTCCACTTCCGGCCACTTTGTGAACTTGTCGATTGCAACATACAAGTACTCAAAGCCCCCGGCTGCGTGGGGAAAGGGGCCGAGGATGTCGAGCCCCCAGACCAAAAATGGCCAGGATAAAGGGATCGTCTGGAGAGCTTGAACTGGCTGGTGTATCTGTTTGGAATGGAACTGGCACGCTTCACACTTGGTTACTTGTGCAGTTGCATCCTTGAGGGCTTCTGGCCAAAAGAATCCTTGCCGGAATGCTTTTCCGGCAAGTGCTCTTGCGCCAATGTGGTGACCACATATGCCTCCATGTATCTCTGCCAATAGCTTTTGTCTATCTTCCCGGGGAATACACTTCAATTTCACACCGTTGAGTCTTCTTCTGTACAGTGTGTTGTCGACAAACTGGTACATACTCGACTGCCGGGCTACTTTCTCCGCTTCTTCTTGCTCTTCGGGAAGTTCTCCTGTGTGAAGGAAACGGACAATCTGATGTGCCCATGCTGGAGCTTGTGGCTCGACCGCAAGAACTAAAGGCACATCTGCTGCTGCGGGAACATCCGCTTCTACGGCGAGAACCTGCGGCTCAGCCGGAGCTTGATGTTCCCCAGCAAGCTTGCCGGAGCAAAACTTGTCGGGAGCGTTTGCTTCAACGAAACAAGCCCTGGGGCTTGCCGGAGCAGACTACTCCTCAGCATTCTTGGTGTTGATCTTGGGGACCTTCTTGGCGGCGGCTTCAGGAAGCTCTGCCGGAAAATAGTCACCAGAGATCAACTTCCTCTTCTTGCTCTGTCCAGTTGACGGCGTTACGGATGGTTAAGTCAGCTTGAGCACAAAGATCCCTGGTTCCACAGGTAACTTAAGTGCGGCGCACTTTGACAGGCCATCGGCGATGTCGTTTTGAGCTCTTGGAACATGCTCCATCTGTAGGCCGTCAAAGTGCTCTTCTAGCTTTCTCACTTCATCGACGTAAGCTTCCATCAACGGACTCTGATAATTCTTGTATACTTGGCGGACGACAAGCTGCGAGTCACCCCTGACAATAAGCTTCTTGATCCCAAGGTCTGCCGCGATCCTGAGACCGGCAAGTAAACCCTCATACTCTGCAGTATTGTTTGTTGCTTGCTCCTTGGGAAAGTGCATCTGGACCACGTACTTGAGGTGCTCTCTGGTGGGTGCGACAAGCAGCACGCCAGCACCGGCGCCTTGCAGTGAGAAGGCACCATCAAAGCACATTATCCACTCTTTGCTTGCTTCCTTGACGGAGATGCTCGTTTCTGGAATCTCTTCATCTGGTGTCGGCGTCCACTCCGCTATGAACTCTGCCAATGCTCTGCTTTTGATAGTTGAAGTGCTTTCAAACTTGAGGCCAAAGCTTGACAGTTCCAGTGCCCACTCAACAATCCTGCCTGTTGCTTCTGGATTATGCAGTATCCTTTTCAGCAGAAAGCGAGTGACAACTGTGATCTCGTGTGCTTGGAAGTAATGGCGCGGCTTTCTCGAGGCCATGAGAAGGCCGAAAAGCAACTTCTGCACACCAGAGTACCTTGACCTAGCCCCCTGCAGAAGGGAGCTGACAAAGTAAACTGGGCGCTGCACCATCTTCTTCCACATCTCCTCGCACGTCTGCGCAGATCCATCTTTGTCGAGGGAGCCCCCTGCTTGTCGCTGGATGTGCTTGCAGTGGTTGCTGGCTCATCATCTGCCTCCCTCTCCGCTACTAACGCAGCACTAACCACTTGATTGGTTGCCGCTAGATACAGCAGCAACTTCTCTTGTGGCTTAGGTGCGATAAGTATTGGAGTGGAGGACAGGTACCTCTTCAAGTCTTGCAGCGCAGCCTCCGTTTCCGGAGTCCGTTTCATTGGACCTGCCTTTTTCAAAATTTTGAAAAACGGTAGGGCGCGCTCAGCAGACTTAGAGATAAACCTGCTGAGAGCAGCCACGCAACCGGCAAGTCTTCGTACATCCTTGACGCGTTTGGGTGCTTCGATCTGCTCAATGGCCTTGATCTTGTCGGGGTTGGCTTCAATTCCCCTCTGAGACACAAAGAACACGAGAAGCTTGCCGGAAGGGACTCCAAACACGCACTTCTCGGGGTTGATCTTTAACTGGATCTTGCGCAGATTTGCGAAGGTTTCTTCTAAATCTTGAATCAGGATTGCCCTCTCCTTGCTCTTGACCACTATGTCATCCATGTAAGCTTCTACGTTTCTGTGTATCTGTGGCTCAAAAGCTGTATGGACTACCCTTGCGAATGTTGAACCAGCATTCTTCAATCCGAAAGGCATGCTTATGAAGCAGTAAGTGCCACATGGAGTAATGAATGCGGTCTTCTCCTCATCTTCTTCTGCCATGAAGATCTGATGGTATCCTAAGTATGCGTCAAGAAATGAAAGCAAATCACATCCGGCCGTGGAGTCAACAATCTGGTCAATGCGCGGCAAGGGAAATGGGTCTTTGGGACAAGCTTTATTCACATAGGTGAAGTCAATACAAAGCCTCCATTTCCCGTTTGCCTTACACATGACTACAGGATTGGCCAACCACGTAGGATGGAGCACACCTCTGACAAGGCCTGCTGCTTCCAACTTCTTGATTTCTTCTGCAATGAATTCTTGGCTTTCTGCTTGACGGGCCGCACATGAGGACAAACGGCAAGTTTGTGCTCAATTACTTTCCTGGGAACACCAGGGATGTCAGACGGTTTCCATGCAAACACGTCGACGTTCGCCCGCAAGAAAGCAACGAGCGCGCTTTCCTATTTAGGGTCAAGCGTGGCACTCGTGGTGAAGGTACCACCAGTGTCGTCCTCGTTGGCGGACACCTTCTTGGTCTCTGGCGGAGCTGCCATCGTCTTCTTACACTTGCCGGTGGAGCTCGATGGTGCGTCCTCGACGGCAGCGCAGCACTCCGAGGCGGTGCGTTTGCCGGAGTGGGCATCAGAGCTCTTGCCGGACTTGGTCTTCTTCCCTCCGGGAGCTTCAGCGGCAAGTGTCTTGCGATCTGTTGCGGCTGCTGCTTCCCGATAAATCTTGTCGGCGCAGATAAGGGCATCCTTCTTGTCGCTAGGGACAGAGATGACGCTTATCGGGCCTGGCATCTTCAGCATGTTGTATGCATAGTGAGAGGCTGCCATGAACTTGGCGAGTGCTGGACGGCCGAGTATTCCATTATAAGGCAATGGAAAATTGGCAACGTCGAACGTGACCCTCTCAGTCCTGAAGTTCAGCTCGCCGCCAAATGTCACTGGCAGCGTGATCTTCCCCTTCGGCTTGCTCCTTCCCGGGTTTATCCCTTGGAATGTGCCGGTCTCTTCGAGCTCGCTGTCGGGGATCTTGAGTTTCTGGATTACAGTGGAGGAGATCAGGTTCAAGCCGGCCCCGCCGTCAACTAACATCTTAGTGACCTTGAGGTTGCGGATAGTTGGTGAGACCAACATCGGCAAGCACCCGACCGCAGTTGTGCGATCAGGGTGGTCCTCAATATCAAAGATGATAGGCGTGCTGGACCACTTCAGAAGCTTGCACGATTCGACAGGTGGTTCTGCTGCATTAACTTCCCGCACCCACTGCTTGAGTTGGCAGTGTGAAGTATGCAGAGAAGCACCGCCGTCAACGCACAAGACCTCTGTGGCTTTCTGGAACTCCTGCTCACTGGTCTCGCCGTCTTCCATGTCTTCGTCGTCGTCTTCATCTTCATCCTAGTCACGGCCACGGGGAGGTCTGTCTCCTTGCCGCTTCTTGGCCTTGACGCGGCGTCCTCCCCGGCCGTTGAATGGCCGCTTCTTGCCGGATCCTCCATCACCTCCTTGGGCCTTCTCCTTGTCGCGTCGCTCGTACTCAGCCTTTTGCTGCTCGACGAGCTGTTCGACCCTCTTGCAGTTCTGGAGGTCGTGACCCTTGGTGCGATGGTTCTTGCAATACTGCTTGTCGGTGCCGTCCTGCTTGTCGGCGGCCGCCACAGCCTGGCAGTTGGTGCATGCGGCAGTCTCCTTGCCGGAGCTACCAACTTTGGCCTTGTCGGCGCCACCTCCGTTGCCGGACTGCTCAACGACCAGCACCTCTTTGTTTTTCTTCTTCCTGTTGTTCCGTCGCCGGTTTTTCTTTGCCGGGGCGGCATCCTCACTGTCAGATCCTCCTGCTCCTGTATCCTCTCCGGGGAGTTTCCTCCCCTCTTCAGCACGTGCGCACTTGTCGGACAGGGCGTACAGCTCGCTGACGTCCCTGATCTTGCACATCGCCATCTCCTCCCTCATCCTGCGGTTACGCACGTTCTGATGGAACGCGCTGATTACCGCGGCAGGGTGGACGTCTGGGATGTTGTGCTGTACACGGCTGAACCTTTGGATATACTTGCGCAGAGGCTCTCCTTCCTTCTGGGCGAGCAGGTGAAGGTCACTCGCCTGGCCATGGGGTTTGTGGCCGCCTGTAAAGGCGCCGACAAACTGATGGCACAGGTCTGCCCAAGAAGAAATGGAGTTGTCCGGCAAGTGCATGAGCCAGGACCTGACGTTGGGCTTGAGCACCAGAGGGAAGTAGTTGGCAAGGATCTTCTCGTCTCGCCCCCCGGCAGCTTGCACCGCGATGGTGTAGATGCTGAGGAACTCCGACGGATGCGTATTGCCGTCGTACTTCTCCGGTACGTCTGGCTTGAAGTATTCATGCTGGGCCACTGGACTTGCCGCAGCTCACGGGTAAACGCAGGACAACCTACCGCGTACGGCAAGTCACCTGGTCCCCCTGGCGCATGCATGTCGACAGCGGGCCCAACGCGCTGGTCAGATTGACGCCGCGCTTCTCTTCGGTGCTCGATGCGAGTGCGAGCGTCTTCTTGTTGTCGTTCGTGGAGAACTTGGCGCTGATCGCGACGAGCTCGCGGATCTGATGACGCAGTGGAATCGTCGTCGATGTTGATCCGGCGAGTCGGAGATCTTGGCCTTCGGGGCGGAGAGTGCACGATGGTTGCACCCCCACCGGTCTTGTCGCCATCGGCCCGCGCCTGGCTGACTTGCCGCGGCTGCAATGTGCTCGGTTGCTGCGGAGTGTCGCCGTTGGCGAAGGCGATGAGGCTCTGAATGGTGGCCCTCCAGTCGTCGGCCTTGTCTGCCGTTGGAGGGAAGTCTAGGAGAAGTTGAGCTCTTGCTAGAGCTTCCGCTAGAGTGGCGGGTAGTGGTGGCGAACGGTGCGAGGAGCGGGATATGCTCGGACTTCTAACTACGTTAGAAGGAGAAGTATCCCGTCCCGGCGACCGTGCCTTGCTCGTGCCGGCATGTTGGCGTGCATACTGGTCTTGAGCGTTCCGAGATCTGCCAGCTTGATCTTGGACCATCAAATGTATGGTACCGTGAGTACCTGATGAGGACATCACTAACAAGGTTACACCCACAGCTCCAACTGACACATATACAGGACCAATTACTAGAGCTCGCGCACGCCAATTAAATTACCAGGTACTTTCGTTTCTTGGTAATGAATCTAATGTTCATGAGAATATGATACTGCCTAAATTGGATACATTTGTCTTGCTTACAAATGAAGGGCCTAGCTTGGACAAGAAGGATGAACATTGGAGCAAGATCAAGCATGGAGATGATGGCATGCGCAAGGGGGACAAGAATGGAGTTACAATGGATGATTTCAGGACTTTGAAGCCACCATAATGAGTGCGAGAAGCCTTGGACGAAATATACAAGATGCCACGTCATAAATTTCGTCCAGAGGCTATTTTAGGTGCTGCGTCACCTTATTATTGGGCCAGGCCCATGTAATTTCGAAATACTTGAGTATAGGCTGTTTTTAGAGTCCGTATGTGTGGGGAAACAAGAGTTAGGGTTGGTTTCGGACCCCTCCACCAAGGGCCAC
>LR738714.1:262359401-262397176 GCA_902687465.1 Secale cereale
CACGGCGGAGACGATTCTGATAATGAGACGCAATACATGGCTCCTGAAGATGCTGACAGGTATGAATGTTTAGTTGCTCAACGTGTTTTGAGTGTGCAGGTTACACAAGCTGAGCAAAATCAGAGGCATAATTTGTTCCATACAAAGGGAGTTGTGAAGGAACGTTCTGTTCGCGTGATCATTGATGGAGGGAGTTGCAACAACTTGGCTAGCATGGAGATGGTGGAGAAGCTATCTCTCACCACAAGACCACATCCACATCCTTACTACATCCAATGGTTCAACAACAGCGGCAAGGTTAAGGTAACACGTACTGTTCGTGTGCATTTTAGTATCTCTACATATGCTGATTATGTTGATTGTGATGTGGTACCTATGCAAGCATGTTCCTTATTACTTGGTAGACCATGGCAATTTGATAAAAATTATGTACACCATGGTAGAAACAATCAGTATACTCTTGTTCATCAGGATAAAAATATTACTTTGCTTCCTATGACTCCTGATTCCATTTTAAAAGATGATATTAATAGAGCTAATAAAGCAAAACAGGAGAAAAATAAGAGTGAAAATCAGATTGTGGCAAAAGAATTTGAGCAACAAATGAAGCCTAATAATAAACCATCTACTGTTGCTTCTGAAATTAAATTGAAAAGTGCATGTTTATTTGCCACCAAATCTGATATCGATGAGCTAGATTTTAGCAAATCTGTTTGCTATGCTGTTGTATGCAAAGAGGCATTATTTTCATTCGAGGACGTGCCTTCCTCTTTGCCTCCTGCTGTCACTAACATTTTGCAGGAGTTCGCCGACGTCTTTCCACAAGACGTGCCACCGGGATTACCACCTATTCGAGGGATTGAGCATCAGATTGACTTAATTCCCGGTGCATCGCTACCCAACCGCGCACCATACCGTACCAATCCAGAAGAGACGAAGGAGATTATGCGTCAAGTACAGGAGCTACTCGACAAAGGTTATATACGCGAATCTCTTAGTCCTTGTGCTGTTCCTATTATTCTAGTGCCGAAAAAGGATGGTACATCGCGTATGTGTGTTGATTGTAGAGCCATTAATAATATTACTATTCGTTATCGTCATCCTATTCCTAGGCTAGATGATATGCTTGATGAATTGAGTGGCTCTACAATATTCTCCAAAGTTGATTTGCGTAGTGGATACCATCAAATTCGTATGAAATTGGGAGATGAATGGAAAACAGCATTTAAAACGAAGTTTGGATTATATGAGTGGTTAGTCATGCCTTTTGGGTTAACTAATGCACCTAGTACTTTCATGAGATTAATGAATGAAGTTTTGCGTGCTTTCATTGGACGATTTGTGGTAGTATACTTTGATGATATATTGATTTTTAGCAGATCTTTGGAGGAACATTTGGAACATTTACGTGCTGTTTTTATTGCTCTACGTGATGCACGTTTATTTGGTAACCTTGGAAAGTGCACCTTTTGCACCGACCGAGTCTCTTTTCTTGGCTATGTTGTTACTCCACAGGGAATTGAGGTTGATAAAGCCAAGATTGAAGCTATTGAGAGTTGGCCGCAGCCCAAAACGGTCACACACGTGAGGAGTTTCCTTGGCCTCGCTGGATTCTATCGGCGTTTTGTGAGAGATTTCAGCACCATTGCTGCACCTCTCAATGAGCTTACAAAGAAGGATGTGCCTTTTGTTTGGGGTACTGCACAGGAAGAAGCATTCACGGTATTGAAAGATAAGTTGACACATGCTCCTTTACTCCAACTTCCTGATTTTCATAAGACTTTTGAGCTTGAATGTGATGCTAGTGGAATTGGGTTAGGAGGTGTGTTATTACAAGATGGTAAACCTGTTGCATATTTTTCTGAAAAATTGAGTGGGCCTAGTCTGAATTATTCTACTTATGATAAGGAATTATATGCTCTTGTTCGGACTTTGGAGACATGGCAACATTATTTATGGCCCAAAGAATTTGTTATACATTCTGATCATGAATCTTTAAAGCACATTAAAAGTCAAGCTAAACTGAACCGTAGACATGCTAAATGGGTTGAATTCATAGAGACTTTCCCTTATGTTATTAAACACAAGAAAGGAAAAGAAAATGTTATTGCTGATGCATTGTCTCGTCGTTATACTATGCTTTCACAACTTGACTTTAAAATATTTGGTTTGGAGACCATCAAAGATCAATATGTGCATGATGCTGAATTTAAAGATGTATTGCAAAATTGTAAAGAAGGGAGAACATGGAACAAGTTCGTCGTTAGTGATGGATTTGTGTTTCGAGCTAACAAGCTATGCATTCCAGCTAGCTCTGTTCGTCTTTTGTTGTTGCAGGAGGCGCATGGAGGAGGATTAATGGGACACTTTGGCGTGAAGAAGACGGAGGACGTACTTGCTACACATTTCTTTTGGCCAAAGATGCGACGGGATGTTGAGCGTTTTGTTGCTCGCTGCACTACATGTCAAAAAGCTAAGTCACGACTCAATCCTCATGGTTTATATATGCCTTTGCCTGTCCCTAGTGTTCCTTGGGAAGATATATCTATGGACTTTGTTTTGGGTTTACCTCGAACAAAGAAGGGGAGGGATAGCATATTTGTTGTCGTGGATAGGTTGATGTAGGGTGGAACCCTAATCAGCGGATCTTTCACGTTTGGAGGTTGGCACACGATGAACACGGGGAAAACACGGAGAAAGATGGGGAAAACACACGAGAGAACACTCAAATCAACACGGAAGCAATCACACAAGTGCTAGATTCGCGATACAAGGTCGAGATACATGATCCAAAGTCAACAACGGTGATACAGATAGTCTTCTCCCGGAGGAGGTCTTGGAATCCCGTGGGATCTTCCCGTTAGGGGTCTTGAATCCAGAGGTGGATCTTCTCCGTAGAGGCGCACCGGTCTCGTGGGAGAAATCCACACAAGTGTCAAATGAGCTAAAACCACAGCTGACCCTAAACGGAAAGAGGAGAGGAGTATATATAGTCTACGGGGCGAATGGGTGCATGGGCCTCGGCCCAGGGGCTGCACGCAGGCAGATCAGGGGCCGGATGTCCGGGCTACGGCCCGGATGTCCGGGGCTTCATGGGTCGCCGGATGTCCGGGGCGGGGGCCCGGATGTCCGGCCGGGGGAGGACGCGCCTCGGGTGCTCTCTGGACAGAGGCGCCGGATTTCCGGGCGCGGGGCCGGATGTCCGGGCCGTGCCTGGCCGGATGTCCGGGCCCTGGCCGGATGTCCGGGCCCTGTAGCCTCGGCTGCTGTTGGCCTTCTGTAGGTGGCTGCCCAGGGGCCGGATGTCCGGGCCAGGGGGCCGGATGTCCGGGTCCTGGAGCTCTCTTCTGCCCTTCTCGATGCATCAGCTCGTCCGTGGCCTTGGGGACTTGTCCATCTTCAAGCTCTTCTCCGAAGTGGTCTCCTTCACACCTGAGCACACAAAGCACACTCGCTTGAGGTAGCAACCATGTCTCGCAAGATTCATAAGGGAGTTGGGCTAGGAGTGACGTCACCTCGGTCTCAAAAGCTCTAGCACGAGCACGTGTCATCGGTCCTTGAGGCACTTGAGGGGGTGAAGGAGGGTCCATGGTGATGGCCCTAGGATACACCGTATCATCTCCCCTCCCTTGGGAAAGATCCGACCTCGGATCGAAATCTTCATCACCATGGAAAGGAGAGAGGTCCTTGATGTTGAAAGTGTCGCTCACGGAGTACTTGTCCCTTGGGATGTCGATCTTGTAGGCGTTGTCGTTGTAGCGTGCTAGCACCTTGAATGGTCCGTCGGCGCGAGGTAGAAGCTTGGACTTGCGCTCGAGTGGGAAGCGGTCCTTGCGAAGGTGAAGCCAAACAAGATCTCCCGGTTGGAACACCATCGGTGTCTTGTTGACGTTGAGCTTGGTGGCGCGACGGTGGACTTGTCGCTCGATCATCGCCCTTGTGTCTTCGTGCACCTTCTTGAGATAAGTTGCCCTTGCACTTGCGTCCATGTTCGTGCGCTCTTGGAGAGGAAGCGGTAGGATGTCCAAAGGTGACAACGGGTTGAAGCCGTAGACGATCTCGAAGGGAGACTTGCCGGTTGTGGAGTGTCTTGCGCGGTTGTAGGCGAACTCGGCAATTGGTAAGCAATGCTCCCATTCCCGGATGTTCCTCTTGATCAACACACGAAGAAGAGTGGATAGCGTGCGGTTCGTCACCTCCGTCTGGCCGTCCGTTTGTGGATGGTACGCCGAAGAAAATAGAAGCTTGATTCCGAGCTTGGCACATAGTGTTTTCCAAAAGTAACTCAGGAACTTGACGTCCCGGTCGGATACGATCGTTTTGGGCACGCCGTGTAGACGAAGTATCTCCCTGCAAAAGAGAGTTGCAACATGTGAAGCATCGTCTATCTTGTTACAAGGAATGAAATGAGCCATTTTGGAGAACCTATCTACCACGACAAACACGGAATCTTTGCCATTTTGAGTCCTAGGCAAGCCAAGTATGAAATCCATGCTTATGTCTTCCCATGGGTGATATGGAATAGGAAGAGGCATATGAAGACCATAAGATTGAGCTTTGGACTTAGCTTTGCGGCATGTAGAACAGCGGTTGGTGAAGCGTGAGACGTCACGAAGCATCTTGGGCCAAAAATAGTTCTTAGAGAGTGTAGCAAACGTTTTATCTCGTCCAAAGTGTCCCATGAGAGGTAGTCTTCGGGGTCAATGCTTCCGGAAAACTTTGGCATGGTGAACTTGAGCTTGCCATAGCGATGCTCGTCGTTGTTTCCTTGTCTATTGGGAGGATGATCTCGATTTTGGCGGTTTGCCATATCTTGTTGCTCTTGTTGAGGAAGATGTTCTTGTTGGGGTTGTTGCTCTTGCCGCGCGTGAGGAGGAGCTTCTTCTTGCATGCTTGCTTGATGGCGCCGTTCTTGCATCTCATCTCGAAGAAAATCCTCTTCTTGACGAGTGTGTCGATTGCGGGCGGCCACATTGCGGTGTGCATCTTGTAAAGCACGTTGCGCCTCCATAGCTTGAGCGTCACGACGTTGTTGTGCTTGGCGGTTAGCCTCGGCATCTTGTTCTTCTTGATATTGACGAGCTCGCTCTTGTTGTTGTTGGCGTAGTCGTTGCCGTTCTTGTGCTTGCTCAAGTGTAGCTTGGTTGTGACGACGTCGGCCTTCTTGCTCGTCGAATGGTTCTTGAGAACTCTTGTCATGTAGAGGTTGCCGATGTTCATGTCGAGCTTGACGTGCGGCTTGACGAAGAGTATTTGACGTAGGTGTACTTGAGTCTTGCGTTGAGTCGGTATGTCGACTCGAGCGGCTTCGTCGATGAGATGATGTTGAGGAAGAACGTCGGTTGATGATCAATGTCCGTAGCTCATTGTATTGAGTAGACATGTTGGTGTTGATGAGGTCGATTTGCTCCTTGGTGCTTTGTTGGAATTGTCGCGCGTCCTCGGCAACTTGACCAATGTACTGATAGAGGCAAAGGTGTCCCGTCTTTCGATGAGATAGTGGCTATCGTTTGGATGAAGTCGACTTTGACGATCCGACTACAAACGTGCGTGGACGTCGCGCCTTAGCAATCGCTAAACCAACTCCGAGAGGTTATCGACCACGCCGGAGCACGATCAACCTGACCACGAAGGTCTGTTTCCTGCAGGCAAACGAAGAACAAGCAAGAAACTAAGATTGCAATCTGGATATTGCGAATATAAGAGGAAAGCTTTATTGATCAAGGTGGGGTTCTGTGACGCCTTTGTCTGGTCGTTGAACACAAACGAAGTACGCGAAGTTGCAGCTATGGCGAACTTTTAATCTAAACAAAACCCAAAGTCTAAACGACGCCCTAAGGGCTGTATATATGAGGGAAAGAGGGGGGAATTTCGTGGCCCTTGGTGGAGGGGTCCGAAACCAACCCTAACTCTTGTTTCCCCACACATACGGACTCTAAAAACAGCCTATACTCAAGTATTTCGAAATTACATGGGCCTGGCCCAATAATAAGGTGACGCAGCACCTATAATAGCCTCAGGACATCACTAACAAGGTTACACCCACAACTCCAACTGACACATATACAGGACCAATTACTAGAGCTCGCGCACGCCAGTTAAATTACCAGGTACTTTCGTTTCTTGGTAATGAATCTAATGTTCATGAGAATATGATGCTGCCTAAATTGGATACATTTGTCTTGCTTACAAATGAAGGGCCTAGCTTGGACAAGAAGGATGAACATTGGAGCAAGATCAAGCATGGAGATGATGGCGTGCGCAAGGGGAACAAGAATGGAGTTTCAATTGATGATTTCAGGACTTTGAAGCCACCATAATGAGTGCGGGAAGCCTTGGACGAAATATACAAGATGCCACTTCATAAATTTCGTCCAGAGGCTATTATAGGTGCTGCGTCACCTTATTATTGGGCCAGGCCCATGTAATTTCGAAATACTTGAGTATAGGCTGTTTTTAGAGTCCGTATGTGTGGGGAAACAAGAGTTAGGGTTGGTTTCGGACCCCTCCTCCAAGGGCCACGAAATTCCCCCCTCTTTCCCTCATATATACAGCCCTTAGGGCGTCGTTTAGACTTTGGGTTTTGTTTAGATTAAAAGTTCGCCATAGCTGCAACTTCGCGTACTTCGTTTGTGTTCAACGACCAGACAAAGGCGTCACAGAACCCCACCTTGATCAATAAAGCTTTCCTCTTATATTCGCAATATCCAGATTGCAATCTTAGTTTCTTGCTTGTTCTTCGTTTGCCTGCAGGAAACAGACCTTCGTGGTCAGGTTGATCGTGCTCCGGCGTGGTCGATAACCTCTCGGAGTTGGTTTAGCGATTGCTAAGGCGCGACGTCCACGCACGTTCGTAGTCGGATCGTCAAAGTCGACTTCATCCAAACGATAGCCACTATCTCATCGAAAGACGGGACACCTTTGCCTCTATCAGTACCATGGCGCTGCCGGGCCCGCACCTCCTGAGATGGGCGCGGTGCATGTACGGACGCCGAGGTCTTGGAGTGCGCCCGGTCGTCGTGGGAGCCGGCTACGCCGCCGATGGGCAGCGCAGCCTTGTCCTTGGACTTGGCGGCACCGTGGTCTCCCTCGTCGACGTCCGTTCTTCCGCCGGCGTCTACCCCACCGGCCGTTGGCTCCGGCGGTGGTGGGATCGACGCGGACGGACCTGCTGCCTCCGAAGCCTTCTTCTTCGGCGGCATGTTGATGAAGATGGTGAAGATCTAGCTCCTGTGGACGCCGGACCAGGTTCACACAACCTCGATGCACCCCTACCTGGTGTGCCAAAGATGTTGGGGAAACTGATCCACCCAGGAACACCTATGGGGACGGAGCCCCTTTTCGGTACGACAGGGGGCGGAGGTCGCACGAAGAGCAGATCAAGGCGAGGCACACGAGCAGTTTACCCAGGTTCGGGCCGCAAGGATGCATAAAACCCTACTCCTACTTTGGTTTGTATTGAGTTCTTGGCTCGGGATCGCTGGAAGCTACAGTACACTTCAGCGACTAACAAGACCGAGCGTGAGAGTGTTCGAATGTCTAACCCCCTTTTACGTTGCGCATGGGCCTCCTTTTATAGGCTAAAGGGGTCACTGACAGGTGGCAACACAGTGGAGGGTAAAAATGGAAAAAAGTGTGGTAGTGGGTATAGTGTTCCATACCTAACCCTGACGGCAGGGGACAAGGGCATTAAATTCCCGTCGCCGTTGCCCAAACAGTGCAAAAAGGGCCGTCAGGGGCGCCACCGTTCGCCACGATAGCTTCCTTGTCAGCACCGCTTGCCACCGCGTACCCCTGTCTGCACAGCCTTCCGCCACGTGCGTTTGGAAGGGTCCCAGAGCGACACGTGGGCGGATGCGCTGGAGCGCGGGTCCTGAGTGGAAGCTTGCCGCGATCGCTATCTTGTCGCTTCCGGGAGCTTGTCGCTCACCGGGCCTTGCCGAGACGCGTGGCGCGTCGCGGCAAGTTTCTTGAGATGCCTTGGTTGGCCTTCCCGGCAAGCTCCTCTTGCCAGGTTCTTGCGCCTTGAGTAGCCTTCCCGGCAAGCTCCTCTTGCCGGGGCCTAGTCTCCTTGGCTTGAATACTTTGTTCTTGAATGGCTCCAAAGGAACCACGGAGGACCTTGGCGATCACCCGGCTAGCCTTGCCGCGGGACGCTGCGACTGCCCGTGCACAAGTTCGGGATACTATGGGTACCCCTACTTTAGTAAACCGACAGTCATGTATGATTTGAGTCTTTGCTTTTTAGTTTTCCACAATAATCCTTGATGTACACACCTTTTGATAGAGATAAATATGGTTTAGAATTTATTAGAATACTCTATGTGCTTCACTTATATCTTTTAAGCTAGATAGTTTTGCTCTAGTGCTTCACTTATATCTTTTAGAGCACGGTGGTGGTTTTATTTTGTAGAAATTGTTTGTCTCTCATTCTCCACTTATTTTTGATAGTCTTTTAGAACAGCATGGTAACGCGCTTTGGTTATCAAACTAGTCCTTATATGATAGGCATCCAAGATGAGTATAGTAAAAACTTTCATATAAAGTGCATTGAATATGATGAGAAGTTTGATACTTGATGATTGTTTTGAGATATGAGGATGGTGATATTAGAGTCATGCTAGTGGAGTAATTTTGAATTTGAGAAATACTTGTGTTAAAGTTTGTGATTCCCGTAGCATGCACGTATGGTGAACCGCTATGTGACAAAATTAGAGCATGAGGTATTTATTGAGTGTCATCCTTCCTGTGGAGGTCGGGATCACGCGATGGTTAACTCCTACGAACCCTTCTACTAGGAGCATGCATTGAATACTTTGTTTTGATGAATAATAGATTTTTGCAATAAGTATATGAGTTCTTTATGCCTAATATTGAGTCCATGGATTATACGCACTCTCACCCTTCCACCATTGCTAGCCTCTCTTGTACCGCGCAAATTTCGCCGGTACCATACACCCACCATATACCTTCCTCAAAACAGCCACAATACCTACCTATCATGGCATTTCCATAGCCATTCCAAGATATATTGCTATGCAACTTTCCACCATTCCGTTCATATGACATGCTTCATCATCATTCACATAGAGTCGTATTTTGTTCTAGCTTCGAGTTGTAATCTTTGAGTTGTAAGTGAATGAAAGTGTGATGATCTTCATTATTAGAGCATTGTTCCATGTGAGGAAAGGCCAATTAAAAAAATATGGCCCAAAAAAAATATAGAGAGGGGCTAAAAAAAGAGATAACCCCTCCAAAAACAATGATGAGAGAAAAGAGAGAAGGGACGATTCTACTATCCTTTTCCACACTTGTGCTTCAAAGTAGCACCATGATCTTCATGATAGAGAGTCTCTTGTTTTGTCACTTTCATATACTAGTGGGAATTTTCATTTTAGAACTTGGCTTGTATATTCCATCGATGGGCTTCCTCAAATGCCCTAGGTGTTCATGAGCAAGCAAGTTGGATGCACACCCACTTAGTTTCTTTTGATGAGCTTTCATACACTTATAACTCTAGTGCATCCGTTACATGGCAATCCCTACTGACTCACATTGATATCTATTGATGAGCATCTCCATAGCCCATTGATACGCCTAGTTGATGTGAAACTATCTTCCTCCTCTTTGTCTTCTCCACAACCACCACTCTGTTCCACCTATACTGTTATATCCATGGCTCACGCTCATGTATTGCATGAAAGTTGAAAGGTTTGAAAAAATTTGAGTATGAAAACAATTGCTTGGCTGAAACCGGGGTTGTGCATGATATGAATATTTTGTGTGATGAAGAGGGAGCATAGCCAGACTATATGATTTTGTAGGGATAACTTTCTTTGGCCATGTTATTTTGAGAAGACATGATTGCTTTGTTAGTATGCTTGAAGTATTATTATTGTTATGTCAATATAGACTTTTGTATTGAATATTTCGGATCTGAACATTCATGCCACAATAAAGAAATTACGTTGAGAATTATGTTGGTTAGCATTCCACATCAAAAATTCTGTTTTTATCATTTACCTACTCGAGGACGAGCGGGAATTAAGCTTGGGGATGCTTGATACGTCTCCAACGTATCTATAATTTTTGATTGTTCCATGCTATTATATATTCTATTTTGGATGTTTAATGGGCTTTAGTATACACTTCTATATTATTTTTGGGACTAACCTACTAACCCAAGGCCTAGTGCAAATTGTTGTTTTTTGCTTTTTTCAGTGTTTCGCAGAAAAGGGATATCAAACGG
Organism: Secale cereale; assembly: GCA_902687465.1. Classification (NCBI taxonomy): domain Eukaryota; kingdom Viridiplantae; phylum Streptophyta; class Magnoliopsida; order Poales; family Poaceae; genus Secale; species Secale cereale. The sequence continues at coordinate 262,369,651 of LR738714.1, forward strand.
AGTCCAAATGGAATGAAACCTTCGGGAGAGTTATTTTTGGAACGATATCTTCACGAGAGACTTGGAGTACAAGCCAGATAAGAAACATGGTGCCCACGAGGGGGCAGGGCGCGCCTAGGGGGGCAGGCATGCCACCACCCTCATGGGCCCCACGTTGCTCCAACGACGTACTTCTTCCTCCTATATGTCCACGTACCCTGAAAACATCGAGGCAACAGAGAAAACCCTAATTCCACCGCCGCAACCTTCTGTTACCATGAGATCCCATCTTGGGGCCTGTTCCGGAGCTCCGCCGGAGGGGGGATCTACCACGGAGTACTTCTACATCAACACCATAGCCTCACCAATGAGTTGTGAGTATTTTACCATAGACCTTCGGGTCCATAGTTATTAGCTAGATGGGTTCTTCTCTCTTTTTGGATCTCAATACAAAGTTCTCCTCGATCTTCGAGGAGATCTATTCGATGTAATCTTTTTGCGGTGTGTTTGTCAAGATCCGATGAATTGTGGGTTTATGATCAAGATTATCTATGAATAATATTTGATTCTTTTCTAAAATCTTTTATGTATGATTATAATATCTTTGCAAGTATCTTCGAATTATCGGTTTGGTTTGGCCTACTAGATCTATAGTTCTTGCAATGGGAGAAGTGCTTGGCTTTGGGTTCAATCTTGCGGTGTCCTTTCCCAGTGACAGCAGGGGCAGCAAGGCACGTATTGTATTGTTGCTATCGAGGATAAAAAGATGGGGGTTATATCATATTGCTTGAGTTTATCCCTCTACATCATGTCATCCTGCTTAAAGCATTACTCTGTTCTTATGAACTTAATACTCTAGATGCATGCTAGATAGCGGTCGATGTGTGGAGTAATAGTAGTAGATGCAAAATCATTTCGGTCTACTTGTCACGGATGTGATGCCTATATATAATGATCATGCCTAGATATTCTCATAACTATGTGCTTTTCTATCAATTGCTCGATAGTAATTTGTTCACCCACCGTAGAATTCTACTTTCGTGAGAGAAGCCACTAGTGAAACCTATGGCCCCCGGGTCTATCTTTATCATATTACTTTCCTTCAATTTTTAGTGCCATTGCTTATTTGATTTATTTACTTTCTGTTCTTATACCAAAAATACAAAAAATATTATACTATCATATCTATCAGATCTCATTTTCATAAGTGACCGTGAAGGGATTGACAACCCCTTATCGTGTTGGCTGCGAAGTTCTTATTTGTTTGTGCAGGTGCGAGGGACACGCTTGTGGTCTCCTACTGGATTGATACCTTGGTTCTCAAAAACAGAGGGAAATACTTACGCTACTGTGCTGCATCACCCTTTCCTCTTCGAGGGAATACAACGCAAGCTCGAGAAGTAGCAATGCCGCCATCTCCGCTGGTCGCCGGAGCGCGCGCTGGCGTTTAAACGCCGGCAGGACCCACCCTCAGCCCGTTTAGGCACTAATCACCCCGCTGCTGGTCACTGACTGGTGGGCCCGTTTGTTGTACCATTAGGCTTGTCACTGATTAATTTGATTTAGTTAGCCTAGGTACTCACCGACACATGGGGCCCTAACTAGATTAAGTTTAACAATTAAACACTGTTTAACACTGTTGTCTATGACAGGTGCGGCCAACCAACTATTCCTTTGGATAAGTCCTGCTGAGTCAGCAGGCTGGCCCACTTGCCAGCGTCTATTGACTAGACCCTTGACCCAGTAAACTTAATAAGACGAGGTACAGTTTGATGTAGTATAGCAGCGGTAGGTATTTCCCTCAGTGATGAGACCAAGGTTATTGAACTAGTAGGAGAACTAACCAACACAACGTAAACAACACCTGCACACAAATAACAAATACTCGCAACCCGACGTGTAAAAACGGTTGTCAACCCTTTCGGGTAATAGACGTGATAGAGTTGTAAATATTGATAGATCGAACGCCAAATAAGATAAATTACAGCAATGTATTTTTGGGTTTTTAGTTTAATAGATCTGAGAATAAAAGCAAAGGAAAATAGATCGAAATGGCAAATAATATGAGAAAGAGACCCGGGGACCGTAGATTTCACTATTGGCTTCTCTCGAGAAAAATAGCAAATGGTGGGTGAACAATTACTGTTGGGCAATGGATAGAACTTCAAATAATCATGACGATATCCAGGCAATGATCATTATATAGGTCCAAGATTAGTAGACCGACTCCTGCCTGCATATACTACTATTACTCCATACATCAACCGCTATCCAGCATGCATCTAGTGTATTAAGTTCATGGAAAACGGAGTAATGCAATAAGAACGATGACATGAGGTAGACAAGATCTATTTATGTAGAAATAGACCCCATCGTTTTATTCTTAGTAGCAACGATACATACGTGTTGGTTCCCCTTCTGTCACTCGGATCAAGCACCGTAAGATCGAACCCACTACAAAGGACTCTTCCCATTGCAAGATAAATATATCAAGATGGCCAAACAAAACCCAATATCAGAGAAGAAGTATGAGGCTATAAGCAATCATGCATATAAGAGTTGGAAGAACACTCAAATAACATTCATGGATATAAAGGGGGCCATGTTCGCTCACGGGCCGTGTTCGCAACATGCAAGAGTGCATAGGGCGATGGACCCAAGACCCATGAGCGCTTAGGATTTAGACCGACGTGCTGACCTGTCTGTTGGGCCTAGGTAGTGCTGTGACGTGTTGATCTTAAGAGGCCAGGCATGACCCAGGAAAGTGTGTCCGGCCAGAGGGATCGAGTGTGTCAGGTTATGAGGTGCACCCCTACACAGAAATAATATATTCGAATAGCCGTGCCGATGGTAATAGGATGACCCAGAGTTGTATTCTGACCTCATGACAACTAGAACCAGGTACTTAATAAAGCACACCCTTTCAAGTGCCAGAGACAACCCGGTGATCGATTTCCCTCAGGGCAACAAGTGGAGGACTGCCGGGTAGGATTATGCTATACGATGTTACTTGGTGAACTTACCAACTACTCTTTTCTACTGCTGCAGGATGGAGGCTACCAGAAGCTTAGTCTCCGATAGGCCTAGCTTTCCCCCTCTTATTATGACATTTTATAGTTTAGCCCACAGATATTACCCCTTTATACAAATACCATTGCATATGTAGTTAAGATCCTTGCTTGCGAGTACTTTGGATGAGTACTCATGGTTGCTTTGCTCCCCCTTTTTCCTTCTTCTCGGATGATGCAACCAAATGGTGGAGCCCACGAGACAGATGCCACCACCAACGACTACTACTACCCCGCCGGAGCCTACTACTACATGGAGTCTGCCGACGACCAGGAGTAGTTTAGGAGGATCCCAGGCAGGAGGCCTGTGCCTCTTCGATCTGTATCCATGTTTGCGGTAGCCATCTTATGGCACCTTGTTTAACTTATGTCTGTACTTAGATATTGTTGCTTCCGCTGACTTTTTTATGATCGAGCTTCTGTATTCGAGTCCTTGAGGCCCCTGGCTTGTAATATGAAGCTTGTATGATCTTTAATTTGTGTCTAGAGTTGTGTTGTGATACCTACCCGTGAGTCCCTGATCTTGGTCGTACACATTTGCTTGCATGATTAGTGTACGGTCAAATCAGGGGCGTCATAGGAAGGGCCTTTGTTTGTCGCGGAAAACACGTTCCTCCCGCTGACAGCTTGGACCCACCAGCTATATCTTCGCACGCAAGTCAGTGCCTCTTTAGTACACAAATAAATGAACACTCCTCCTGCTAGCTAGGACCCACCCAATTTGGATGCTGACTTGTGGGCCTACAAAGTTGACGTGTATGCAGGGCTTTGTCAACTTACAGTCAACAAACGATTCTAGGTGTAGTGACGGTTGGACGTTAATCCAACCACCGTCCTGCTTCTTCAACCTCTGGTCTTCTTGCTCCAGCCGCCCAAACCAGCGCCGGCTGTGCCGCCTACTCCTACCTCCCGTGGCCGGCTGTGCTGCTGCGCAATCCTGACCGCTCCACCCTACTCCCAATCGCTGGCCTGGCTAGCCCTGCACTCACCCAGACCTCCTGTTATTCTCTGGCGACGGCAGCCTCACACTGCAGCCGAACCACTAAACCCTCATACTCCCCTCCTTGTGGGAAACAACTGTTGAGTATTCCGCGGCTTTGGTTCAATTCCTTCCTATGCCTCACCGTCGTCCACCGCCTTGGTGCTCTCGGCGCGGCACGGTCAACGTGGTCAAGGAATGACTTCCATCGGAAGAGGACGGTACGTGGAGAGGCTGATAGCTGGGTCCATGGCTGCCCACAAGGAAGTGCCTCCATATTACGGGAAAAAATTATGCGCCCCTGGCAGCTGGGACCCACCAACTATATCTTCGAACGCAAGGAAGTGCCTCCTTGTCCTCCCTGACAGCTGGGACCCACCCAGTGGAAGCGTACATAACGTTATCTGCCTGGTCGCGAACATGTACGTACATAGCGGTTGACCGGTCTCTCTGCAGCAATTAATCGCGGCCCAGTAAGGAGTGACACGTGTCATACATACTGTAACATCCCAAATTTTCAATTTGGAATGTTATACATAGATCATATTGCACTTCATGATTTTTGCATTTTGGTTGTGGCGTTCCTCGAAATTTTAAGCAACTCAAGGACCTACGAAGAGAGTTGGGAATTTTACCGTTTACGTATTTGAGTTCGCTCGAATACCGGTACGAGGACAATGTGATTCTAATTATTTTTCTCTCCTAAAAATATTTCTAAATACAAAATATGAACGGAGATAATATGACTTCTCCAAAATAATAGAAATATTGGAGGAAAAAGGTTTAAATCACTTTTGGTATTTTTCTGGATTTATTTGCGATTTTATTTGCATAGGGAAAATGCGCGTTTTTAAAATTTGCATTTAGGTCCAGGAAAAATGTTCACTTTGTTCTAAATAATGTTAGAGGACGGTGAAAATTTATTTCGGGATTTTTGGAGTCCGTTTAGTATTTCTTTCGTTAGTTTTTCTGCGCCAGGACTCTATTTAAAAAAAAAGTGAACCAACTTAGACTCGTATAGGATTGGGACTGTGGGCTTTATAAGCACCAGAGCCGGCCCAAGTCGCCAGTCCGCCTCGCCCCCAGCCGCCCGCAACCCTAGCGCCCGCCCCGCCGCCAGTTCGCGCCGCTGCCGCCGCCGCCTGCCGCCCCGCCGCCGCGTGCCGCCGCCGCCGCCGCTGCTGCCCCTGCCGCCGCACCACCGCGCCGCCGCCGCCACGCAACCCGCCGCCGCGCCGCCCGCCTCGCTCCGCCAGACCAAACCGCCGCCGGTCCGCCATTCGCCGGAGTTCGTCGTCGAGGAATATCGGTTTTTTAGAACCGGTCGGTTTAGTAAAAACCGTAGATTTGTTTTTTTATTAGATTAGATCGGTTCGGTTTTTCCGTCGGTTTAGTTATTTAGCGGACGTTCGTCCGTACGTTCGTTTTAACGAACGGTTTTCGTCAGTTAGCCGCACACAACGAACGTTTGTTCGTTAGGCTGTTCGTCCGTTTTCTTTTACGGGTTATTTATCCGCGATTATTCCGATCGCGATTTCTGCCTTTATCTTGTTTTTCGTTTTTCTTTTCGCTCGAGAGTCGGAATCAGGTGATTCAAAATCCCAGATCTTCGTCTCGACGCCCTCTTTACGTTTAATCAACTTGAAGAAGGTTTTGGCTACTGTAAAATTTGACTTTAGGCCAATTAGCAAACCGGAGCTCGTTTCTTTTGTAGTTTGAGTTTCGTTGCTTCTTTCGAGTTGATTCTTTTTGCAAACCGGAGTTCTTAAGTTGAACTTTCTGGTTAGATCTCTTATTTGAGTTTTACCCGTGCATTAGTTAAGTACTTATTGTGTGCTTGTTAGATTGTGATAGAGTACCGGGAGTGCGCCGCTTGCTACTTTGAGTCTCTAGGTTTTGCGGATCATCAGCAAGGCAAGTAACACTTTGATCATACTTTCTAATTACCCAGTTTTCATTGCATTAGTCCAATCCTCACACATTGCATAAGTAGGATCAATTAACTTGTGGGATTGGGAAGTAGATTGAGGTAGTACCTATTACCTTCATTACATTCAAACCTTTGGGAGTTACTTCTACGTTTGCTGTTAGGACATGCTATGCTCGTAGACGTGGTTTGGGTTTGAGTGAAATCCATGACAGATGTGAGTTTGTTAACTAATGGTTCAACTTAAGGTGGCAACTTTAACACACATCTGGGTGGATTGAGGCATCTGGGTATTCCAGTGATTGCCTGTTTTCTTTTGGACCGCCACCCAGGCTCAAAGGGATCATGAGATTTTTCATACTAGAAACTTCCGTGTGCAGCCACATGCCAATATGGGCTCTGGCATAGTTGAGTAAGTTGTGGGAAACCTTTCCATGATGGGCTAGCAGATGTAGTGGGTTTTGTTGGTGTACCGGCCTATCGATCTGGTTAAGGGGACCTCTTCGGAAAGACTGTGTCTCGGTCATCTGTTTCTCAAACACCATGCAGTGCGAGAAACCAAACGGAGGCGATCGAGTCTTGTGGGGAAAAGTGCACAAACCTCTGCAGGGTGTACAAACTGATCATGATTAGCTGTGTCCCCGGTTATGGACGTCTTGAGTATCTCGTACTTGGATTATCATGTGAATCTCATCATGTTACTTTAATTAATTTTGTTGGGTTAAATGATGAATTTTTAATTGGGGTTGAGAGGATGTCTATCTTCTCAACGATGTTTCAACTACCATGATAGTTAATTAAAATCTATTCCTTTGAAGTAGGAAAAATTTGGCTTTATGCAAAAACTTAACCATAGAGCTTTCCACCAGCCAAAATATGCATGTAGTATAGCCTTTATTCTGTTACTTGCATTCCCTTGTGTTACCTTGCGAGCATATTCCATGTGCTGACCCGTTTTCGGGCTGCAACATTTCATGTTGCAGACTTTTCAGACGACGAGTAAGGTGCCTTTTTTAGGTCGTGGTTCTATACTCAGTGATGCCGTTGGAGTTGGTGGACTCACTTATCTTCCAAGCCTTCCGTTGTTATCGTGTTAGATGGCCTTCGGCCATATTTAATGTAATAAGTTCATCGTTGGACTATCGATGTAATAAGTGTATGATTGCTACTCGGTTATAAATCCTTCAACTACTGTGCGTGTCAGCATTACTGATCCAGGGATGACACTGATGCACAGAGATCAGACTGTTTGAGGTCTGGTCGCTACAAGATGGTATCAGAGCACACGCTGACTATAGGACACGACCACTAAGCTAAAGCCCTAGAGCACTATTCACTCTTCTCTTTTCTGACTCCTCATCTTTTCTACTCTTTAGGATGGTGGATACAAAGAACAAGTTCATGCAACCGGATGATGATACACCATTTGGACGACACCTGAAGGAAGTCACCAGATATCTAAACATTGGACTACCATGTTTCACCGGAACCTACAATGCCATTCTACCTGAGGAGGAGCATTGGTTGATTCAAGGCCAAGTTCCAGGAAGGACGTTCGCACCCGTCACCTCACTCATAGCATTTTCTTTTAATGCGCCTACATGGAGCCTAGGTAGGAGCATGGCAGCCCACATTGCTATGGGAAGGATTGGAGAATTCTACAAGCAGGAGCTAAAGGACACCATCTACCAGATTTGTGGACGCCGAGATGAGAATTGTGATATGATCAGCACCCGGAAGGATAGATCCATTGCAGCCTTCATTCAGGAGTTGAACCACCACATTCGTTGCCAGGAGCACCAGATGTGTGCAGGGATGATGGATTTGAAGAAAGCTCTAAATAGGAATTTGGAGCTAGAAGAAGAACTCAAGTCTACACGCGACGGATACGAGGAGGAGATGCTAATACTTGTGGAGAAGAATGATGACTTGACATGGAAATTAGGGATACTCATGGGCATTGTTCGGGAATTCGGTAACTGATAACTACTGGGTCGACTACTGAGTAGCGATTAATCGGTTAATCGGCCATTTAACTGAATTAATCGGTCAATCATTAATCGGCTGCACATGAGAATATATTGGCAACATGTAACTAGTTTTTCATGTATTGTACACCACATAATCCAATGCTCACAGCTGCACATGAGATGAATCTAAGTAGAACTATACCTTGTTGGTTGGTGAATCCTTGGTAACCTGGTTCGAGGGGTCGCCGGTGCTGCTGCCTGGCCTAGGTCGCCGGCACTGTTGCCTGGCCTAGGTCGATGCTGCTGACTGTCCTATGCCACTGCTGCTGCTGCTTGCCGGTAGGGGCTGGAGAAGAGATGGGCAGAAGAGGATGGGAGGATGGGGTTAGAGAAGGAGGGTAGGGCCGGCGACGGGAGCAGGGTGATTGCCGACGGTGGCTAGGGCCGGCGAGGAGAAGCCATGGTCCTGACTCGTGAGGAGTCAGGAGAGGAAGGGGCGCTGCGATTTGGGAGAGGGAAAATGTAGTGCCGGAGGTTACGGGGCCAAATAATGGCCTGGATTACCACTTCGGTACCGCTTTTTTTATGGATGCCGCTTCAGTTACCTGACCCATCACCGATTAATCGGTTTGACAACCAGTTAATAGTCTCACAACCGATTGAATGCCAGTTAATCGGCTTGACCATTTAATGAACCGAGTATGTGCTATTCGCCTCAGTTAGGCACTGAGTAGTGATTAAATGGCCATTTAAATGGTAACTTGGCCGAGTTCTTGAACAATGCTCATGGGAGAAGAAGACGAAGAAGAAGAACCCAAGGAGATTCCACCGAAAGACTACATCATTATTGACGACACAGATTCGGAAGTTGAGGATAGCAAGGATGAAGACTATGAAGATGAAGCTGGAGCAGATATTATGGAATCCTCTGCCGATCAATATTTTTAGATGACCACCCTGTGACTAGTAGTTACTACCATATATTAGTTTTAGAGCACTTTTGTAACGATCGTTAGATTTGTAAGACCTTGCTTGAAATTGATTGGTGTGATATGATTGTGTTTTTCTCATGTGCATATGGGTAGTGATTTTCCCTTAGACCTCTTTTCTATTCTAATCTCTTCCCTCTACACCCATCAGATGCCTCCAAGACGTGAATTTGAGTTTCCCCCTGAGCTCACCCAGTTGATCCAGCAGCAGAACACCCTGATGCAACTTCTTGTCCAGAACACCCAGAACAACCAGAACAACAACAACCCTCCACCACCACCACCCGTGGACAACCTGACACGTTTATTAAGGTTGCAACCACCCATGTTTGCTAGCAGCATCGAACCAATAGTGGCTGATGACTAGCTACGCAAGATTGGAAGGGATTTGACCACCGCCAATTGCTCGGATGCTGAGAAGGTGCGATTTGCCGCACACCAGTTGTCTGGACCAGCCGCAGCATGGTGGGAGAATTACACAGCCACTTACCCCGTAGCCAATGTGACTTGGGATCAGTTTGAACAAGCTTTTCATACCGCCCATGTCTCAACTGGAGCTATGAGTATGAAGAAGCAGGAGTTTCGCAATTTGCGACAAGGCAACCGTACTGTGGCTCAGTACGTGGATGAGTTTAGTACCCTATCTCGTTATGCCCCAGATGATGTGGCCACAGATGCCGCAAAGCAGGAGAGATTCATGGAAGGGCTGAATGATGAGATGAGCGTACAGTTGATGGTGGCAACTTTCAATAACTACCAGGAGTTGGTTGACCGCGCCCTAATGATTGAAAGGAAGCATCTACAGATTGAAAGTCGCAAGAGGAAGTATGGTCAAGGAAAGTATAACTCTGGAGCTCAGCAGAAGCCCCATTTTACCCCTAAAACAGTAGGACAGTTTCAACATACCCATGGAGGAGGTAGCTCCCACAACCACAATGGCACCAAGAATGGCAATGGAAATGGGAATGGAGCTATGGCTCCAGAACCGCCCTACGCCGTCCACACCCACCAAGATGGATTTCAGCCATGTCACTTGTTACAAGTGCGGGAAGAATGGACATTATGCCAATGAATGCCTAGAAGCTAAGAATGGGAACGGAAATGGAAGCGCCGCGAAGAAGCCCAACCCGTTCAGCAAAGGACAAGTGAACCACGTGACCGTGGAGGAGGTAAAAGAGCAACCAGATGCTGTTGTCGGTAAGTTTTTGGTTAAGACATTTACCGCAATAGTTCTTTTCTATACTGGTGCATCGCATTCAAATATTTCAAGGGGATTCGTAAATAGACATAGGATGTCCACCCAAGTTCTTAAGACCCCCATGTTAGTAAGTTCACCTGGAGCAGATTATATGGCACACCAAGGATGTTTTCAGATGCCATTGATCATAGGACACCATACTCTCCCCTCTGACCTAATAGTCCTGGAGTCACAAGGATTGGATGTGATATTAGGTATGGATTGGCTATCAAAGTATGGAGGTAACATTGACTGTGCCAGTAAGTCAATTTTGCTCACCACCCCGGAGGGAAAAAGGATTAAGTATGTATCTAGGCATTCGCCTATAAGGACTCAAGTACATTCTCTCACGGGAGTTGTTCAGGAGGAAGTGCCAGTAGTGAAGGATTATCCGGATGTGTTTCCAGAGGAGTTACCTGGCATGCCACCGGATAGAGATATAGAGTTTTCGATTGAACTTTTGCTAGGCACCGGGCCAATTTCTAAAAGACCATACAAGATGCACGCAAAGGATTTGGAGGAGACAAAGAAACAGATTAAGGAGTTACTGGATAAAGGATTCATATGCCCAAGTTCTTCGCCTTGGGGTTCGCTAGTACTTTTAGTGGAGAAGAAGGATGGATCGTTAAGGGTGGTAGTTGATTACAGAGGGCTAAACGAAGTAACGATCAAGAACAATTACCCATTGCCGATGATCAATGATCTGTTCGATAGATTGCAAGGAGCTAAGATATTTTCCAAGATCGATTTGTGATCAGGGTACCATCAATTGAAGATCCGAGAGCAGGATATACCTAAGACGGCCTTTACCACCAGGTATGGGTTGTACGAGTATACCCTTATGTCGTTTGGTCTGACTAACGCACCGGCATACTTTATGAACCTGATGAACAAAGTGTTTATGGAGTATTTGGATAAGTTCGTCGTAGTGTTCACAGATGATATATTGATCTTCTCAAAGGATGAAGAGGAGCATGCAGAGCATTTGCGTTTGGTGTTGGAAAAGCTCAGAGAACATCAGTTATATGCCAAGTTTAGCAAATGCGAGTTTTGGTTGAAGGAAGTCGGATTTCTCGGACACGTTATATCTGGAGAAGGAATAGCAGTAGATCCCGCTAAGGTGGACACTGTGACCCATTGGGAAGCACGAACAACAGTTGGAGAGATCCGGAGTTTTCTTGGACTTGCAGGATACTACCGGAGGTTTATTGAGAATTTCTCGAGGATTGCAAAGCCAATGACAGAGTTGTTAAAGAAGGACACCAAGTTCAGCTGGACAGAAGTATGTGAGGCCAGTTTCCAGGAATTAAAGAAATGTTTGGTCTCATCACCTGTGTTGATTCTGCCAGATCAACATAAGGATTACGAGGTGTACTACGACGCTTCACGTCAAGGACTTGGAGCAGTTCTTATGCAGGAAGGAAGAGTTGTTTCATATGCTTCACGATAACTGAAACCTCATGAGCTGAACTATGCCACCCACGATTTGGAGTTAGCAGCCGTAGTGCATGCATTGAAGACGTGGAGACATTTTCTTATTGGAAACCACTATGAAGTATATACGGATCACAAGAGTTTGAAGTATATATTCACTCAGAAGGAGCTGAATCTTAGGCAAAGGAGATGGCTGGAACTCATTAAGGATTACGACATGAGATTGCATTATCATCCCGGAAAGGCTAACGTAGTAGCCGATGCGCTAAGCCGTAAGAGCCATGTCAATACCCTAATGATGGAGGAATTTCCAAAGGAGTTAGCCGAGGACCTACGAGAACTAAGTATGGAGATAGTTCCGAGAGGCTATGTGGCAACATTAGAAAACCAGTCTACCCTGATGGATAAAATCAGAGAAGCTCAGAAAACTGACAAGGAGGTTGCCTCTATAAAGGAGAGGATGAGCGAAGGAAGAGCTAAAGGTTTTCGTGAGGATGAACACGACACCTTATGGTTTGAGGACCGCGTGTATGTGCCTAATGACCCGGAGATCAGGAAGTTGATTCTATAGGAGGTCCATGATTCACCATACCCGGTTCACCCAGGAAATACTAAGATGTATTTGGATTTGAAGGATATTTTTTGGTGGACCGGTATGAAGAAAGATATCGCGGAGTATGTAGCAGTTTGTGATGTATGTCAGAGAGTAAAGGCAGAACATCGGAAGCCAGCAGGATTATTACAACCTATGTCGATACCCGAATGGAAGTGGGTGAAGCTTGGCATGGATTTTATCACCGGATTGCCCAGGACCAAAGAAGGATAGGATTCAATCTGGGTAGTAGTGGACCGATTGACGAAGGTAGCCCACTTTATCCCTGTGAAAACCACATATACCAGTGCAAAGTTGGCAAAGATATACATGACCCGAGTTGTATGTCTGCATGGAGTTCCGAGGAGCATCGTATCAGATAGAGGAACCCAGTTTACCTCAAAGTTCTGGAATCAGTTACATGAAACTTTGGGTACCAGACTAGATTTTAGCATAGCTTTTCACCCGCGGACAGATGGACAGATGGAGAGACTCAATCAGATTTTGGAGGATATGCTGAGAGCCTGTGCACTAGATTATGGATCTAGTTGGGACGACAATTTGACGTATGCCGAATTCTCTTACAACAACAGTTACTAAGCCAGATTGAAGATGGCACCGTTCGAGGCATTGTATGGAAGGAGATGCCGAACACCGTTAATGTGGGATGAAGTTGGAGACCGACAGTTGTTTGGACCAGACTTAATCAAAGAGTCTGAGGAGAAGGTGAAGTTGATTCGAGATAGACTGAAGGTAGCTCAATCCAGGCAGAAGAGTTATGCAGACTCGAAGCGCAAGGAGACAGCCTATGAGATCGGAGACAGAGCGTACTTGAGAGTATCGCCTCTGTGAGGAGTTAAACGTTTCAGAGTTGGAGGGAAGTTAGCCCCGAGATTTGTGGGACCTTACCGTGTTTTGGAACGCATGGGAGAGGTTGCCTATAAGTTGGAGTTGCCCGAGGGATTGTCAGGAGTGCACGTCGTGTTTCACGTTTCGCAGCTTAAGAAGTGCCATGCGGAGATGGCCGATATACCGCTTAGAGACACGGTACCCCTGGAAGCAATTCAGTTGGACAGTGATCTGACTTACGAGGAGAAGCCTGTTAAGATTCTCAAATTTTCGAGCAGAGTTACTCGCAGGAAGGTTATCAAGTTTTGCAAATTTCAGTGGAGTCACCACACCGAGGAAGAAGCCACCTGGGAACGAGAAGATGATCTACGCAAGGACCACCCACACCTGTTCACTAACCAAGTCGAATCTCGAGGGAGAGATTCATTCTAAGGAGGGTAGGTTTGTAACATCCCAAATTTTCAATTTGGAATGTTATATATAGATCATATTGCATTTCATGCCTTTTGCATTTTGGTTGTGGCGTTCCTCGAAATTCTAAGCAACTCAAGGACCTACGGAGAGAGTTGGGAATTTTACCGTTTACGTATTTGAGTTCGCTCGAATACCGGTACGAGGACAGTGTGATTCTAATTATTTTTCTCTCCTAAAAATATTTCTAAATACAAAATATGAGTGGAGATAATATGACTTCTCCAAAATAACAGAAATATTTGAGGAAAAAGGTTAAAATCACTTTTGGTATTTTTCGGGATTTATTTGCGATTTTATTTGCATAGGAAAAATGCGTGTTTTTAAAGTTTGCATTTAGGTCCGGGAAAAATGTTCACCTTGTCCTAAATATTATTAGAGGACGGTGAAAATTTATTTCGGGATTTTTAGAGTCCGTTTAGTATTTCTATCGTTAGTTTTTCTGCGCCAGGACTCTATTTAAAAAAAAAGTGAACCGACTTAGACTCGTATAGGATTGGGACTCTCGGCTTTATAAGCACCAGAGCCGGCCCAAGTCGCTAGCCCGCCTCGCCCCCAGCCACCCACAACCCTAGCGCCCGCCCCGCCGCCGCCTGCCGCCCCGCCGCCGCGTGCCGCCGCCGCCGCACCACCGTGCCGCCGCCGCACCGCCGTACCGCCGCCGCCGCCGCTGCCCCCGCCGACCCGCCGCCGCGTGCCGCCGCCGCCGCACCACCGCGCCGCCGCCACACCGCAACCCGCCGCCGCGCCGCCCGCCTCGCCCCGCCGGACCACCCCGCCGCCGGACCGTCGTTCGCCGGAGTTCGTCGTCGAGGTATATCGTTTTTTTTAGAACCGATCGGTTTAGTTATTTAGCGGACGTTCATCCGTACGTTCGTTTTAACGAACGGTTTTCGTCAGTTAGCCGCAGACAACGAACGTTCATTCGTTAGCCTGTTCGTCTGTTTTCTTTTTCGGGGTATTTATCCGCGATTATTCCGATCGCGATTTCTGCCCTGATCTTGTTTTTCGTTTTTCTTTTCGCTCGAGAGACGGAATCAGGTGATTCAAAATCCCAGATCTTCATCTCGACGCCCTCTTTACGTTTAATTAACTTAAACAAGGTTTTGGCTACTGTAAAATGTGAATTTAGGCCAATTAGCAAACCGGAGCTCGTTTCTTTTGAAGTTTGAGTTTCGTTGCTTCTTTCGAGTTGATTCTTTTTGCAAACCGGAGTTCTTTAGTTAAACTTTTTGGTTAGATCTCTTATTTGAGTTTTACCCGTGCATTAGTTAAGTACTTATTGTGTGCTTGTTTGATTGCGATAGAGTACCCAGAGTGCGCCGCTTGCTACTTTGAGTCTCTAGGTTTTGCGGATCATCAGCAAGGCAAGTAACACTTTGATCATACTTTCCAATTACCCAGTTTTCATTGCATTAGTCCAATTCTCACACATTGCATAAGTAGGATCAATTAACTTGTGGGATTGGGAAGTAGATTGAGGTAGTACCTATTACCTGCATTACATTCAAACCTTTGGGAGTTACTTCTACGTTTGCTGTTAGGACATGCTATGCTCGTAGACGTGGTTTGGGTTTGATTGAAATCCATGACAGATGTGAGTTTGTTAACTAATGGTTCAACTTAAGGTGGCAACTTTAACACACATCTGGATGGATTGAGGCATCTGGGTATTCCAGTGATTGCCAGTTTTCTTTTGGACCGCCACCCAGGCTCAAAGGGATCATGAGATTTTTCATACTAGAACTTCCATGTGCAGCCACATGCCAATATGGGCTCTGGCATAGTTGAGTAAGTTGTGGGAAACCTTTCCATGATGGGCTAGCAGATGTAGTGGGTTTTGTTGGTGTACCGGCCTATCTATCTGGTTAAGGGGACCTCTTCGGAAAGACTGTGTCTCGGTCATCCGTTTCTCAAACACCATGCAGTGCGAGAAACCAAACGGAGGCGATCGAGTCTTGTGGGGAAAAGTGCACAAACCTCTGTAGAGTGTACAAACTGATCATGATTAGCCGTGTCCCCGGTTATGGACGTCTTCAGTATCTAGTACTTGGATTATCATGTGAATCTCATCATGTTACTTTAATTAATTTTGTTGGGTTAAATGATGAATTTTTAATTGGGGTTGAGGGGATGTCTATCTTCTCAACGATGTTTCAACTACCATGATAGTTAATTAAAATATATTCCTTTGAAGTAGGAAAAAATTGGCTTTACGCAAAAACTTAACCATAGAGCTTTCCACCAGCCAAAATATGCATGTAGTATAGCCTTTATTCTGTTACTTGCATTCCCTTGTGTTACCTTGCGAGCATATTCCATGTGCTGACCCTTTTTCGGGCTGCAACATTTCATGTTGCAGACTTTTCAGACGACGAGTAAGGTGCCTTTTTAGGTCGTGGTTCTATACTCAGTGATGCCGTTGGAGTTGATGGACTCACTTATCTTCCAAGCCTTCTGATGTTATCGTGTTAGATGGCCTTCAGCCATATTTAATGTAATAAGTTCATCGTTGGACTATCGATGTAATAAGTGTGTGATTGCTACTCTGTTATAAATCCTTCAAGTACTGTGCGTGTCAGCATTACTGATCCAGGGATGACACTGATGCACAGAGATCAAACTGTTTGAGGTCTGGTCGCTACACATACAGTCCCGTCTAAACCGTGTACACGCACGTACAACCAAGCTCCAAAAAATACGGCCACATATGTACATACGGGCGGGGTCTCAAACGCGTACTCGCGCATACGTACCGCCAGTGCTGGTGTACATGTAGAGGTAGCGGACGGCTGCAACGGCGTCATGTTCATTGGCAGCCAACCGACAGGGTCGGAATAGAGAAACAGCGTCGTGTTCATTGGGAGCCAACCGGCTTGGACGGAACATCCGAAACCTGGTGTGGCATACCGCAAAACGGAGGGAAATGGCCTTTAGCTGGAGCGTGTACGGTTGAAACAAGGTCATGTTCATCGGGAAGTGTCTGGCGTACCGCAAAACGTAGGAAACGGCCTTCTGATCGACCGACTGCGGTCGAAATGGGATAATGTTCATTGGGAGGGGTCCGGCGTACCGCAAAATGGAGGAAACAAACTTATGTTGGAGCTCTACGGTCGAAATGGGGGTCTTGTTCATCGGGAGGGGTGTGGCGTACCGCAAACCGAGACTCCATGGGTAACTGTTCACCCACCGTCGACTTCCTCTAGCCTCCACCTGCACTGTTCATCCACCGCATCTTCCTCTGCCTCCACCAGCTACTATTCAACTAGCCCTCCACCAACTACTTTTCAACCATCCCTCCACGGGGTCCTGTTCATCCACCCCCACCGGCTCGACCATGGCGGCCTCCTGTCAGGGTCCTATTCATCCAGCGGCAACCGCCTACTACTACTACCACGGGATCCTGTTAATCCAACCCCCACAGAGAACTGTTCATCCAACCCCAACCACTTATGTCTCGACTCGTTCAACCAACCCCACGTTCACTGTTCATCAAGTGGCAACAGCTGGTTCGATCGGCTTCAGTAAGCAATAGCAGCGATTGATCGGGTTCAGTTAGCAGCGAAGGAGTTGGTTGGGTTCAGTTAGCTGCGAATGGATCGATCACTCAGGTTTAGTAACGTAGTTAGTGCAATCGCTCGGGTTCAGTAAGCGAATCCCTCGCACATACAAGCGAGTGAACGAGAGAAATGCACAAACCTCAGTGCATCGCTCCGCCCCGACCACCCAGCGTAATTGGGAACTCCCCGAAATTTTACTCGCCCTCGCTTCTACCATGATTTTTTCCGTCATGGACGGCCCAAAGAATGTCATGCAGGTGAGTCCCCAGCCCGCCCATGACGAAAAGCCCATTTTCTGTCATGATTTTTTGTCACAGAAGTAGGAGCCCACCACATCTATGATGATGTGGGTTTTCATCACAATTATCGTCATAGAAGTGTCATAAGCATGACAGAAAAAAATCATTTGGGCCAAAATGTCATGGATGTGTCTTTTTTTGTAGTGCCTGAATTTTGTTCGGGCCAAAACCCACGTCCACTCCGCGTAGTCATGGGGTCATGGAATAGTAGCCATTAGTGAGAAAAACGCCTAAAATGACATTTTCTCGAGAAAATAGCAAAGAGCCAGCCCCCGCGCGTGTTCCCAATAAGAAGGTAACACTACTGGAATCTGGCACGCAGATGGCAAAGGCATGATCGGCGGATGGCAAAGGCTTTGCCATCAGCCAGCAGATGGCAAACAGTTTGTCTGAATTCCAGTGGGCAAAGGCTTCTTTGCCATCTGCTGGCTGATGGCAAAGAGCCTGTGCCTTTGCCATCAGCTGGCAGATGGCAAAGCCTCTTAACGGGGTTAGCCCCGTTAGAAAGATAACGGCATACTTTGCCATCTGCCAGCAGATGGCAAAGGATGCAGGCACTTTGCCATCTGCTGGCTGATGGCAAAGGCTGCAGGCTCTTTGCCATCTGCTGGCTGATGGCAAAGGCTGCAGGCTCTTTGCCATCTGCTGGCTGATGGCAAAGGCTGCATACTTTGCCTTCTGCTGGCTGATGGCAAAGAGCCCAAATAGGCCAGTCCAAATATTTTTCTCTGCAGGCTCTTTGCCATCTGCCAGCTGATGGCAAAGCTCTTTGCCATCTGCCAGCTGATGGCAAAGCTCTTTGCCATCTGCCAGCAGATGGCAAAGTGTCTATATTGCCCCATTTAATTTTGTTTTTCTTATATCAATTCATTTTCACAGAAAATCAAACACAAATATATTTATATGACCAATATAGCATATTCAACACATATTACCAATAGTCATGAACACATATATATATCCAACACATGTTACCAATAGTAGCACGTTTCATCCGTACATATACATAGTTTCATCAATATTACACAGTTTCATCCATAGGTAGCAAGTTTCACAAGGTCAAAACAAAAACTAAATACAAGCACTCCATCAACCCAAGCTTCCGTGATCTTAAGCAAATCTGTAAAATGGGAAAGAAGAAAGTTAGAAGAAGAAGACTAGAAGAAGAAGATTATTATGATGCAACTAAAATGTGAAGATTATTATGATGCAATTAAAATATGAAGATTATTATGATGCAACTTATATCTGTAAAATAGGTCATTTTGGAGCTAAGTAAGGTCATTATGTCATTTTGGAGGTAGCTAAGCATATGAAGTCATTCTGTTGCTAAAATATGACATTTCTTAAGCATATTATGTCATTTTAGAGCCAGTTAAGCATATTAAGTGATTTTTGGAGGAAAAGATGCTAAGTATAGGTCATTTTAGAGCTATCCTAGGTTAAATCGGTCATTTTTAAGCTAGCTAAGCATATTAAGTCCTTTTGGAGGAAAAATGCTAAGTATAGGTCATTTTAGAGCTATCCTTGGTTAAATAAGTCATTTCGGAGCTAATCAAGCTTATTATGTCATTTTTAAGCTAGCTAAGAGTATTGAGTTATTTAGGAGGAAAAAATGCTAAGTATAGGTCATTTTAGAGCTAGCCTAGGTTAAATAGGTCATTTTGGAGCTAAGTAAGGTTATTATGTCATTTTGAAGCTAGCTAAGCATATGAAGTCATTCAGGACCTAAAATATGTCATTTCTTAAGCATATTTTGTCATTTTAGAGTTAGCTAAGCATATTAAGTCATTTTGGTGGAAAAGATACTAATTATAGGTCATTTTAGAGCTATCCTAGGTTAAATAGGTCATTTTTAAGCTATCTGAGCATATTAAGTCATTTTGGAGGAAAAAATGTTAAGTATAGGTCATTTTAGAGCTATCCTAAGATAAATAGGTCATTTTGGAGCTAATTAAGCTTATTATGTAATTATTATTGAGCTAGCTAAGCATATTGAGTCATTTAGGAGGAAAAAATGCTAAGTATAGGTCATTTTAGAGCTAGCCTAGGTTAAATATGTCATTTTAGAGCTAAGTAAGGTTATTATGTCATTTTGAAGCTAGCTAAGCATGTGAAGTCATTTAGGAGCTAAACTATGTCATTTCTTAAGCATATTAAGTCATTTTGGAGGAAAAGATCCTAAGTATAGGTCATTTTAGAGCAATCCTAGGTTAAATAGGTCATTTTTAAGCTAGCTAAGCATATTAAGTCATTTGGGAGGGAAAATGCTAAGTATAGGTCATTTTAGAGCTATCCTAGGTTAAATAGGTCATTTTGGAGCTAATTAAGCTTATTATGTAATTATTAAGCTAGCTAAGCATATTAAGTCATTTTGGAGGAAAAAAATGCTAAGTATAGGTCATTTTAGAGCTATCCTAGGTTAAATAGGTCATTTTGGAGCTAATTAAGCTTATTATGTAATTATTAAGCTAGCTAAGCATATTAAGTCATTTTGGAGGAAAAAATGCTAAGTATAGGTCATTTTAGAGCTATCCTAGGTTAAATATGTCATTTTGGAGCTAATTAAGCTTATTATGTCATTTTTGAGCTAGCTAAGCATATCGAGTCAGTTTGGAGGAAAAAATGCTAAGTATATGATTATGTCGCTAGTATCCTTATGGCAGAGAACCCGGGCCGACATGACTAGTCATAGAACCAAGGTGGCACAAACGTACAGGGACAGGCATACATGACCCAGCAATGCACGTGTCGGTCATCAGCGAGTGCAACCAAGTCGTAGCAAGCTACAAGGACTTCGGTGATACACCGCGTGACATTTCCCCGTAGGGACAGACACAGGAGCAAAGAAGGACACATGCCGGTCAATCCATGTGTTCCGGAGCAGTAGCGAACTACCATGGCTCAGTGGAAGCACTAGGAGGCATTTCCCTGTATGGAAGGCTACCAAAGGCACACGACTAGATGTCGAATCCCACAAATACAATGCATTCAAACATACACACATTATGCACGATACTAAGTATAGGTCATTTTAGAGCTATCCTAGGTTAAATAGGTCATTTTTAAGCTATCTGAGCATATTAAGTCATTTTGGAGGAAAAAATGTTAAGTATAGGTCATTTTAGAGCTATCCTAAGATAAATAGGTCATTTTGGAGCTAATTAAGCTTATTATGTAATTATTATTGAGCTAGCTAAGCATATTGAGTCATTTAGGAGGAAAAAATGCTAAGTATAGGTCATTTTAGAGCTAGCCTAGGTTAAATATGTCATTTTAGAGCTAAGTAAGGTTATTATGTCATTTTGAAGCTAGCTAAGCATGTGAAGTCATTTAGGAGCTAAACTATGTCATTTCTTAAGTATATTAAGTCATTTTGGAGGAAAAGATCCTAAGTATAGGTCATTTTAGAGCAATCCTAGGTTAAATAGGTCATTTTTAAGCTAGCTAAGCATATTAAGTCATTTGGGAGGGAAAAATGCTAAGTATAGGTCATTTTAGAGCTATCCTAGGTTAAATAGGTCATTTTGGAGCTAATTAAGCTTATTATGTAATTATTAAGCTAGCTAAGCATATTAAGTCATTTTGGAGGAAAAAATGCTAAGTATAGGTCATTTTAGAGCTATCCTAGGTTAAATAGGTCATTTTGGAGCTAATTAAGCTTATTATGTAATTATTAAGCTAGCTAAGCATATTAAGTCATTTTGGAGGAAAAATGCTAAGTATAGGTCATTTTAGAGATATCCTAGGTTAAATATGTCATTTTGGAGCTAATTAAGGTTATTATGTCATTTTTCAGCTAGCTAAGCATATTGAGTCATTTTAGAGAAAAAAAATGCTAAGTATATGAGGTCATTTTGGAGCTAAGTAAGGTTATTATGTCATTTTGAAGCTAGCTAAGCATATGAAGTCATTCAGGACCTAAAATATGTCATTTCTTAAGCATATTTTGTCATTTTAGAGTTAGCTAAGCATATTAAGTCATTTTGGAGGAAAAGATACTAATTATTGGTCATTTTAGAGCTATCCTAGGTTAAATAGGTCATTTTTAAGCTATCTGAGCATATTAAGTCATTTTGGAGGAAAAAATGTTAAGTATAGGTCATTTTAGAGCTATCCTAAGATAAATAGGTCATTTTGGAGCTAATTAAGCTTATTATGTAATTATTATTGAGCTAGCTAAGCACATTGAGTCATTTAGGAGGAAAAAATGCTAAGTATAGGTCATTTTAGAGCTAGCCTAGGTTAAATATGTCATTTTAGAGCTAAGTAAGGTTATTATGTCATTTTGAAGCTAGCTAAGCATGTGAAGTCATTTAGGAGCTAAACTATGTCATTTCTTAAGCATATTAAGTCATTTTGGAGGAAAAGATCCTAAGTATAGGTCATTTTAGAGCAATCCTAGGTTAAATAGGTCATTTTTAAGCTAGCTAAGCATATTAAGTCATTTGGGAGGGAAAAATGCTAAGTATAGGTCATTTTAGAGCTATCCTAGGTTAAATAGGTCATTTTGGAGCTAATTAAGCTTATTATGTAATTATTAAGCTAGCTAAGCATATTAAGTCATTTTGGAGGAAAAAAATGCTAAGTATAGGTCATTTTAGAGCTATCCTAGGTTAAATAGGTCATTTTGGAGCTAATTAAGCTTATTATGTAATTATTAAGCTAGCTAAGCATATTAAGTCATTTCGGAGGAAAAAATGCTAAGTATAGGTCATTTTAGAGCTATCCTAGGTTAAATAGGTCATTTTGGAGCTAATTAAGCTTATTATGTAATTATTAAGCTAGCTAAGCATATTAAGTCATTTTGGAGGAAAAAATGCTAAGTATAGGTCATTTTAGAGCTATCCTAGGTTAAATATGTCATTTTGGAGCTAATTAAGGTTATTATGTCATTTTTCAGCTAGCTAAGCATATCGAGTCATTTTAGAGAAAAAAATGCTAAGTATATGATTATGTCGCTAGTATCCTTATGGCAGAGAACCCGGGCCGACATGACTAGTCATAGAACCAAGGTGGCACAAACGTACAGGGACAGGCATACATGACCCAGCAATGCACGTGTCGGTCATCAGCGAGTTCAACCAAGTCGTAGCAAGCTACAAGGACTTCGGTGATACACCGCGTGACATTTCCCCGTAGGGACAGACACAGGAGCAAAGAAGGACACATGCCGGTTAATCCATGTGTTCCGGAGCAGTAGCGAACTACCATGGCTCAGTGGAATCACTAGGAGGCATTTCCCTGTATGGAAGGCTACCAAAGGCACACGACTAGATGTCGAATCCCACAAATACAATGCATTCAAACATACACACATTATGCACGATATGTGTAGATACAACATGGCATCACAACAAACTCTATTAAGCAAAACACTTGGGAAACTTACCGTCATCACGGAGGTGTAGGTGTAGGTGTAGGTGTAGGACCGGTCGCGCCAGTGGCAGACGGAGAAGGATCGGTCGATGCTTGTCGGGAGTTACGCTGCACCAAAGATTATTTCCAGTGTATCATTAGCATGATGCAACTCAAATGTGAAGACTAGTAACTAATGACCGTTCAAATGAAACTCACCGTGCCCGCCGGAGCAATGACTGGCATCGACGGAGGGGTCTGGCTGTTCTTCTCGCACATGGACTGCACATTTGGTTTTGACGAGTCAGTCATATTAGTTACTAATGAAAGGAACATTGTGTGCATGATTTAGCTAATATGTAGAAGAAACTTACCACGAAGAGATCGTACATGGCCCGGTTAGCCGAGTCGTTCCGGTTCCTCTCCTCCTCCAACAGCCTAACCGTCCTCTCCTCATTCTCCCTCTCCCTCTCCGTCGCCTGCCGGTCCCTCTCCGCCAACTGCCGGTCCCTCTCCTCAAAAGCAGACTGGGTCTTCGCTCTCTCTGCCTCAATAGCAGCCTGCAACACCACTCGTTAGCATTGTAATCATCGACGGTCGCAAACACAATGTAATGGAGGAAAGGCTACTGAGTCCATATAACAAACCTGGAATTCGATTTCCACTGGTCGTAAACGAGACGGTATCTCAGGATCAGAGCTGGTCTGGCGCTTCTTGATCTGCGGGAGAGTGCTACTACAACGTATCAGTCCATTACCCATGGCTAACGAGCCATGGGACCTCCCGCCACCAGATATCATCACTAGCTCTGGATCAAAAGGCCGGCTCGGGTTAAAGTCCGGCCCTTTCCTCTCCTTCCCCTGCTTAACGTACTGCACCATCTTGTGGTGGGAGGCCACGTTGCTAAAATTATTTGCATTTTCGAGGTCAGACTCAGAGAATGCCTTGGCCTTCTTGTACGGTGCCATATTGGACATGCCATAGAGGTCGAACAGCTCTGGCACTCGAGCCTTGTTGAATTTTGACTAAAAGAGAGGAACAGAGTATTAGTTAAGGACTCAAGCTAGCACAAAGAATGAATTTGCATGAATCATGAAGCAAACCACACATACCCAGTTATTCCCGTACCCATATATGTTGACGCTGCCTAGATGGTGTGGCACGCCTTTCATTTTGAGACGCTTCTCCTTTGCAATGTTGTGGGCGACGCGCCATTGGGGAGAGCACCACTCATCCACCAACGCCTCCCAGCAGTCCATCTTGTCCGCACACCATCTCGGGGGCACCTAAGTTAAGCAAGAGAAATTTGAGCGCTAAGCCTACGAATCAAATTAAGGAAACTAAGTACAAGGCCTTAAGAATAGGTAATTACCTTCATGTACTTCTCCTTACTCAGATACTTGTTCCGGCACTTCTCTTTTCTCCTCCTAATACCAGTCTGTGCTAAGTAGTCTCGAACAGCCTGCGTCCGAGCCTCGTGCCGAAAGTTTCCAAGTAGGCGCCTGCACTCGGCGTCGATAACCCGAGCCGCGACCTCCTCCTGTCCCTCAGCACACCTGTAGAAGGTCTGCAATCAAACAAGAAAACACGGATTAGAAGGTCCGCAATCAAACAAGAAAACACATGTAGAAGGTATGCAATCAAAGAAGAAAACACAACGTAAATGGCAAAGGAGAAATTACCCAAAATGTGGCGATCACAATGTCGGCCACCGTGGCGCACTCGACATCGCCGACCCTATGCTCCGGCGGGGCCGGGGCAGCCAAGTAGTGCTCCCAGGTCATTCCTATCTCTGGAACCCGGCCCTCACCGGGCAACGTGACCCACCCAGGAAAGCACTGGCGACAAATCACACCAAGGACAGTGTTGGGCTTGCGGACCCCATCTGAGTGTGTCCAAGAACTGCAGTATGACAAGGCCAACGCATTAGATATTCGAAGAAACGTCAAGGCAAAAGGTTAAACAAGAGTAAATGCACTTACTTCTCCCCGTTAGGCGCAATCAACCACCTCTGGTCGGGGGTCGTCGGGGTGGGCGGGAGCTTTGTACCACCACGCTGGTAGACTTTGCGCCCCTCAACCAACTCACCCTCGCTATAGCTATCAGAACTATAGTCTGCACCCTGAACACGACCATGTGCACTCGACTCCGTCCAGTCCTCCCATGGGCTCGGGTCCGACTCAGCGTGACCCCGTCTGAGCTCCGTAGTCTCGTGGGGCGAAGACTCGGCGGCCCGAGGCTCGTCGACGGCCCGAGGCTCGGCGGCCCGAGGCTCGTCGACGGCCCGAGGCTCGGCGGCCCGAGGCTCGTGGAGTGGAGTCCGAGACGGGTCCACCTCAAATGGCTCGATCTCAGACGGAGCAGTCCTGTGGTCGGGTGACTCAGCTGGGGGTGGCGGCGAGGAAGGCGTAGCAGCTTTCCTACCTCTCCCGCCGCCACGTCCACCTCTAGCAGGCTTCTCCTTCTTCTTACCCCCCCGACCTCTCCCGGCCGAAGAAGAAGCGACCGTCGCTGGACTATGCAAACTGAGATCTAGCGCTCTCCGGAGGCTATGGGGGGGAATGGAACTACCCTTCCCACCACGCGCCGAGGTAGGAGCCTCGGAGCGCTCTCGACCCGCGCCCACCATGTGTCAACACCTGGAATGACAAAGAGTAAACGAAATTAGTGCAACATAAAAAAAATGAATAGCTGACATGAATAATAATATGTATATAAATTCATTTTAGAGGAATAAATGCTAAGTATAGCTCATTTTAGAGCTATCCTAGGTTAAATAGGTCATTTTTGAGCTAATTAAGGTTGTTATGTCATTTTTGAGCTAGCTAAGCATATAAATTTATTTTGGAGGAATAAATGCTAAGTATAGCTCATTTTAGAGCTATCTTATGTTAAATAGGTCATATTTGAGCTAGCTAGGTTAAAACTTGAACTAATTAATAATATATATGTATATAATAATAATGGAATACCTGACAGGAACTATAATATTAATCTTCATCGTCATCATTAATAAATGCATCATCATCGTCTATATATGCTTCGGGGTCAATAAATGCATCATCCTCATCACTATCAGTAATGACGTGCTCATCATCATCATCATCAATAAATTCATCAACATCTGGAAGGCCTCCTGTATGTAATCGGTCAAGCATTGACAGGTCATCCGCTGCAGTAACCTCTTCTTGTTCCGGCTCTTCTTGTTCCTGCTCAGGCTCGGATTCACTGTCGATGTCTACTTGAATGTTCCGAGGTGAGCGGTTCTTGAAACGTTTTTTGGAAAGACGTGTTTCTTGGAACAATTCTCCTTCATATGTGTCTGGATTAATGTGAGGTTCATAATCCTCTTCATTGGGGGTAGGTGGTCTAACACGTGGCGGCACTTCATAAACGACATCCCAACCTTCGAGATTTCGATTACTTTGGCAGGCCCACGGTAGATAGAAAACTTGGGTTGCCTGTTGAGCCGTAATATAGACATCGGGAACATCCAAATGGGTGCTTTGTTTGATTTCGACTAGCCCTAGATGTTCATGAGTCCTTCTAGTCTCTTTCGGCTGGAACCAATGACATTTGAAGACTACGACATTCGGTGGGTTTGCATCATAGAATAAAAGTTCATAAATTGCTTCAACTCTTCCATAATACTCGGTATCTCCTTCGCCGATAGCAGAGACACAACAATTTGTAGACTTTCGGTCGGCCATAGATAGCTCTTTGCCATAGGTACGAAAGCGATACCCGTTGATGTCGTATTTGTCAAATGAATGGACCTTATAGTCAAAACCATTAGCGACTTGTCTCAATTTGGCGTCCATAGACTCTGAACTAGCCTACAAGTTTAATACGAAAGGATTGTTGCATTAGCCAGAAATTAGAAGAAGAAATGAAATGGTCTAATGGAAATTACCGTTTGTTTGAACCAAGAGATGAAACTGGGATAGCCGCCTCCATGCATTGCCAGAAGCTCATACTCTTCAACGGAATCCTTTTGGATAACTACTCCATACGAGAATTTGGCGACGTATCGACTGTATCAAATATCCGGGAATAAGAGTAGTTCAAATGAAGTAGAGGTTGCGAAACAATGTACCGAGAACTTACTCGATGTACGGCCGCACTTCTGTTAGATTGTTCAAGATATACAACGTAATGGTCCGCCATTCCTCGTTATCCAACGATAAGGGAGTATAAGCACCGGCTGGTGCAAGCTTCCCTTTGAATAGGCTGAGGTTGGATTCACCCTTTTTAGGGTCGCCAACATTGTACCGAGGCTTCGGATTATGCAAATGACGATTTTTGGCTTTGTAGTGTGCTGTCACGAAGTTTGTCGCCTCCTCAGTAAAGAATGCCTCGGCCATCGATGCTTCAATTCGACGTTTGTTTTTACATTTTGCTCGAAGCGTCTTCTGCATCCTCTCAGTTGCGTAGCACCAACGATTCTGCACGGGCCCCCCCAATCGTGCCTCGGTCGGGAGGTGCAAAATCAAATGCTGCATTGGATTAAAGAAGCCAGGTGGAAAGATCTTCTCCAACTTGCAGATCAACTCCGGCGCCAACTCTTCCATTTCTTCTAGCAAGCCAGGCGATAATTCTTTCGCGCATAGAACACGGAAGAAATAGCTCAGCTCTGCCAGTACTAGCCATTCATCCTCAGGGATAAAGCCACGCAACATCACCGGCATTACCCGCTCAAGCCATATGTGCCAATCATGACTCTTGAGACCAAATATTTTCAATTTTTCAAGGCTCGCTCCCCTCTTTAGATTCGATGCATACCCATCGGGGAACATCAACTCCTTTTTCACCCA
>LR738714.1:262401532-262590985 GCA_902687465.1 Secale cereale
GGGGACGACGTGTTCTGGTTCGAGGGGGGGGCGGGGGTTCGATGTTGCGGGCTGAGCCCGAGCGCGCCCATATGCCAAAATATTGGCGCGACGCCAAAACTCTCGTTCGCGAAAAATTTCAAGCGCGCTCGTTCGCCAAAAAAAAAATATTGGCGCTCGTTCGCCAAAACTTTCGTTCGCGAATTTAAAAAAGAAATTTTCATAACCAAATTTGTCATCCATTTGATCAGGTTTAAAAAGAAAGCAATCAAAGCAATAAACTTCATTCATCGCAAAAAATGTCACCAATCACCGCATTGTTGTTGTAGATTGTACAACTTTAGCGAGCTCACCTGCCTGCCGCATAGAGCTGGGGGCTCCACTCAAATCGCCGCACAGAGCTGCCACATGGACATCAATTGCAATAATATACCGTACGGAGCAAGTACCTGCTGGCCGTCAGAAACGCGAGTACACGACCACGTCCCCGTGCTCCTGCTGGTCGTCAGCCTCCCAAGCGCGCTTGGCGCTCCTGATGGCCGTCATGAACGCAGGCCGCTCCTGGTGGCTGCTAGGGTTCGTGTCGAGGGGGAGCATGGCTTGGCGAGGACAAACGTAGGACTGGATAGAGCGAGGCTGGTTCAGGCCCTTCTAGTTGCTACGGCCCAATAAGCTGTCCAGGTGGGTGCAGTGTTCCATCACGGTCCAAAGATATTTCACGGTGATTTTTAACTGACTTTGCTTTTTTAGCGATCGATCAGGGCTGTATACGTATATGTATATAACAGTATCGCCAAAAATCAAGGTAGGGCGAGCGCCCAACCTCGCCCTACCGGGAGCTCCGCCCCTGGCTATAATCCAAACAAATATTATCTCTTTTTTGTTTTTTTACCTGAAAAAAAAACCATCTCTTTGCCATCTGCCAGCGGATGGCAAAGATTCTTTGCCATCTGCTGGCAGATGGCAAAGAGGTGGGGCTGGTACGCCGTTATCCACTTAACGGCAACAGGAGTTGGCTATCTCTTTGCCATCTGCTGGCAGATGGCAAAGATTTTTTGCCATCTGCTGGCAGATGGCAAAGATTGTTTGCCATCTGCTGGCAGATGGCAAAGAATTGGCTGATGGCAACCATGTTCTTTGCCATCTGTTAGTTCTTTGCCATCTATTTTTTATAAGCAGATGGCAAAGAAGTTCTTTGCCATCAGCTGGCAGATGGCAAAGAGCTGGCTGATGGCAAAAACCCAGATTCCAGTAGTGTAATGCGCAGGGGCGCTGATCATTCGCATCCATTTCTCCTTCCTTCATCTTCCTCCTCAAGCCAGAAACAGCTCTCGTCTTCACCATCCGCCCAAGAAGCATTTCTGCATGGAAAGCAGATGGCTGCACTTGCGGATCCTACGATGGGGGAGAGGAAGAGGAAAGCAGAAGATCTGGAGAGGCGACGACAAAAGGATGCGGTCTTCTCACTGCCGAACTTGGATGGCAATACCTTGATCGCAAGGTATGCCTATATGTGGGGGAGGGAGACCAGGAATGGTCATGGAGCGCCCGAAGTTCTGCCAGACTTGGCCAGGGATCCATCAGATTCGTACCACTTCTTCTGCACATACTTTCTCTGTGGCCTCTCCTCCCCCTTCTCCGACTTCTTTTGTGCCATGATGATGGTGTACGGATTTCACCTCTTGGATTTCACGCCCAATGCAATGGCATGCATGGCGATCTTCGCTTATCTGTGTGAGAATTTTGTTGGAGTCGCCCCCAATGTGGATTTGTTCAGGCATTTATTCATCCCCTGGAGAGAAGACAAATCCCATTGCTCAGGGAACATAAGTTGGATTCCTCGATGCAGGAGGGAAGATTGGGACTATCTCCCTAGCCAGCAGTGCGGCAAGTGGGGAGAGTGGTGGGGCGATTGGTGCTGGATCAAAGATGAAGATGTCCCGGAGTTCTGCTCGACGCGGACTGGATGCGTCATGTGTGGAAGCGACTAGAGCAAGTTGGGCCTCACCGACTGCAGGCTCCACCCGACGTTGAACATGATCGCCCACCTCAAAGCTGCCGGGCTGACCATCGAACACATGGGGGCTGACTTCCTCCAGCGCTGCATTGCGCCGCTGTAGAAGAGGGACATGTTTGCATGGGAGTACCAGAATTCTGCTGACAAGATGCGGCTATACCTAGGCCATGTTAACAACATGTTTGTGTAGGGCCATGGATGGCTGTGCGAATAGCTGTTCGGCAACCTTAGACAATTCCATCTACCAGCGAAGGTTGTTCCCCTGTGATGACCCACAAGTGTAGGGGATCTATCGTAGTCTTTCGATAAGTAAGATTGTCGAACCCAACGAGGAGCAGAAGGAAATGATAGGCAGTTTTTAGTAAGGTATTTTCTGCAAGCACTAAAATTATAGGCAACGGATAGTTTTGTGATAAGGTAATTGGTAGCAAGTGACAAACGGTAAAAGTAAATAAGGTGCAGAAAGGTGGCCCAATCCTTTGTGTATCAAAGTACAAGCCTGGACAAACTCTTATGCAATGTAAAGTGCTCCCGAGGACTTATGTGAATTATCGTCAAGCTAGTTTTCATCACGGTCATCTGATTCGCGTTCGGTACTTTGATAATTTGGTATGTGGGTGGACTGGTGCTTGGGTGCTGCCATTACTTGGACAAGCCTCCCACTTATGATTAACATCTAATGCAAGCATCCGCAACTACAAAAGAAGTATTAAGGTAAACCTAACCATAGCCTGAAACATATGTATCCAAATTAGCCCCTTATGAAGCAACACATAAACTAGGGTTTAAGCTTCTGTCACTCTAGCAACCCATCATCTACTTATTACTTCCCAATGCCTTCCTCTAGGCCCAAATAATTGTGAAGTGTCATGTAGTCGACGTTCACATGATACCACTAGAGGAGAAACAACATACATCTCATCAAAATATCGAACGAAGACCAAATTCACATGACTACTAATAGCAAGACTTCTCCCATGTCCTCAGGAACAAAAGTAACTACTCACAAGACATAATATTGTTCATGATCAGAGAGGTATTAATATGCATAATGGATCTGAACATATAACCTTCCACCAAATAAACCAACTAGCATCAACTACAAGGAGTAATCAACACTACTAGCAACCCACAGGTACCAATATGAGGTTTGGATACAAAGATTGGATACAAGAGATGAACTAGGGTTTGAGAGGAGATGGTGCTGGTGAAGATTTTGATGAAGATAGCCCCCCCCCCAAGATGGGAGAGTTGTTGTTGATGACGACGGTGACGATTTCCCCCTCCCGGAGGGAAGTATCCCCGGCAGAACAGCTCAGCCGGAGCCCTAGATTGGTTTCCGCCTCGGTTCCGCCTCGAGACGGCGGTGTCTGGTCATGAAAGCCTCCCTCTGATTTTTTCCAGGTCAAAACGCTTCATATAGGAGAAGATGGGAACTGGGGGCCCACCGGCTGGCCCTCGAGGCAGGGGGCGCGCCCTGGGAAGGGGCACGCCCCCCACCCTCGAGGCCAGCGAGTGGCCCCTCTCGTGGGTTTCTTTCGCCAGATATTTTTCATATTTTCCGAAACAAAGTTCTGTGGAGTTTCAGGGCTTTTGGAGTTGTGCAGAATAGGTTTCCAGAGTTTGCTCCTTTTCCAGCCCAGAATTCCAGCTGCCGGCATTCTCCCTCTTCATGTAAACCTTGTAAAATAAGAGAGAGAAGGCATAAGTATTGTGACAAAACATGTATGAACAGCCCATAATGCAATAAATATCAACTTATAAGCATGATTCAAAATGGACGTATCAACTCCCCCAAGCTTAGACCTCGCTTGTCCTCAAGCGAAAGCCGATATCAAAAAATATGTCCACATGTTTTAGAGATAGAGGTGTCGA
Source organism: Secale cereale (assembly GCA_902687465.1). NCBI lineage: Eukaryota > Viridiplantae > Streptophyta > Magnoliopsida > Poales > Poaceae > Secale > Secale cereale. The sequence continues at coordinate 262,405,404 of LR738714.1, forward strand.
TAAAAAAACAAAATACGGACATGAGGGCATCATGATCATTCTCATAACAGCAGCTTATATTAATATAATCATATGATCATCATTCTAAAGTAACAATTCATCCACAAAATCAATTATGAATCATAAACTTCATTGGAAACTAACAAACATTGATCTCGGTCATTGAAGCAATTGCAATTTTTCGTAATATCGGACAAAGTCAATATAAGAGCTTTTCAGCAAGCCTACATACTCAACTATCATATAGCCTTTCACAATTATTCACACTCATGCAATACTTATGTTTATGGAGTTTTATTTGGACACGGAGAAAGATAGGGGCTTATGATATTGCCTCCCAACCTTTTACCTCAAGGGTAATGTCAACAGTAATAGATCATGAAAACTTACATCCAAGTGGGTATATATGACAGGATCTTTCCAACACAATGTGCTTACCAAAGGATAAAATGTAAAAAGGAAAGGTGGATTTCACCTTGACACTTATAAGACAAGAATAAAATATAGGCCCTTCGTAGAGGGAAGAAGGGGTTGTCATGTGTTTTTATGGTTGGATGCACAAAGTCTTAGCATAGAAGAACTTCGCTTTATATTGCCACTTGTGATAAGGACCTTCATTATGTAGTCCGTCGCTTTTATTGCTTCCATATCACAAGCTCGTATAAAGCTAATTTCTCCCACACTAATAAATCATACATATTTTAGCGGATTTGCAACATGACAACTTACTTGGAAGGATCTGTCTCAATCCATAGGTAGGTATGGTGGACTGTCATGGCCAAACTGGGTTTAAAGATATATGGAAGCACAAGTAGTATCTCTACTTAGTGCGAGGAGTTTTGGCTAGCATGAGGGAGAAAGGCAAGCTCAACATGTTGGAAGATCCATGACAATATACTTTATTTAGAATATAAGAAGACATAACCCATTATGTTGTCTTTCTTGTCCAACATCAACTCTTTAGCATGTCATACTTTAATGAGTGCTCACAATCATAAAAGACGTCCAAGATAGTATATTTGTATGTGAAGCCTCTCTTCTTATATTACTTCTTATTAATTGCAACGTTGACCAAAACTATGTTTGTCACCTCCCAACAACTTTTATTTATCATACACTTGTATGTGAAGTCATTACTTCCCATAAGATCGATACGATCTCTTTGATACTCTTTTTATTTTCTTTCTTTTTTATCATGACTCAAGTAAGGAAATCAAGCCCTTGACTCAACACTAATCTTTATTATATAGCTCACGGACTCGATTACAAAGGATAAAGCTCAGAAAGCAAAAGCTCACAACTGGATCATGCTAACTTTATTCTAATAGATCAAGTTACCACCAAAATGATCGAACTAAGTAAAATGGTAAAGATAAGAGTGATGGTGATACGATACCGGGGTCGCTCCCCCAAGCTTGGCAGTCGCCAAGGGGAGTGCCCATACCCATATGATTATGTCTCCTTCTTCGGGGTTGTTGATGATGGAGTTGCAAGTAGTGACGAAGGATCCTCATAAATTGAGTGTAGGAGATCTTCCAGCTTGCGGATAATACCTTTGAGAGCAGCTATGTAATCCTTCAACAAAAGATTTTCACTTGTGAGATGCTTGTTGCGAATCTGAGCTAACTCAAGCATCCTGAAAGCTTCTATCTCAGTTGAGGTAAAGAGATTAGGAAGGGATTTGGGCGTGTCTTCTTCTCCCGCTGCTGGAGCCGGATCTTCCACCTCCATCTTGATCTTATTCTCCTTGTGGATCTCCTCAGGTCCTTCCCTCTTCAGATCTATCTTCATCAACCAAGCATCGTTGCCTTCGTTGTTGGAGGAGGGAGACGACATGATGCCTGGCTTCGCAAACCTTAACAGAAAACAGCTCGAAACGAAAACAGAGGAATTCTGCGTGATACAGAGGTCAAAACCTCCGGGAGTATATATAATGAAATTTTCCCGAACAAAAGGAGTAGCCCACAAGAAAACGGAGTCCAGGAGACACACGGCGTGCCCTTGAGGCAGGGGGGCGCCCTGGGAAGGGGGCGCTCCCCCTACCCTCGAGGAGGCCCCGTGTCTCCTCCGGACTGCGGTTTATTTTTCTATTTTTCTAAATATTCCAAAACGGAGAAAAATTGCCTTTAGAACTGTTTTGGAGTCGGTTTACTTACCATATCATGTACCTCTTCCTTTTCGGAGGCTGAATCGTTCTGGAAAGTGTCCCTTATGTATTCCTCCGGGGTTATGGTTTCAATAATATTAGTTTCAACATTTATGGGATTACCTGAGATATAATGTTTGATCCTTTGACCATTCACCACCTTCGGATTTGTGCCTTCGAAGTTGTTGATTTTTATGGCACCGGAACGATAGACCTCCTCGATAACGTAAGGTCCTTCCCACTTGGAGAGAAGTTTTCCTGCAAAATATCTTAAACGAGAGTTGAATAGCAAAACATAATCAGCTACGTTAAACTCACGCTTTTGTATCCTTTTGTCATGCCATCTTTTAACCTTTTCTTTAAATAACTTGGCATTCTCGTAAGCCTGGGTTCTCCATTCATCGAGATAGCTAATATCAAATAGCCTCTTTTCACCGGCAAGTTTGAAATCATAATTGAGCTCTTTGATGGCCCAATATGCCTTATGTTCTAGCTCAAGAGGTAAGTGACAAGCTTTTCCGTATACCATCTTATATGGAGACATACCCATAGGATTTTTGTATGCAGTTCTATAGGCCCATAATGCATCATCTAGTTTCTTGGACCAATTCTTTCTAGACCTATTAATTGTCTTTTACAAGATTAATTTCAACTCCCTATTACTTAATTCAACTTGACCACTAGTCTGTGGGTGATAAGGTGATGCAATTCTATGGTTGACATCATATTTAGCAAGCATCTTACGGAAAGCACCATGAATAAAGTGTGAACCACCATCAGTCATTAGATATCTAGGGACTCCAACCTCGGAAATATAACTTCTTTAAGCATCTTAATAGAGGTGTTATGATCAGCACCACTAGTTGGAATAGCTTCTACCCACTTAGTACCGTAATCAACAGCAACTAAAATATGTGTGTACCCATTAGAGGAAGTAAAAGGTCCCATATAATCAAAGCCCCAAACATCAAATGGTTCAATAACAAGTGAATAATTCATGGGCATTTCTTGACGTCTACTAATATTACCAATTCTTTGACATTCATCACATGATAAGACAAACTTACGGGAGTCCTTGAAGAGAGTAGGCCAATAAAAACCGGATTGCAATACCTTGTGTGCAGTTCTGTCTCCCGCATGGTGTCCTCCGTAAGCTTCGGAGTGGCACTTGCGTAAGATCTGTTCCTGTTCATGCTCAGGTACACAATGGCTAATAATACCATCTACTCCTTCTTTATAAAGATGTGGATCATCCCAAAAGTAATGTCTCAAATCATAGAAGAACTTTTTCTTTTGCTGGTATGTGAAGCTAGGAGGTATAAACTTAGCAACAATGTAATTAGCATAATCAGCATACCATGGAGCAGTACGAGAAGTATTTATGACAGCTAGTTGTTCATCAGGAAAGCTATCATCAATAGGTTGTGGGTCATCAAGTATATTCTCTAACCTAGACAAGTTATCTGCTACGGGATTCTCAGCTCCCTTTCTATCAATAATATGCAAGTCAAATTCTTGCAGCAAGAGAACCCATCTAATAAGTCTAGGTTTAGCATCTTTATTTTCCATAAGGTATTTGATAGCAGCATGATCAGTGTGAATAGTTACTTTAGAATCAAAGATATAGGGTCTGAACTTATCACAAGCAAATACAACTGCTAAAATTTCTTTCTCAGTGGTAGCATAATTTCTTTGGGCACTATCTAGAGTTTTGCTAGCATACTGGATAACATTCAATTTCTTATCAACTCTTTGCCCTGGAATAGCTTCTACATCATAATCACTAGCATCGCACATAATCTCAAAGGGTAAATTCCAGTCAGGAGGCTGGACAATAGGTGCAGAGATCAATGCTTTCTTAAGTATTTCAAATGCTTCTAGACAATCATCATCAAAGACAAAAGGAATATCTTTCTGTAAAAGATTAGTCAGAGGCCTAGAGATTTTGGAGAAGTCCTTAATGAACCTCCTATAAAACCCGGCATGACCAAGGAAACTTCGTATACCTTTGATATCCTTACGGCATGGCATCTTTTCGATAGCATCAACTTTAGCTTTATCAACTTCAATACCTCTTTCAGAAATTTTATGTCCCAAGACAATGCCTTCATTGACCATAAAGTGGCACTTTTCCCAATTCAAGACCAGATTAGTGTCTTCACATCTCTGCAAAACTCGATCAAGGTTGCTTAAGCAGTCATCAAAAGAAGTTCTGTAAACGGAGAAATCATCCATGAATACCTCAACAATCTTTTCACAAAAGTCGGAGAATATAGCCATCATACATCTTTGAAAGGTAGCAGGTGCATCTTGGAGGTAAATAACATGTCCATCTAACTCTTCTACCAAGAGATCTTTAACCATAGCAACACTAGGTTCAACTTTAATTTGCTCAGAGGGTGTAGGCATTCTAGTATTACTTTTACGAACTACAGTTGAAGCTTGAGCATGATCCTTTATCCTAACAGGGAAAGGTGGTTTCTCAATATAAGCAGTAGGAATAATAGGATCAACATTATAAGTGATAGTCTTTTCTTCAACTTTAACTGGTTCAACTACTTTTACTTCAATAGGGGGATGGTATTTAAACCACTTCTCCTTGGGGAGATCAACATGAGTAGCAAAAGATTCACAGAAAGAAGCTACTATCTCAGAGTCAAGTCCATATTTAGTGCTAAACTTACGGAAAACATCGGTATCCATAAAAGCTTTAATACAATCAAACTTAGTGGTCATACCTGACTCCTTACCTTCGTCGAGGTCCCAATCTTCAGAGTTGCGTTTAATTATTTCCAATAAATCCCATTTGAAATCAATAGTCTTCATCATAAAAGAGCCAGAACAAGAATTATCGAGCATGGTGCGATTTTCAGAGAAAGCCATGCATAATTTTTTTTGATGATCATATTTCTTGAAAGCTCGTGATTGGGGCATGAATATAACATTGACTTAAGCCTCCCCCAAGCTTGAGCGATGCTTTCTCCTTCGCGAGGCCAGAAATTATAAATATAATTATGATCATGATGAACCTGGTGCATAGGGTAGAACTTCTGATGAAATTCCAACTTCAGACGATTATAGTTCCATGATCCCATATCATCGCATATCCTAAACCATGTCAATGCATCTCCCTTCAAAGATAAAGGGAAGACCTTCTTCTTGAAAATATCCTCGGGCATACCTGCAAGCTTAAAGAATCCACAAACTTCATCCACATAGATTAGGTGTAAGTCGGGGTGAAGTGTTCCGTCTCCTGTATAGGGATTTTCAAGTAGTTTCTCTATCATACCTGAAGGAATCTCAAAGCAAACACTTTCAATAGGTGCAGTCGGTTGAGGAACAACACTTTGCTCTTCTACTCGGGGTGAAGATACCCCGAAGAAGCCCCTCAAAGGATTCTGGGCCATAGTAACGAGTGACAATAAATTTCAGCACACTATATAAATTTTTCCTTACCAAAGGCGATTCACTCCCTGGCAACGGCGCCAGAAAAGATTCTTGATGACCCACAAGTGTAGGGGATCTATCGTAGTCCTTTTATTAAGTAAGAGTGTCAAACCCAACGAGGAGAATAAGGAAATGATAGGAAGTTTTCAGTAAGGTATTTTCTTCAAGCACTGAAATTATAGGTAACAGATAGTTTTGTGATAAGGTAATTGGTAGCAAGTGACAAACGGTAAAAGTAAATAAGGTGCAGCAAGGTGGCCCAATCCTTTGTGTAGCAAAGGACAAGCCTGAACAAACTCTTATGCAATGTAAAGTGCTCCCGAGGACTTATGGGAATTACCATCAAGCTAGTTTTCATCATGATCATCTGATTCGCGTTCGGTACTTTGATAATTTGGTATGTGGGTGGACCGGTGCTTGGGTGCTGCCCTTACTTGGACAAGCCTCCCACTTATGACTAATCTCTAATACAAGCATCCGCAACTACAAAAGAAGTATTAAGGTAAACCTAATCATAGCCTGAAACATATGGATCCAAATCAGCCCCTTACGAAGCAACGCATAAACTAGGGTTTAAGCTTCTGTCACTCTAGCAACCCATCATCTACTTATTACTTACCAATGCCTTCCTCTAGGCCCAAATAATGGTGAAGTATCATGTAGTCGACGTTCACATGACACCACTAGAGGAGAGACAACATACATCTCATCAAAATATCGAATGAAGACCAAATTCACATGACTACTAATAGCAAGACTTCTCCCATGTCCTCAGGAACAAAAGTAACTACTCACAAGACATAATATTGTTCATGATTAGGGAGGTATTAATATGCATAATGGATCTGAACATATAATCTTCCACCAAATAAACCAACTAGCCTCAACTAAAAGGAGTAATCAACACTACTAACAACCCACAGGTACCAAGATGAGGTTTGGATACTAGAGATGAACTCGGGTTTGAGAGGAGATGGTGCAGGTGAAGATGTTGATGAAGATAGCCCTCCCCAAGATGGGAGTGTTGTTGGTGATGACGGCGGTGACGATTTCCCCCTCCCGGAGGGAAGTATCCACGGCAGAACAGCTCTGCCGGAGCCCTAGATTGGTTTCCGCCTCGGTTCCGCCTCGAGACGGCGGCGTCTGGTCCCGAAAGCCTCCCCCAGATTTTTTCCAGGTCAAAACGCTTCATATAGGAGAAGATGGGCACCGGGGGCCCACCGGCTGGCCCTCGAGGCAGGGGGCGCGCCCTGGGAAGGGGGGTGCGCCCCCCACCCTCGAGGCCAGCCAGTGGCCCCTCTCATGGGTTTCTTTCGCCAGATATTTTCTATATTTTCCGAAACAATGTTCTGTGGAGCTTCAGGGCTTTTGGAGTTGTGCAGATTAGGTTTCCATAGTTTGCTGCTTTTCCAACCCAGAATTCCAGCTGCCGGCATTCTCCCTCTTCATGTAAACCTTGTAAAATTAGAGAGAGAAGGCATAAGTATTGTGACAAAACATGTATGAATAGCCCATAATGCAATAAATATCAACTTATAAGCATGATGCAAAATGGACGTATCACCCTGCGTCACAACTCTACCCTGAGCTTGATCCTGCAATGGATGCCTGATTGCAATGCCTTCGGAGTCAATGCTGATTGGGAACTGCCCACCCCGGATGACGAGATTGATTGGGTCTCTCGTTTGGAAGAATGAGCCTCCAGGGTGGAGGACGACCTTATCAAGCGCACCACCAGGGTGGAGGCGTCGTTCATTGCAACTAGGATTGCGGAGGATAAAGAGCTCAGGGGCACCAAGGGAATAGGGGCCGAAGAGGAGGAGGATGAGGATTGTAAGGGTGGAGACTCCTCTCATGAGGGGAGCGAAGGGCACGCTACGGAGAGGCGGCCAAACTTGGACCTACAGGGACTGGGACTCCCCAAGCCGTGGCAATATGGACCCACGAAGGGGTCGAGACTAAGGATGCGAGGGAGGCCGAGGTGGAGGAGGATGGGCTCGAAATGGGCCCTCAAGCTCTAGAGCCATGGCGCCACCCTCGCAAACGGTCCAGCTGAGAGCCAACGGTCCCCATATCTTCGTCGGGCACCCGAAGGGTGAAGAAGACGACCACCAAGGGAGGCAAGCATGACGTGACACGCTACCATTCCCTTCGCCTTTCTCGGGCTATGTCTCCACTCGCCAAGCAACAAGCGGACGTGGGGGTAGACCCCAGCCCCCCAGCAAGCCCAACTTCTCCGCCAAGCTTGACCCTGCCAGAGGCTCCGGTTGCACCAACAAGCCCTACTCCTCCGACTCTGAAAAGGGGCAGTTTCACTCCGTCGCCCGCGGAGTACGAGTTGGGATCCATGCTCCGGGATCCAGAGTAAGCAGAACGACCGAGCCTCTTGTTGAAGCGTTCCGTTCTTCTACTTGGTTGTTAACTTAATTTTGCCAGGGATGAGGAACCCCTTGCTCAGCGGGCCAAGGACGTGGAAGTGCCAGGACATCTGGTGAGCGTGGATCTAGCGGGGGATACGACACGGGATCCCATGCCTAGCCCCCATCCTAGCCCCCGGCGCGGAGGTGTGTGGCAAACCTCGCATGTTTGCAGAGATGCAGAGGAGCGCCCTCCAGCCCCCAGCAAACAGTTGGGAGAGAGCCAACAAGTAGGGGGCCACCGAGAGGGGTCTGTCTTCTAGGGACCCAAGTTGTCCAAGGTTCAAGTAGAGGAATCATTGGCAATGGCATCCACAGAGGGGTCTTCTCGCGTCGATGTCATAGCAACCGAAGGGGTGGTCGTGGACCGCGCGCCAGCAACAGATGTTGCCGTGAAAGGAGATGACTCCTTATAGCAGCTACCACCGGGTAATCCACTTGCCTTTGCTTCTACTCGCTTGTAACATTTACCATCCTAGTTTGGTTTGGGAGTGTATGGCTTCTCATCATCCCATTTGTTGACTTTGTTTGCAGCCCCGACAACTGAAGAACCCGATCTTTTTGAGGAGGTGGCTAGTATCGGGAAGAATGTTGCCGAAGAAGTGGTTAGGATTGCTGCCGCGGAGGGCCATGAGGAGACTGCAAGGGATATCCAAGAATTCCCAGAAAAGACGGAATCCCTGGCAATGTATTTGGTGCAGATATTGTTATCGAAGAGAAGGCTCCTCTCCATTCTATGGGGCCTTTTCCTCCAAGCTATCCTTTGGCCGCTGCTTTGCAATATTCCTCAAATAAGCTGGCACTAATCCTTGCTCAACCTGGATCGACAACTTCCGGCTCATCTGTCTTAGCAGGCGCAGGCTTGGATGAAGAAATCAGACGCATACTGGCGCCTCTATCCTAGAGAGTTAATGAAGTTAATGATCCTGTTGATGGCGCCAAGGATTTGGCTTTTCTGGAATCTATGGAGGCACGTCTCGAGGACATGCAAGATAGATATAGTCTCAAGCAGTAGGCGATCAAGGAGCAACGCGACTCTGCTAATCTCGTGGGCCAGCAACTGGGGGATAAGGGTAATGAGCTGCGTGAGTGGTACAAACAACATATCTTCCATCAAGCAACAATATGAGATGTTGGCTATGGCCAAAGAGGATGTTGCTGCTCGGGAGGCCCGGCTGGTGGAGCACGAAGTGCTTCTAAACACCAGGGAGAAGGACATCTTTGCCTGAGAATGTACCCTTGAATCCACTCTCTGCGGCAAGGACGATGAGTTGGAGGCCCTTGTCCAGCAGTGCACTAAAGAGTTGGTGGACGGCCACAAGGCCACCCTTGACACACTCTCCCTCGAATCCTCTGCCAGATTGAAGAAAGTCACTGACGTGCTTGCTACCGCATCTACTGCCAAGACCAATCTCGAAAACCAAGTGAGCAAGTTGTTGGAGGATCTTGGCCGGGAGTAGGAGGGAAGTCGAGGCCCTAAAAGAGGAAATGCTGAAAGCAAAAACCACCATGGAGGAGGCACAATCGCAACTTTCCTCCAAGTGCCAAGAACTCGATACTACCGACGGCGCTATTTCAGGAATGAAATCCAGGATTGCCTCTCTGGAGAAGCACATAGAATCTGTTGGTTGCCACGAGAAGTTGCTGATGACGGACCAGAACAACGCGAGAATCCTTCAGAAATATGCAGAAGACAAGCTGGATAACCAGATTCAACAGTGTGACCTCTAGATCAAGAGCATGATTGATATCGCCGAGCGCCTCACTTCTCAGATTGGGCGCATGGACAAAAGAGTTGGGCCTTCTCCATCGACAAGCATGTAGTTCCAAGTGTCAAGATGACGCTCTTCTTTGAAGGCTTGATGGAAGGATTGAATATGTACGGGGATTACGGGACCGCCTGCTTCGCCAATGAATCATGGAAGCTGGCTCATGATGCTCTCTTCCTGGTCTTGAGGAATATTGCCTTCTTTCATCCGAACGTTGACCTCTCCGATGGCTTCAAGAAGCCGCGGCCAGGTGCCAACACTTCTACTGCCGCAGAGAAGGACGTCCTCTTGCCGACAGGGTCCTCTCAGTCCCCAGAGTCTAGAAGAGATGCTAGGGTCAATCTTAAACTGCCATTGGTGCCATGCTGCCCTGTATTAAGATACAATATGCATCTCGTATTAGGCCCCGTACTATTTTAATGCTTGTTGAACTAACGTATCTATGTAGATGCATGATAGCCTCCTTTGCTTTACCACTGGTATTCGTATGGTTGCTTTCTTTGTGCTCTTTGGTTCCTCGCCAGCAACGTGCTATCGCAATTGCTTTGAGGAATGGTCCCTAGCATTCTGCTGGCAAAGACACGCTACTGGTGTGTTTTTCCTTGACAGTGTTTGATGCTACCACCTGTTTTGGTCAACGGGCTCCAAATAAAGCAAGGGTGCAAACAAATAAGGTAAGGTTCAACCATGCACATGAATCACCATACGAAACCTTGGTTGCTCGTGGGATATGCAAATGTGAGTTCTGATGAAATTTTTGATAATCCTGCCAACATATATTTTGTTCTGGCTCCCCTTCTGTTGCGGAGCGTATCTTCTTACGCACACCATCCTTTCCTCCATTTGCGACCGTCCCCCTTCTTTGCATTTCCAACGAATTTATGTGTGTATATACCCTCTTCTGCTCTAAAAGGAAGGGAAAATAGGGAGGAGCAAACGGAGGAGCTTGGGAGCCCGTCAGTCATGAGTACAATCCCGGTATGGGTCGAAGAGGTTAATGTAAACATTTACAACTGACAGAAAACGGGGAGTAAACATGAAGGGCCGGTCCCCCTCTACTTTCCTTCACTTCCAATGATGCACCAGCAGCAAACGCGATGGAGGTGTTGACGCACAGAAACTTTCCACGGTTTTCTTGCCGGGGGGTGCTAGCCGACGGATTCGCTCCAGCATTCAGCTCGGGATTTACCCTTGCCGGTATAAATGTAGTGTCACATCCCTAGTTAGCACCTGCATTAGGGTTAATTGGTGTGTGCATCATGTTTTACTTTTCAAAGAAAGTTGAAATGGGAATGACAGAAACCCCAGCACCCATCTTCTAACAACTAGGGTTTGATAAAATATTTTCCAATGTACCCAAAATGCCCTTCAAAAAATGTTCATCATTTCTGCCTTGGTCTCAAACCTTTGCTAAAATGATGCACAATTTTCTAGGACACTCTAGGGCTTTGGATTAAATCATATGGTATTTGTATTTGGGCATTTAAATACTTTTAAATATTTTAAATGCTCAAATAATCATGAACTATAATGTTTCCTACTATTCATATTATATACAGTGGGCATGACAAGTTTCATGAGTAATAAAAATGTTTTGGCATTTTTAATAATTGAACAAAGTTGCAAAACAAATGAAACAGAAAAGAAATAGAAAAAAAAGAGAGAGAAGAAGTTTACCTGGCGCCCACCCGGCTCACCTGCCGGCCCAGCCCAGCTGCTGCTCCAGCGATGAAAGTGCAACTAATCCCCGGGTGGTTTTGGCAATTAATAACAACATATATATCATTGAACTAATTGTTACTTGAGAATCATTTCAGAGAAGTTCAGTGATACGGGTATGGAAATGACTGAAGAAGTGGACCCCTCAAAATGCTAAGGCAAGCATTGGCAAAAGCTCAAGACTCCATTTTTGGTTTAGTGATCAAAGATCACATTGAGTCCATAAGAAAAGCCAATACTATTAAAAGGGGATGAGGTTGTGTTGATGATCTGGTTGCTCAAGTGCTTAGTGATATATCTCCTTCAACTATCAGTAACTTTCACTACTATACACACTCATAAGTAATCTCGGACAAACCGATTTTCCAAACTCAGTCCCACCGAGATGAACCACCTCAGCCATAAGCCAAACCCTAGAAAAATCTGTCATTCCGAGTTTGAGTTCGGTCTCACCGAAACACGGGCTGCCAACCTTCTGTAACCGTTTGTCATCATATCGGAATATCCGAGTTGATGATTTCGGTCCCACCGAAACTGGCAAGTTCCTGTCTTTGACTCAAATCGGACAAACCGAGATGGTATTTTCGGTCCCACCGAAGACCCCAACGTTCACTATATTTGAACTTTCGGCCTGACCGAGTTTCCACTTCGGTCTCACCGAGATTGCTCAATTATGTGTGTAACGGTTGGATTTTGTGTGGAGGCTATATATACCCCTCCACCCCCTCTTCATTCGTGGAGAGAGCCATCAGAAAGAACTACCACTCCTACCTTACACTTTCTGAGAAGAGAACTACCTACCCTTGTGTTGAGATCAAGTTGCTCCATTCCTACCATATGAAACTTGATTTCTAACCTTCCCAAGTTGCTTTCCACTCAATCCTTTCTTCCACCACAGCCATATCAGTGAGGAGAGTTGAGTGTTGGGGAGATTATCATTTGAAGCACAAGAGCAAGGAGTTCATCATCATCTACAACATCTATTACCTTTTGGAGGGTGGTGCCTCCTAGATTGGTTAGGTGTCGCTTGGGAGCCTCCGTCATCGAGATGTGGAGTTGAACCAAGAAGTTTGTAAGGGCAAGGAGATCGCCTACTTCGTGAAGATCTACCCCGAGTAAGGCTAGCCCTCCGTGGGCGTAAGCCATGATGGAGTAGACAAGGTTGCTTCATCGAGATGTGGAGTTGAACCAAGAAGTTTGTAAGGGCAAGGAGCTCGCCTACTTCGTGAAGATCTACCCCGAGTAAGGCTAGCCCTCCGTGGGCGTAAGCCATGATGGAGTAGACAAGGTTGCTTCTTCGTGGACCCTTCGTGGGTGGAGCCCTCCGTGGACTCGCGCAGCCGTTACCCTCCGTGGGTTGAAGTCTCCATCAACGTGGATGTACGATAGCACTACCTATCGGAACCACGGGAAAAATCATTGCGTCTCCAAATTGCGTTTGATCTTCTCCACCTCTCTTTACTACATGTGCAATTTACTTTCCGCTGCTTATACTCTAGAATTGCATGTGTAGGGTGATACTTGACTTGATCATAATTGTGAAACTGCCAAAAACTGTTCATGATCAAAAGGCAGAATTTTTATATTTACAAGTAGTCTAATCACCCCCCCCCTCTAGACATACTTTCGATCCTACAAGTGGTATCAGAGCTTTGGTCTCTATTGTTTTGGTTTCCATTGCATTGGACTCCATAAGCTTGGTTTCACAACCTAGGAGAGTATGGCGTCTAGTGAGGGTAATTATCGTAGAGGTCCTTACTTTGATGGTACAAATTTTGCTAGTTGGAAGCATAAAATGAAAATGCATATTCTTGGTCATAACCCAGCCGCATGGGGCATTATTTGTGTTGGTATGCAAGGTGAATTCTTCGAGGAAGGAAAAGTTCCGGATCGCGAAGCTACACCGGAAGAGTTGCGGATGTTGCAAAACAATGCTCAAGCTTGTGACATTCTCTTCAATGCCTTGTGTCCCGAGGAGTTCAACAAAATCAGCCGTCTTGAGAATGCTAAAGAGATTTGGGATACTTTGGTTGAAATGCACGAAGGTACTGAATCTGTGAAGGAATCAAAGCTAGATATTCTTCAAGGTCAACTTGACAAGTTCAAGATGAAGGATGGTGAAGGAGTCGCTGAAATGTACTCTAGGCTTGCTCTCATCACAAATGAGATTGCCGGCTTAGGAAGCGAAGAAATGACCGACCGATTCATCATTAAGAAGATTCTCAGAGCTTTGTATGGAAAATATGACACCGTGTGCACTTTGATCCAAATGATGCCGAACTACAAGACTCTCAAGCCAACTGAAGTCATTGGAAGAATTGTTGCTCATGAGATGACACTTAAGGATAAGGAAGAGCTTCACAACAAGTCAAGTGGTGCTTACAAAGCTACAAGTGATGCTCCCACAACCTCAAGTGACAAGTTAATTTCCAATGAAGAGATAAGCCTAATGGTTAAGAACTTCAACAAATTCTACAAGAATAGAGGCAAAGAGAGAAGCTCAAAGTCTAGATCATATGATGAAAAGAGATCTTCTAGTCGTGATCGAAACTGCTACAATTGTGGAAGACCCGGACACTTCTCAAATGAGTGTACGGCTCCCCACAAGAGAAGAGAAGAATCTCCAAGAAGAAGATCAAGAGATGAGTCACCTCGGAAAGAGAGAAGGAGTAGAGATGATCGTTATGAACGAAGACCCTCTCGGAGAAGCAAGGATTCGGAGAGGAAAGACAAGTCATCAAGGAGCTACACAAGAAGAAGACATCAAGCTCATGTAGGTGAATGGGTCTCCGGCTCCGACTCCGACAATCAATCCGATGGAAGCTATCACTCCAACTCCGACTACAGTCAAGATGAAGGTGTTGCCGGTCTTGCTCTCGTATCCTCCAACTCCTACGACTTATTTGATTCACCAAATGAGGGAATTGGAAGATGCTTCATGGCTAAAGGCCCCAAGGTATCACACCCTGAATTCATTGACTTCAATAGTGATGAGGATGACTTGCTTGGTGAAGATGAGCTCTTGCATGATAAATCTAGTGAGCTTAGCAACGATGAAAATGCTAGTAGTCTTTATAGTCGAGAAGAGTCGAATGACAATGCTATGAAGGAGATTGAGCGTCTAACTAAAGAACTAAACACTCTTAAGTTAGCTCATGAAACAACTCAAGAAGATCATCGAGAGCTCCTAAGATCTCATGAGAAGCTACGCTTCGAGAAGCTCACTCTAGAGCAAGAACATGAGTTTCTAAAAGCGATCAATGACGATCTTCGAAAGAAGAGTTCTTCATATCTTGCCAAACGACTTCTCTTGTCTAATTTCTTGCCACCTATTAAGACTAAGCATGACAAGCATAAGAAAAATTCTTCCTCTAGTATTAACAATAACCATGTTAAATCTAATATTGTTGCTTCTAGTAGTTCTCTTGATTCCACTAACAATGTTTCAAGCCAAGTTACACTTGAGCAAGAAAATAGCTTATTGAAGGAAATCATAGAGAAAGGTGTCTACAAGAGTCTTGCCGGAAGCAAGAACTTTGAGGAAATTGTTCGCAAACAAGGAAGGCACCGGAAGAATCAAGGGATTGGTTTTGAGCGAAAGTTCAACGCCGAAGGTGTTGAGTGGGAAGAAGGTCAATACCCTACTCCACAGTTTGTTTCTCAAAAGGAGAAGTACGATCCTACTTCTTCCAATGTGGAACAAGATCAAGATGACCTTCCACCACAAGACCACAAGCTAAAAGCCAAGGACAAGCTTCAAGAGGAGATTGATGCATTCATTGAAGCACCTCAAGCCATGGTCAAGTGGGTTCCCAAGGACACATCAAGTTCTACCTCGTCAAGCTCAACTACAACCCCAAGGATTCCCATCAAGATGATGTGGATCCCAAAGAAGAAGAACTAGAAGGTTCTTGAGGGTGACTCCGCCAACATACTTCACTCACATTCATTTTGGCAACTTGTGCAATCAACTTCCACATCATGCACTAGTTCATGGAGTCACAAACCCTCTTGTTGGTAAGTCAAGGGACAAGGTAATCATTGCTTTCATGGACATCATCTATTGTGAACTTCAATCTATGTCTATGGATATCCTTGTTTGTTCCTTGTGGGACTAACCCATGTAGGTATTGAAAGTGCCCTAATCCAAAGGATAGCTCCCAACTCTTGATGATCTACATCAACATTGAGCATCCACATCTTCAACATCTACATGAAGTCTTCTACGACAACCCAAGGTTAGTTTGACCCTTTAAAAGGGGTTCTCACATCTAGGGGGAGCTTTGCTCTAAAAATTGAGCTCAAGCATCTTCAAATGATGTGAACACATCAATGCTTTATGTAAAAGTGGTAACCCCACTTGTGCTTAAACGATGAGTATGACCTATGATCAAATGTTCTCATTTGGCTCCTAAGTCAAAATACTCATATAAAGATGACCTAGTCATCGACAAATTGTGTGCTAGTAGCTAGAGTGTTGGTTGTGCATGTTTGACACATATTTCATTTGCTATCTTATTATGTGAGCATGTTGAATGCATGATTTTATCCATTCGAGGACATCCATTTGTTGTTTTGGTTGTTTTGATTTTTCTGGCCAAATGGATGGACAAGAATGCCTAAGCACCTTCCCTAGCTATCTATGCTTTCTTGTCTCAAATTCTATTCATGCTTATATCACAAACTTTGAACAAGTCATTTTCAGACCCTCCGAGTGAGGAGCACTCGGAGCCACCGATCCGTCTAAGGCTGACTTCCAAAACCTTCTAAGTCAATTTCGGTCAGACCAACTTCTCCCACTCGGTCCAACCGAAACGCTTAGACTGATCTAGGTTTCATCTCGGTGAAACCGAGTTCTAAATCTCAGCGTGACCGATATGCGTAACTGCATAGCAGTTATCCATCTCGGTGTCACCGAGTTTTTCAACTCGGTCCCACCGACAGCAAGGGGATATAAATACTGAGGGCTGCGCGCGATTTTTCCTTCAAACGTTTTCGCCCCCAAGTCCCCTGCTGCCGTCGCCCTGATCTCCGGATCGTCGCCGTCGTCGCCTGTGCGCCCTCGCCGCAGGTCTCCGCCGCCGTCAACGGTTTTCTCCTCCGCGCCGTTGCCGCCGTAGAGGGACTCCACCAAGTTAGGGTGAGTCTCGATCCCTCTCGTGCTCCCCATCTGATTCATTGCACGATTGGTTTGCCCTACATCTGGCCATGATTGAAAAACTTCCTTTCCATCAGATCGTTTCTAGTTTCGAGTAAAATTCTTAGGTTTAGGTTTCCACGGAACACATCTCAGTGAAACCGGTTTTAAATTTTCGGTGTGACCGATTTGGCCTCTGGCCATTGCACTGCACTTTCGGTCTAACCGAGTTGTGCAAATCGGTGTGACCGAAGTATGGTTTTAGTGAAACCCTAGAGTATCGGCAGGACCGAAACCCATTTCGGTCCAACCGAAAGTGGTGTGTAAGTTTCTGTTATACACTTCGGATTCACCGAAACTGAAAATCGGTCTGACCAAAATGCATTCTGTGAAAACTTAAAACTAAGATTTGAACTCATTTTTTTTTGCAAAAACCTCTGCAGTTTGTGATAACTCTTCTACTCTGCCTATACCTTATCTATTCACAGGTTGTCAGCCATGTCAGATGCCAGTGACAGCCAGAACAGGTCAGAATCACCTTTTGCAGAGATTCCTGAGGCAGATACTAGTCCTGAGGCTAGTAGTCCTATTGATGATGGTGAGAGGAGTACACCTAGTGGCTTGCCTCCTGCAGCCACCAGAACCAGAAAGCAGAGAAATTCTGATGATGAGGACTCTGACTTCATTGCTGAGGAAGTAACCTCCAAGCCCAAGAGAAAGGTTGTTGCCAAAGAGCAACAAGGGCAGCAGTCGAAGAAAGGCACCAGCAAGGTCCAGCAGTCAGCTGTTGCCAAGAAGCTGAACTTGGGAGAGCCAGCCCCAAGTAAAGTGAAGAAAACTTCTAAGAGGAAGAGGGTAGTGTATGCTGAACCTCATGCAGAAGCAGCAGTTGAAGAAGAAGAAGAAGAAGCACCTCAGCCTGCTCCTCAGAAGCAGAAACTCATGGGTGATGCTATTAGGGCTGGAGCCACTTCAAAGCCCAAGAAGCCTGCTCAAGCTAAGGCAGCTCCAGCAAAGCCTTCTGCCAAGCCCAAGAGGACAACCAGGAACATCCCAGCCTTTGAGAAGAACAAAGGTGATGTGCCACCGTCTGAGTCTGATGAAGAAGAACATGTGTTGCTGAAGCTCCGTCCAAAACTGCCGCTCCACAACGATGCTCATCCTCAAGCCGAGGATATGAAGGCAAGGAAGGATAGAGGTCTCAGGCTATGGAGACAGTCTGATCCATATGCCGTGACGAGAAGGACTGCTGTGGACCCCAGATTCCACACCAGAGAGCAGCAGGACTTCTATGAGACTGTGCTGATGGATAAGAAGCCTATAGTTGCAGATACCAGATACGTTGACTGGAAGTACATTGACAGTGAAGAGCACCGAGACTTCTTTCCCCATGTGCATGAGAGCTTCACTGCATGTGGAGTTGATGAGTTTGTGGGTCAGAAACTGACAGACTGGAACGACGAGATGATTATGCAGTTCTATGCCACATCCCACTTCTATCCTGATGGGAAGATCACCTGGATGACTGAAGGTCAAAGGTTTTCTTCGTCTGTTGAAGAATGGGCAGAACTTCTGAATTCTCCAGTGCAAAGAGAGGACGACATTGATGTCTATGGGATTCCTAAGAAGAACCATGATTCCATGAAGAACATGTACAAGGAGATCCCCGCAGCAGATTTGGAAGGGTGGAAGCTTGGCTCAGTGTACTATCTCCAGGCAGGTCTACCTACCACAAACACTATTCTGAGGCATACCTTGATGCCCATGTCTGGAGACCATCGCATGATCCGAGGCTATTCTATCAACATGTTGCACATACTTGATGAGAAGGCACCTTTCAAGGTGATGGACTTGATGGTAGAGACCATTAAGAGGACTGCAGCTGACCAGAAGAGGTCGTGTGCATTTGCCCCGCAGATTCAGATGCTTATCAATGCGAAGTTTGGCACGGGAAAATTCTTGTTGGATAGGAAGCACTTACCACTGCAGCCAGAGCATGAAGATAATGTTGTTGTGATGGACGAGGAGGATCCAACTTCGGTTGAAGGTCAAGCCAAGATTGAAGCTGCTAAGAAAGCCAAAGCTGATAAAGAGGCAGCAGCAGCAGCAGCTAATCCAAAGAGCTTCGGAGAGCAGATTCTTGAAGCTACCCAGAGGATTGAACAACGCCTGGCCAGCATTGAACAATCTCAGGAAAGCTTGGAAAGGATTGTTGACGAGAAGGTCCACGCTCTGGACGTGAAGCTGACTGAACTTCAGGTGACCGTCAACAAGCTTGAGGCAGACATGGAGGAAGCTAGGCAGGACAGGGCAGAGCTCGTGCAGGATGACCTAGTCCAGGACTCTCATCGCCAGACTGCTCCGGTTCCCAGAGGATCCCGATCAGCTGCTATTCCCACAGCTCCAGCAGTCACTCCAGCCACAGCTCCAGCATCCACTCCTCCAAGGCAGACATCAGCTGAAGTCTTCGCCGATGCCGTCATATCTACTCCGACATCTACCCAGACAGGAGCCGCCAGCAGAGCCCACAGTGACGTTTAGCTCTATGCTTTTTCGAACTTTTTGGTAACTTGTTGCCAAAGGGGGAGAAATTGTATAGATCATAGGGCTTCGAGAGAGAGAGTGCTCTTTCGTTCTTGTGCTCTTTCGTTCTTTTGCGGTTTCTTTGAGATACAATTGGTTCTTTTGGTTCTTGAAACTTTCAGTGTGCTTGATACTATGTTTGATGCTACCTTAATGAGTGCTTAGTCATACTATGCTTTAATGTGTGCTTAATGCTTATCATATGCTATTCCTTTTTGTATGGCTATTTACTCATGTCTTGGTGATTGGGTGCATGTTATTCATTCTTATCATTTTGTGCGCTCCACCAAGATGTATGTGACATGGAAGAGTGACCCATAATCCTAATCGATTGTGCATTTGCATTCAACGCAAATTTTAAATAATGCACAAATTTAGGGGGAGCTCTTGTTTATCACATACTTCTCAAAGCGACGATATTATTCATTGATTATATCTTTTGTCGAAGCTTCGATCTATATGTTGTCATCAATTACCAAAAAGGGGGAGATTGAAAGTGCAACTAATCCCCGGGTGGTTTTGGCAATTAATAACAACATATATATCATTGAACTAATTGTTACTTGAGAATCATTTCAGAGAAGTTCAGTGATACGGGTATGGAAATGACTGAAGAAGTGGACCCCTCAAAATGCTAAGGCAAGCATTGGCAAAAGCTCAAGACTCCATTTTTGGTTTAGTGATCAAAGATCACATTGAGTCCATAGGAAAGCCAATACTATTAAAAGGGGTTGAGGTTGTGTTGATGATCTGGTTGCTCAAGTGCTTAGTGATATATCTCCTTCAACTATCAGCAACTTTCACTACTATACACACTCATAAGTAATCTCGGACAAACCGATTTTCCAAACTCAGTCCCACCGAGATGAACCACCTCAGCCATAAGCCAAACCCTAGAAAAATCGGTCATTCCGAGTTTGAGTTCGGTCTCACCGAAACACGGGCTGCCAACCTTCTGTAACCGTTTGTCATCATATCGGAATATCCGAGTTGATGATTTCGGTCCCACCGAAACTGGCAAGTTCCTGTCTTTGACTCAAATCGGACAAACCGAGATGGTATTTTCGGTCCCACCGAAAACCCCAACGTTCACTATATTTGAACTTTCGGTCTGACCGAGTTTCCACTTCGGTCTCACCGAGATTGCTCAATTATGTGTGTAACGGTTGGATTTTGTGTGGAGGCTATATATACCCCTCCACCCCCTCTTCATTCGTGGAGAGAGCCATCAGAAAGAACTACCACTCCTACCTTACACTTTCTGAGAAGAGAACTACCTACCCTTGTGTTGAGATCAAGTTGCTCCATTCCTACCATATGAAACTTGATTTCTAACCTTCCCAAGTTGCTTTCCACTCAATCCTTTCTTCCACCACAGCCATATCAGTGAGGAGAGTTGAGTGTTGGGGAGATTATCATTTGAAGCACAAGAGCAAGGAGTTCATCATCATCTACAACATCAATTACCTTTTGGAGGGTGGTGCCTCCTAGATTGGTTAGGTGTCGCTTGGGAGCCTCCGTCATCGAGATGTGGAGTTGAACCAAGAAGTTTGTAAGGGCAAGGAGATCGCCTACTTCGTGAAGATCTACCCCGAGTAAGGCTAGCCCTCCGTGGGCGTAGGCCATGATGGAATAGACAAGGTTGCTTCTTCGTGGACCCTTCGTGGGTGGAGCCCTCCGTGGACTCGCGCAGCCGTTACCCTCCGTGGGTTGAAGTCTCCATCAACGTGGATGTACGATAGCACTACCTATCGGAACCACGGGAAAAATCATTGCGTCTCCAAATTGCGTTTGATCTTCTCCACCTCTCTTTACTACATGTGCAATTTACTTTCCGCTGCTTATACTCTAGAATTGCATGTGTAGGGTGATACTTGACTTGATCACAATTGTGAAACTACCAAAAACTGTTCATGATCAAAAGGCAGAATTTTTATATTTACAAGTAGTCTAATCACCTCCCCCCTCTAGACATACTTTCGATCCTACAAGTGGTATCAGAGCTTTGGTCTCCATTGTTTTGGTTTCCATTGCATTGGACTCCATAAGCTTGGTTTCACAACCTAGGAGAGTATGGCGTCTAGTGAGGGTAATTATCGTAGAGGTCCTTACTTTGATGGTACAAATTTTGCTAGTTGGAAGCATAAAATGAAAATGCATATTCTTGGTCATAACCCAGCCGCATGGGGCATTATTTGTGTTGGTATGCAAGGTGAATTCTTCGAGGAAGGAAAAGTTCCGGATTGCGAAGCTACACCGGAAGAGTTGCGGATGTTGCAAAACAATGCTCAAGCTTGTGACATTCTCTTCAATGCCTTGTGTCCCGAGGAGTTCAACAAAATCAGCCGTCTTGAGAATGCTAAAGAGATTTGGGATACTTTGGTTGAAATGCACGAAGGTACTGAATCTGTGAAGGAATCAAAGCTAGATATTCTTCAAGGTCAACTTGACAAGTTCAAGATGCAGGATGGTGAAGGAGTCGCTGAAATGTACTCTAGGCTTGCTCTCATCACAAATGAGATTGCCGGCTTAGGAAGCGAAGAAATGACCGACCGATTCATCATTAAGAAGATTCTCAGAGCTTTGGGTGGAAAATATGACACCGTGTGCACTTTGATCCAAATGATGCCGAACTACAAGACTCTCAAGCCAACTGAAGTCATTGGAAGAATTGTTGCTCATGAGATGACACTTACAGATAAGGAAGAGCTTCACAACAAGTCAAGTGGTGCTTACAAAGCTACAAGTGATGCTCCCACAACCTCAAGTGACAAGTTAATTTCCAATGAAGAGATAAGCCTAATGGTTAAGAACTTCAACAAATTCTACAAGAATAGAGGCAAAGAGAGAAGCTCAAAGTCTAGATCATATGATGAAAAGAGATCTTCTAGTCGTGATCGAAACTGCTACAATTGTGGAAGACCCGGACACTTCTCAAATGAGTGTACGGCTCCCCACAAGAGAAGAGAAGAATCTCCAAGAAGAAGATCAAGAGATGTGTCACCTCGGAAAGAGAGAAGGAGTAGAGATGATCGTTATGAATGAAGACCCTCTCGGAGAAGCAAGGATTCGGAGAGGAAAGACAAGTCATCAAGCAGCTACACAAGAAGAAGACATCAAGCTCATGTAGGTGAATGGGTCTCCGGCTCCGACTCCGACAATCAATCCGATGGAAGCTATCACTCCAACTCCGACTACAGTCAAGATGAAGGTGTTGCCGGTCTTGCTCTCGTATCCTCCAACTCCTACGACTTATTTGATTCACCAAATGAGGGAATTGGAAGATGCTTCATGGCTAAAGGCCCCAAGGTATCACACCCTGAATTCATTGACTTCAATAGTGATGAGGATGACTTGCTTGGTGAAGATGAGCTTTTGCATGATAAATCTAGTGAGCTTAGCAACGATGAAAATGCTAGTAGTCTTTATAGTCGAGAAGAGTCGAATGACAATGCTATGAAGGAGATTGAGCGTCTAACTAAAGAACTAAACACTCTTAAGTTAGCTCATGAAACAACTCAAGAAGATCATAGAGAGCTCCTAAGATCTCATGAGAAGCTACGCTTCGAAAAGCTCACTCTAGAGCAAGAACATGAGTTTCTAAAAGCGATCAATGACGATCTTCGAAAGAAGAGTTCTTCATATCTTGCCAAACGACTTCTCTTGTCTAATTTCTTGCCACCTATTAAGACTAAGCATGACAAGCATAAGAAAAATTATTCCTCTAGTATTAACAATAACCATGTTAAATCTAATATTGTTGCTTCTAGTAGTTCTCTTGGTTCCACTAACAATGTTTCAAGCCAAGTTACACTTGAGCAAGAAAATAGCTTATTGAAGGAAATCATAGAGAAAGGTGTCTACAAGAGTCTTGCCGGAAGCAAGAACTTTGAGGAAATTGTTCGCAAACAAGGAAGGCACCGGAAGAATCAAGGGATTGGTTTTGAGCGAAAGTTCAACGCCGAAGGTGTTGAGTGGGAAGAAGGTCAATACCCTACTCCACAGTTTGTTTCTCAAAAGGAGAAGTACGATCCTACTTCTTCCAATGTGGAACAAGCTCAAGATGACCTTCCACCACAAGACCACAAGCTAAAAGCCAAGGACAAGCTTCAAGAGGAGATTGATGCATTCATTGAAGCACCTCAAGCCATGGTCAAGTGGGTTCCCAAGGACACATCAAGTTCTTCCTCGTCAAGCTCAACTACAACCCCAAGGATTCCCATCAAGATGATGTGGATCCCAAAGAAGAAGAACTAGAAGGTTCTTGAGGGTGACTCCGCCAACATACTTCACTCACATTCATTTTGGCAACTTGTGCAATCAACTTCCACATCATGCACTAGTTCATGGAGTCACAAACCCTCTTGTTGGTAAGTCAAGGGACAAGGTAATCATTGCTTTCATGGACATCATCTATTGTGAACTTCAATCTATGTCTATGGATATCCTTGTTTGTTCCTTGTGGGACTAACCCATGTAGGTATTGAAAGTGCCCTAATCCAAAGGATAGCTCCCAACTCTTGATGATCTACATCAACATTGAGCATCCACATCTTCAACATCTACATGAAGTCTTCTACGACAACCCAAGGTTAGTTTGACCCTTTAAAAGGGGTTCTCACATCTAGGGGGAGCTTTGCTCTAAAAATTGAGCTAAAGCATCTTCAAATGATGTGAACACATCAATGCTTTATGTAAAAGTGGTAACCCCACTTGTGCTTAAACGATGAGTATGACCTATGATCAAATGTTCTCATTTGGCTCCTAAGTCAAAATACTCATATAAAGATGACCTAGTCATCGACAAATTGTGTGCTAGCTAGAGTGTTGGTTGTGCATGTTTGACACATATTTCATTTGCTATCTTATTATGTGAGCATGTTGAATGCATGATTTTATCCATTCGAGGACATCCATTTGTTGTTTTGGTTGTTTTGATTTTTCTGGCCAAATGGATGGACAAGAATGCCTAAGCACCTTCCCTAGCTATCTATGCTTTCTTGTCTCAAATTATATTCATGCTTATATCACAAACTTTGAACAAGTCATTTTCAGACCCTCCGAGTGAGGAGCACTCGGAGCCACCGATCCGTCTAAGGCTGACTTCCAAAACCTTCTAAGTCAATTTCGGTCAGACCAACTTCTCCCACTCGGTCCAACCGAAACGCTTAGACTGATCTAGGTTTCATCTCGGTGAAACCGAGTTCTAAATCTCGGCGTGACCGATATGCGTAACTGCATAGCAGTTATCCATCTCGGTGTCACCGAGTTTTTCAACTCGGTCCCACCGACAGCAAGGGGATATAAATACTAAGGGCAGCGCGCGATTTTTCCTTCAAACGTTTTCGCCCCCAAGTCCCCTGCTGCCGTCGCCCTAATCTCCGGATCGTCGCCGTTGTCGCCTGTGCGCCCTTGCCGCAGGTCTCCGCCGCCGTCAACGGTTTTCTCCTCCACGCCGTTGCCGCCGTAGAGGGACTCCACCAAGTTAGGGTGAATCTCGATCCCTCTCGTGCTCCCCATCTGATTCATTGCACGATTGGTTTGCCCTACATCTGGCCATGATTGAAAAACTTCCTTTCCATCAGATCGTTTCTAGTTTCGAGTAAAATTCTCAGGTTTAGGTTTCCACGGAACACATCTCAGTGAAACCGGTTTTAAATTTTCGGTGTGACCGATTTGGCCTCTGGCCATTGCACTGCACTTTCGGTCTAACCGAGTTGTGCAAATCGGTGTGACCGAAGTATGGTTTTAGTGAAACCCTAGAGTATCGGCAGGACCGAAACCCATTTCGGTCCAACCGAAAGTGGTGTGTAAGTTTCTATTATACACTTCGGATTCACCGAAACTGAAAATCGGTCTGACCGAAATGCATTCTGTGAAAACTTAAAACTAAGATTTGAACTCTTTTTTTTTGCAAAAACCTCTGCAGTTTGTGATAACTCTTCTACTCTGCCTATACCTTATCTATTCACAGGTTGTCAGCCATGTCAGATGCCAGTGACAGCCAGAACAGGTCAGAATCACCTTTTGCAGAGATTCCTGAGGCAGATACTAGTCCTGAGGCTAGTAGTCCTATTGATGATGGTGAGAGGAGTACACCTAGTGGCTTGCCTCCTGCAGCCACCAGAACCAGAAAGCAGAGAAATTCTGATGATGAGGACTCTGACTTCATTGCTGAGGAAGTAACCTCCAAGCCCAAGAGAAAGGTTGTTGCCAAAGAGCAACAAGGGCAGCTGTCGAAGAAAGGCACCAGCAAGGTCCAGCAGTCAGCTGTTGCCAAGAAGCTGAACTTGGGAGAGCCAGCCCCAAGTAAAGTGAAGAAAACTTCTAAGAGGAAGAGGGTAGTGTATGCTGAACCTCATGTAGAAGCAGCAGTTGAAGAAGAAGAAGAAGAAGAAGCACCTTAGCCTGCTCCTCAGAAGCAGAAACTCATGGGTGATGCTATTAGGGCTGGAGCCACTTCAAAGCCCAAGAAGCCTGCTCAAGCTAAGGAAGCTCCAGCAAAGCCTTCTGCCAAGCCCAAGAGGACAACCAGGAACATCCCAGCCTCTGAGAAGAACAAAGGTGATGTGCCACCGTCTAAGTCCGATGAAGAAGAACATGTGTTGCTGAAGCTCCGTCCAAAACTGCCGCTCCACAACGATGCTCATCCTCAAGCCGAGGATATGAAGGCAAGGAAGGATAGAGGTCTCAGGCTATGGAGACAGTCTGATCCATATGCCGTGACGAGAAGGACTGCTGTGGACCCCAGATTCCACACCAGAGAGCAGCAGGACTTCTATGAGACTGTGCTGATGGATAAGAAGCCTATAGTTGCAGATACCAGATACGTTGACTGGAAGTACATTGACAGTGAAGAGCACCGAGACTTCTTTCCCCATGTGCATGAGAGCTTCACTGCATGTGGAGTTGATGAGTTTGTGGGTCAGAAACTGACAGACTGGAACGACGAGATGATTATGCAGTTCTATGCCACAGCCCACTTCTATCCTGATGGAAAGATCACCTGGATGACTGAAGGTCAAAGGTTTTCTTCGTCTGTTGAAGAATGGGTAGAACTTCTGAATGCTCCAGTGCAAAGAGAGGACATCATTGATGTCTATGGGATTCCTAAGAAGGACCATGATTCCATGAAGAACATGTACAAGGAGATCCCCGCAGCAGATTTGGAAGGGTGGAAGCTTGGCTCAGTGTACTATCTCCAGGCAGGTCTACCTACCACAAACACTATTCTGAGGCATACCTTGATGCCCATGTCTGGAGACCATCGCATGATCCGAGGCTATTCTATCAACATGCTGCACATACTTGATGAGAAGGCACCTTTCAAGGTGATGGACTTGATGGTAGAGACCATTAAGAGGACTGCAGCTGACCAGAAGAGGTCGTGTGCATTTGCCCCGCAGATTCAGATGCTTATCAATGCCAAGTTTGGCAAGGGAAAATTCTTGTTGGATAGGAACACTTACCACTGCAGCCAGAGCATGAAGATAATGTTGTTGTGATGGACGAGGAGGATCCAACTTCGGTTGAAGGTCAAGCCAAGATTGAAGCTGCTAAGAAAGCCAAAGCTGATAAAGAGGCAACAGCAGCAGCAGCTAAACCAAAGAGCTTCGGAGAGCAGATTCTTGAAGCTACCCAGAGGATTGAACAACGCCTGGCCAGCATTGAACAATCTCAGGAAAGCTTGGAAAGGATTGTTGACGAGAAGGTCCACGCTCTGGACGTGAAGCTGACTGAACTTCAGGTGACCGTCAACAAGCTTGAGGCAGACATGGAGGAAGCTAGGCAGGACAGGGAAGAGCTCGTGCAGGATGACCTAGTCCAGGACTCTCATCGCCAGACTGCTCCGGTTCCCAGAGGATCCCGATCAGCTGCTATTCCCACAGCTCCAGCAGTCACTCTAGCCACAACTCCAGCATCCACTCCTCCAGCGCAGACATCAGCTGAAGTCTTCGCCGATGCCGTCATATCTACTCCGACATCTACCCAGACGGGAGCCGCCAGCAGAGCCCACAGTGACGTTTAGCTCTATGCTTTTTCGAACTTTTTGGTAACTTGTTGCCAAAGGGGGAGAAATTGTATAGATCATAGGGCTTCGAGAGAGAGAGAGTGCTCTTTCGTTCTTGTGCTCTTTCGTTCTTTTGCGGTTTCTTTGAGATACAATTGGTTCTTTTGGTTCTTGAAACTTTCAGTGTGCTTGATACTACGTTTGATGCTACCTTAATGAGTGCTTAGTCATACTATGCTTTAATGTGTGCTTAATGCTTATCATATGCTATTCCTTTTTGTATGGCTATTTACTCATGTCTTGGTGATTGGGTGCATGTTATCCATTCTTATCATTTTGTGCGCTCCACCAAGATGTATGTGACATGGAAGAGTGACCCATAATCCTAATCGATTGTGCATTTGCATTCAAACGCAAATTTTAAATAATGCACAAATTTAGGGGGAGTTCTTGTTTATCACATACTTCTCAAAGCGACGATATTATTCATTGATTATATCTTTTGTCGATGCTTTGATCTATATGTTGTCATCAATTACCAAAAAGGGGGAGATTGAAAGTGCAACTAATCCCCGGGTGGTTTTGGTAATTAATAACAACATATATATCATTGAACTAATTGTTACTTGAGAATCATTTCAGAGAAGTTCAGTGATACGGGTATGGAAATGACTGAAGAAGTGGACCCCTCAAAATGCTAAGGCAAGCATTGGCAAAAGCTCAAGACTCCATTTTTGGTTTAGTGATCAAAGATCACATTGAGTCCATAGGAAAAGCCAATACTATTAAAAGGGGATGAGGTTGTGTTGATGATCTGGTTGCTCAAGTGCTTAGTGATATATCTCCTTCAACTATCAGCAACTTTCACTACTATACACACTCATAAGTAATCTCGGACAAACCGATTTTCCAAACTCAGTCCCACCGAGATGAACCACCTCAGCCATAAGCCAAACCCTAGAAAAATCGGTCATTCCGAGTTTGAGTTCGGTCTCACCGTAACACGGGCTGCCAACCTTCTGTAACCGTTTGTCATCATATCGGAATATCCGAGTTGATGATTTCGGTCCCACCGAAACTGGCAAGTTCCTGTCTTTGACTCAAATCGGACAAACCGAGATGGTATTTTCGGTCCCACCGAAAACCCCAACGTTCACTATATTTGAACTTTCGGTCTGACCGAGTTTCCACTTCGGTCTCACCGAGATTGCTCAATTATGTGTGTAACGGTTGGATTTTGTGTGGAGGCTATATATACCCCTCCACCCCCCTCTTCATTCGTGGAGAGAGCCATCAGAAAGAACTACCACTCCTACCTTACACTTTCTGAGAAGAGAACTACCTACCCTTGTGTTGAGATCAAGTTGCTCCATTCCTACCATATGAAACTTGATTTCTAACCTTCCCAAGTTGCTTTCCACTCAATCCTTTCTTCCACCACAGCCATATCAGTGAGGAGAGTTGAGTGTTGGGGAGATTATCATTTGAAGCACAAGAGCAAGGAGTTCATCATCATCTACAACATCTATTACCTTTTGGAGGGTGGTGCCTCCTAGATTGGTTAGGTGTCGCTTGGGAGCCTCCGTCATCGAGATGTGGAGTTGAACCAAGAAGTTTGTAAGGGCAAGGAGATCGCCTACTTCGTGAAGATCTACCCCGAGTAAGGCTAGCCCTCCGTGGGCGTAGGCCATGATGGAATAGACAAGGTTGCTTCTTCGTGGACCCTTCGTGGGTGGAGCCCTCCGTGGACTCGCGCAGCCGTTACCCTCCGTGGGTTGAAGTCTCCATCAACGTGGATGTACGATAGCACTACCTATCGGAACCACGAGAAAAATCATTGCGTCTCCAAATTGCGTTTGATCTTCTCCACCTCTCTTTACTACATGTGCAATTTACTTTCCGCTGCTTATACTCTAGAATTGCATGTGTAGGGTGATACTTGACTTGATCATAATTGTGAAACTGCCAAAAACTGTTCATGATCAAAAGGCAGAATTTTTATATTTACAAGTAGTCTAATCACCCCCCCCCTCTAGACATACTTTCGATCCTACAAGCGAGCTGCTTGGCTCGGCCAGGCAGGCAGGCAGGTGCTCGACGGCGACCGCACGGCGCGCCACGCAGCTACCCGCCGCCCTGCTTCCTCCCCTCGCCGCCCTGGAAGCCTGGATCGGTCACACACGTCGCCCCCGACCTCGCAGACACCTCCCCCTCTCCCCAGCTCCTCTCCCTCGCTCTCCCCGCGCCATGGCCGACGCCATCGTGCTCGCACCGTCGTAGAAGCCGCGCCCACCGTCGTCCCTAAGCCCCGCCTTGGTGTCCGTCGTTTCCGCCGTCCTCGACTACTTCGAACAGGCCGAGCCCCGAGCGCTCGCCCGCCCTGGAGACGCCCCCGACATCTTCTTCCCCAACTCCGGCCGCGGAGATCCCCCTCGCCGTCCCGCTCAGCTCCGACCACCCCCGAGCTCGCTCCGGCGCCTGCTGCAACCCCTGTGAGCCCAGCTTCGTCCTCCCCCTCTCCGTTGGCTCTTTTCTGCCCTGGAACGCATCGCACGAAGCTCACCTGCACGCACCGCCGCCGTGCTCGCCGCCGGTGATGCACCGGTGACCATTTGGTCACTGACACCCGTCCATCACACTCACCGCAGCGCGTAGATGCGATAGGTGCTACGCACGCATCGCCTAGGCCCCTGCAGCCGCATCTCCACACACGCCCGACGCCGGTCGCCGCCGTCGAGCTTGTTCCCGTCGTCTCCGGCCACCCCAGGTCCGGCGACCACCACCATCCGACGCGCAATGGCAAGAGCTTTCCAACGCGCCTAGCCGCAGCTCGAGCCGTGCCCCGTAGACGATTTCCGAAGCACGCCGCCGTACTTGGCCTCGCCGGCGTCACGTCGCCGGCGGGTTTGACCTGTTTGACCAGGGGGTTGACTACCCCTGGGTCACTGACGTGTGGGCCACCTTTTGCTAATTAGTTAGTTTAATTAAGTTTCTATTAATTTAATTAGTTAATTAGTTTAGTCACTGACCCGTGGGCCCAGGCCCCACTGACAGCTAATTAGTTTTAGTTTAACTCTAATTAACTTAGTTAATTAGCTGTGACACTGACATGCAGGGCCCACATGTCATGTTTGACTTGGACTAGCTCCTGTTGACTGACTGACGTCAGCATGATGTCATGCTGACGCAGTAAAGGTTTTTCTGGGACTTTTAGATTTAAAAATAATTCAGGAAATTCCAGAAAATACCCAAAACTTCTAAAAATCATACAAAATCAACCATAGCTCAGATGGAAAAGATTTATATATGAAAAATGATCAGAAAAATCCAATCTTTCCAATGGCACTGGTTTCATGCATGTTAGAACAAGTTAACTTGCTGTATACATAAAAAACATGATAATGCACTTATTTAAATAATACTTTGAACTCGAATTTGAATCTTTGATTCAAATAAGTTCAAGCCCTTCTGGTTTTAGTTGCATTAGCCAACACACATGCATCTTGCCATGTCATGAGCATGCATCATATTGCTGCATTTGTTTGTTAATGATTGTATCGCCGGTATTCTTTGTGTTATGTCCTGCTCCCGAGGATACTGTTGCGTATCCAGTTGAAGGGCAGTACCCGACAACTACTTTGTCAGGCAAGCAATCATTGATCATTCCGATACAAACCCAGTCTTCTCGCTCCTGCTCTCTTTTACTGCATTAAGGCAACAGCGTGTGAACTGCTACTTGCGGCGGTAGTTGAACCCTATCCCTTGCATGACCTGTCATTGCCACAGTAAATAGTTGAAACCCACTAGCATGTGTAGGAGTTGATTGAGCCATGTGATGTGTGATCCACCATGCTATTTGTTTATGTTGCCTGCTATGCTTAGAGTTGTGTCTAGTCTGGTTCATCTGGGTGATGGATCAGAGTGAAATGATCATACAGATAAAGAGAGGGAAGTGTGGAACACGCTTGGTAAAGGTATCGATGAAAGGCCATGTAGGAGTACATGGTGGGTTGTTTCATTGGAATCGTCCATAGGATATGAGATCTGTATGTGTGATTCAAGTTGCAGTTACTACCATACATTGGGCCCGAAACCAATGGACCCTCTCAGCTTATTAATTACCCTCGATCTCTGTCCCTGAGTTGCAACTAGTTTCTGGTGTTTATAGTTTACTGGAGGTCGTGCACAGCGCTGACCCTCGGGGTGGGTTGTGATGCGACAGGTACGTGGCACGGTGTACCGGTTGCCCGTTTGGTGACTCGGGACCCCTGTACACATCGTTTGGGGCCGTGAGCGACACCCCGGCCGGATCTCCCCACGGAGGGAACCCAAATAGGCGATAAACATGGACGAGAGACTTGAGTAGTTAGTCAGGTCGTGGCCGACACCCCCGCTGGGCTTCCGCTTGAAGGTTGCCGAGTACACGCCGAGTAAACGGCGATAAGTGGTGAAGGCGTGTGTGAAGAGGTACACCCCTGCAGGGTTATCAAACTATTCGAATAGCCGTTGTTCGCGGTACGGACTACTTGGCTGCTCTTACAGTTCATAGACAAGTTGATCGATACTACTAAAAGCCTCAAGATAAGTGTGAGTGCCGTGGATGGCCCTTCTGTAGGATGACGGAAGAGGATCCTCGGTAGTGTATTGATGTGGTGAGTAGAGGACTCGTGTTCGTAATAACATCTTGCAATCCGTTGAGAGTTGTAGTATAGGTTAGCCAAGGTCAAAGCTGGCATTCTGCTATGAACTCCACTACCCCCCATTGATAATGTTGCATGTAAGATAGGTTTTGTGGTAAGACTTGCTGAGTACCTTTGTACTCATGTTTGCTTAATAACTGTTGCAGAGGAGAACCCTGCCCCTGCTGATGGGTTCTACATAGATGTTGACGTCGACGAGTAGCTTGACACCCAGACGGAGATCTGGAGCTTGTGAAGGGCCTTGTAGATAGTCAGGCTACACCAAGCCTGTTTTCTTTTCTAAGTTGTTTGTACTCAGACATGTAGCTTCCGCTTGTGCTTGTATGACTGTATGACTTGAGTGATGGGTCATGTGACCCCTACCTGTATGGATATGTTATGTATGGCTCTTGGAGCCTTTTAAATAGAGTACTTTGAGTCATAGAGTTCTGTTGTGATGCAATGTTGTATTTGCACATATTGAGCATATTGCGTGTATGATTGAAATGCTTGGTATGTGTGGGATCCGACACCTAGTTGTTTTCCTTTGGTAGCCTATCTTACTGGGAAATGCCTCCTAGTGTCTCCAATGAGCCTTGGTAGCTTGCTACTGCACGGAACACGTAGGCTGGCCGGCATGTGTCCTTCTTCGTTCCTATGTATGTCCCTTAGGGGAAATGTCACGCATTGTTCCTTTAAGTCCATGTAGCTTGCTACGACTTGGGTTCATACGTTGATGACCGACACGTTCGTTGCTGGGTCATGGATGCCTATCTCTGTAACTTAGTGCCACTTTTGGTTTATACCTAGCCATGTCGGCCCGGGTTCTCTGTCATATGGATGCTAGCGACACTGTCATATACATGTGCCAAAATGCGCAAACGGTCCCGGGCCAGGAAAGGTGGCACCCGTGGGGTTACCGTGCGTGAGGCCGCAAAGTGATATGACGTGTTACAGCTAGATTGGTGTGACTTAGGATCGGGGTCCTGACAGCGTTGGCATCCGAGCTGGACTGCCTGTAGGTTTCTCAAGCCAAACTGGTCGATGTTGAGTCTAGAAAAATTCTTAGTTATATGTAGGGGAATTGATTGTGGAAGGGAACGTAAGGCTCTTTTTACTCCTTTACCTTATGCCCTTCTGATCTGAGTCAGTCTATTCTTTCTACGGGGATTTAGGACTAGGCCTCTTATCCTTACTAGGTTCACGTGTTACTAATTCGTAGACTCTTAGGTTTGTTGGTTTCAAGCCTCAGTTCAGTTTCTATCCTTTTAGTATGATGATCGTTGGACCGGAACCTTGATATGGATTGTTGAGTGGCTATGCTATCATTTGTATGATGTCTCAAATCTTTGTTTGAGCATTTACAGTTGTTATGCTGCCCGATTTCTTTCAGAAACACTAATGCCTTTGCATTATTCCGTGTTTCAGATGTCTGGCCGCATCCCTCACCAAGTGGTTCGTTTGACTCGATGCATTAATGTGCCTGGTCACACGGCCATGCTAGTCCGTGTGCTGACTGAGACCGGTTATCGCTGGTATCCTGAATACACTGTGGAGGAACAATACCGGGATTTCAATCAGAGTCAGTATTTCTGCACAGTCCGGATATACCCCTCATATCCTGGAGCTAATGATCCCATCCATTGGTCTTATGGACTCGGGATTACCATCGAGATGGCAGTGCAGGATGCCGCTTATTCGATGATGACCATTCTCCGTGCTAGGCATGCCCTGTTGCTGAACACTGAGTTCTGTTACATGCCAGCCTCACTTCCCGGAGAGGAAGGCTACTACACTGGTCTGTATACTGATGCTGCTCATGAAGAGCCACTGCTTCAGACTACTGTTCAGATGTTGGAGGATAGGGACCGTGAGGTCCGTGCCCTCCGAATGGAGTTGTATAACACTCGAGCCACCCACTGGACTACTTTGACACGGCTTGCACCTGCTGTGCACGCCGGATATCTGGACATGCGGGATTTGTACCCCATGCGGACTCGTCTGCCTGATCGCATGGATTGGCGTGACGTTGGGGGTATTACACCTCCACGTGGGCGTCGGTTACCACCAGCATCGGGACCGAGACCACACCCATGCCCCTATGGTCCACAGCCTTCGAGTGCTCGCGAGTTCCAAGATCCATCTGTTGCACTTCCAGGCTACGGTGGTAATCTTTACGAGGATTACTACGCGAATGTCTGACCTAGGCCGTGGTTGTAGTAGTATTGTAGTAGTTGTATTTCCACAGTCCTGCGCGTCTTGTGGAATATGACTTAGTGTGTACGGAGTTCCGGAGGTGTAGTTCAATAATGTATAGGAGCTTGGAATGCCTCTGATGGGATGTATCGTCTTTCACCGCAGTTGTACTTTAGCCTTGGCTTGTACTAAACTTTGTATGGTGTGTGTGACCACTGGTGTATATATAGCAGTTCCTATATTACCATGTCGTACGGATGAACATCTTCGCATTCCGTGTCATCCATTACATTCTGCACTTCTATGTCAAATTTTTGCCATCCTTGTCTAAACCGTTGTTTTGTTTTCCTAGGATGGTCAACACTCGCAGCACACCTGCTGCTCAGGAGCAGGGTGAGGCTAGTGGGGCTAGAGATGGGAATCTGCCCCAGCCACCCTCCTTGGCGGAAGTTATGCTTGAAGCAGAATGGAACGAGAGAGAGACCAACCGTCTGCTGGAACGCATAGAGCAGAACACTGGGTTCCGTCAAAGGAATGACGTGGTGTCAATCCACGATTTTATCAAGATGTGTCCACCGAAGTTCCATCACTCCACTGAACCTCTGGATGCTGATGACTGGCTACGTAGTATCACCCACAAGCTACACTTTGCCCATGTGGCCGAAGCTGACAAGGTTATCTACGCCGCCTACCATCTTGAGGGCCCTGCCAGTCTTTGGTGGGAAAACTTTGAAGCTATGCGTCCTACTGGCCAAGTCACTACCTGGGTTGAGTTCAGTGAGGCATTCTATGAACACCACATTCCGGAAGGTCTCATGGATCACAAGCGGGAGGAATTCTGCAATTTCACCTAGGGTCGTTTAACTGTGGATGGCTATAGTCGCGAGTTTGGTAACCTGGCACGCTATGCACCTGAAAAAGTATCCACCGATGCCAAGAAGCAGGCGAGGTTCCGCAAGGGACTCAGCCCCGAACTCCGCCGAGATCTGCGTCTACACGAGTGCACTTCCTTCCAGAAGTTGGTTAACAAGGCTATCAGTGCTGAAACAGGCCAGACCGACTTCGAGGCCACCCGCAAGCATACTCGAGACTTTGGTTCCTCATCCGGCTCTGGCTCTCACAAGCGCCGTGTGTGGGTTCCTAACACAGCTCTGCCACCCATGTACACACCGAGGCCATCCTATGAGGCGCCTCGCCCAACTCAACAGTTTGCACATGCTAAGACTTATGGAGGACCACCTTCCAACTTTGATCCACGCACTACCACTGTGACATGCTTCAAGTGTGGAGAACCGGGGCACTACATGCGTGACTGTCCCCAGAACCAGCCAGGAAAAACCGTTGGCCGTGGCAAGCCAACCGGCAAGGTGAATTATGTCAAGCCAATCCCCACTACACGTGGTCATGTCAACTATGTCTCTGCTGAGGAAGCTCATGAGGATCGTAACGTCGTCCTTGGTACGCTTCTCGTCAACTACCATCCAGCATCTGTTCTTTTCGATACTGGAGCATCCCATTCGTTCATATCTGAGAGCTATGCTCGATTGCACAACATGACTTTTTGTGACATGCCTACTTCCATGGTTATTCAAACTCCTGGTTCGAAGGGGCAAACCTCTAGGGTAAGCCATGGAAATGAAATCCTTGTCGATAGACTTGTTTTCCTAGCATCTTTAATCGCTCTCAAGTCCTCGAACATAAACATCATCTTGGGTATGGATTGGATGACAACCCATTACGCCAAGATTGATTGCTTTACTAGGACCGTTCAACTTACACATCCATCCGGCAAGATAGTCAATGTCTTGACTCGAATGGCTGAGCGTCAGCTCTACTCTCTTAATGCCAGCCCTCTACCAGAACTCGAAGATATACCGGTAGTCCGTGACTTCTCGGATGTTTTTCCAGAAGAACTGCCAGGAATTCCACCTCACAGAGATGTCGATTTCATGATAGATCTTATCCCTGGAACTGTCCCAATCTCTAGGAGACCTTATAAGATGGCACCACTAGAATTAGTTGAGCTAAAGAAACAACTCGATGAGTCCTTGCAAAAGGGTTTCATCCGTCCTAGTTCTTCCCCTTGGGCTTGCCCCGTCCTCTTCGTCAAGAAGAAGGATGGGACGGAGCGGATGGTTGTAGATTACCGACCTGTCAATCTGGTCACCATAAAGAATAAGTATCCGCTCCCCAGGATCAACGGCCTGTATGATCAGCTCGCTGGATCCTCAGTCTTCTCTAAGATGGATTTGAGGTTGGGCTACCATCAAATCGAAATCAAGAACGGGGACATTCCTAAAACGGCTTTTGTTACTCGTTATGGCCAATATGAGTACACCGTTATGTCCTTTGGGTTAACCAATGCCCCAGCTACCTTTTCTCGGTTAATGAATTCTATATTCATGGAGTATTTGGATAAATTCGTCGTGGTATACCTCGATGATATACTCATCTATTCCAAGAACAAGGAAGATCATGCCGAGCATTTAAGGCTGGTATTGACGAAACTTCGAGAGCACCGCCTTTATGCCAAATTCTCTAAATGTGAATTTTGGTTGCCAGAAGTAACCTATCTAGGTCATGTGATCTCTGGCAAGGGTATTGCTGTCAATCCCGAGCGAGTTCAAGCCGTACTTGATTGGACTCCCCCTGAATCGGTCAAGCAAGTTAGGAGTTTTCTTGGCTTAGCGAGCTATTGCCGACGTTTCATCGAAAATTTCTCCAAGGGTGCTAAACCTCTAACCGAACTCCTCAAGAAAGATAAAAAGTTTGAGTGGACCCCACAGTGCGAGTCCAGTTTTCAGGAACTGAAAAGACGCCTAACATCTGCACCTGTACTGGTACCACCAGACTTTTCCAAGGATTTTATAATCTATTGCGACGCCTCGCGACAAGGAATAGGTTGCATTCTCATGCAAGATCGTCAAGTGATTGCATACGCATCTCGACAGTTGCGTCCACACGAGGATAACTATCCTACTCATGATCTAGAGCTTGCAGCTGTAGTCCATGCACTCAAAACATGGCGACATTACCTCCTTGGTAATCGCTGTGAAAT
Organism: Secale cereale; assembly: GCA_902687465.1. Classification (NCBI taxonomy): domain Eukaryota; kingdom Viridiplantae; phylum Streptophyta; class Magnoliopsida; order Poales; family Poaceae; genus Secale; species Secale cereale. Next base: position 262,442,566 of record LR738714.1, read on the forward strand.
CTTCACTGATCACCAAAGTTTGAAGTATATCTTCACCCAACCGGATCTAAATCTCAGGCAAAGACGATGGGTTGAGTTGCTCACAGACTACGACTTAGGAATCACTTACACTCCTGGAAAGGCCAATGTCATGGCTGATGCACTAAGTCGTAAGTCATATTGTAACAATTTAATGTTACAACAAAGTCAACCACTTCTCCACGAGGAATTTCGTAAGCTTAACCTTCACATTGTTCCTCGAGGATTCCTTTCCACCTTGGTGGCGAAACCTACCCTTATGGATCAGGTCATCAAAGCATAGAAGGTTGATCCCGGAATCTCCCGTATTAAGAGGAACATCAAGAAAGGAGTTGCAGGATGTTTCTCAATTGATGATCAAGGGGTCGTATTCTTTAGCAACCGTTTAGTGGTTCCTAAAGTACGAAACCTAAGACGTTTGATCCTTAAGGAGGCTCATGAATCTCCTCTCACGATTCATCCCGGTAGTACCAAAATGTATCAGGACCTACGTCAGAGATTCTGGTGGACTAGGATGAAGAGAGAAATCGCTCAATTCATTGCTAACTGCGACGTTTGTCGTCGAGTCAAAGCAGAGCATCAACGGCCTGCTGGCACCCTTCAACCTTTAGCTATTCCTGAATGGAAATGGGACAAAGTCGGTATGGACTTCATTACCGGTTTTCCCAGGACCAGGAAAGGGAATAATGCTATCTTCGTCGTTATCGACCGCCTCTCTAAAGTAGCTCATTTCCTGCCTGTTCGAGAGAGTATTACCGCTAGCCAGCTAGCAGACTTATATGTCTCTTGAATAGTATCACTTCATGGTGTGCCGTTGGAGATTAACTCGGACCGTGGAAGTCTTTTCACTTCCCGATTTTGGGAAAGTTTCCAGAATGCTATGGGAACTCATCTCTCTTTCAGTACTGCCTTCCATCCGCAGTCAAGTGGTCAAGTGGAACGAGTCAATCAAATTCTGGAAGACATGCTTCGAGCCTCTGTCATTTCTTTCGGTATGGAATGGGAAAAGTGTCTTCCATTTGCCGAATTCGCTTATAACAATAGTTATCAAGCCAGCTTGGGTAAAGCTCCCTTCGAAGTTCTATATGGACGAAGGTGTCGAACACCTCTTAACTAGTCGGAGACCAGGGAAAGACAATTCTTTGGCCCGGATATGATCCAGGAAGCAGAGGAACAAGTTCGCATCGTTCGTGAGAGATTGAAAACAGCCCAGTCTCGCCAAAAGAGCCAATATGATAGTCATCATAAGGCTGTGACTTTTGAAGTCGGCGATAAGGCTTACCTTCGGGTTACTCCTCTTAAGGGAACCCATCGCTTCGGTATCAAAGGCAAATTGGCCCCTCGTTATATCGGTCCTTTTCGCATTCATGCCAAACGAGGAGAAGTTGCCTACCAATTGGAACTACCTCCGCACCTCTCCAGAGTTCATGATGTTTTTCACGTTTCTCAACTCAGGCGTTGCTTCTCGGATCCTATCCGCGGAGTGGACCACGAAACGCTTGATCTCCAAGACAATCTAACATATCGAGAATACCCCGTTCGTATTCTTGATCAAACCGAGCGCACCACTTGACGCCAGAATATCAAATTTCTCAAGGTTCAATGGTCACATCATTCCGAGAGTGAAGCTACTTGGGAAAGGGAGGATCGTCTTCGACTTGAGTACCCCACCCTCTTTCCGGAGGAACCCGAATCTCGGGACGCGATTCTTTTAAGTGGGGGTGAGTTGTCACATCCCTAGTTAGCACCTGCATTAGGGTTAGTTGGTGTGTGCATCATGTTTTACTTTTCAAAGAAAGTTGAAATGGGAATGACAGAAACCCCAGAACCCCTCTTCTAACAACTAGGGTTTGATAAAATATTTTCCAATGTACCCAAAATGCCCTTCAAAAAATGTTCATCATTTCTGCCTTGGTCTCAAACCTTTGCTAAAATGGTGCACAATTTTCTAGGACACTCTAAGGCTTTGGATTAAATCATATGGTATTTGTATTTGGGCATTTAAATACTGTTAAATATTTTAAATGCTCAAATAATCATGAACTATAATGTTTCCTACTGTTCATATTATATACAGTGGGCATGACAAGTTTCATGAGTAATAAAAATGTTTTGGCATTTTTAATAATTGAACAAAGTTGCAAAACAAATGAAACAGAAAAGAAATAGAAAAAAAAGAGAGAAGAAGTTTACGTGGCGCCCACCCGGCCCACCTGCCGGCCCAGCCCAGCTGCCGCTCCAGCGAGCTGCTTGGCTCGGCCAGGCAGGCAGGCAGGTGCTCGACGGCGACCGCACCGCGCGCCAAGCAGCTGCCCGCCGCCCTGCTTCCTCCCCTCGCCGCCCTGGAAGCCTGGATCGGTCACACACGTCGCCCCCGACCTCGCAGACACCTCCCCCTCTCCCCAGCTCCTCTCCCTCGCTCTCCCCGCGCCATGGCCGACGCCGTCGTGCTCGCACCGTCGTAGAAGCCGCGCCCACCGTCGTCCCTGAGCCCCGCCTTGGTGTCCGTCGTCTCCGCCGTCCTCGACTACTTCGAACAGGCCGAGCCCCAAGCGCTCGCCCGCCCTGGAGACGCCCCCGACCTCTTCTTCCCCAACTCCGGCCGCGGAGATCCCCCTCGCCGTCCCGCTCAGCTCCGACCACCCCCGAGCTCGCTACGGCGCCTGCTGCAACCCCTGTGAGCCCAGCTTCGTCCTCCCCCTCTCCGTTGGCTCTCTTCTGCCCTGGAACGCACCGCAAGAAGCTCACCTGCACGCACCGCCGCCGTGCTCGCCGCCGGTGATGCTCCGGTGACCATTTGGTCACTGGCACCCGTCCATCACACTCACCGCAGCGCGTAGATGCGATAGGTGCTACGCACGCATTGCCTAGGCCCCTGCAGCCGCATCTCCACACACGCCCGACGCCCATCGCCGCCGTCGAACTTGTTGCCGTCGTCTCCGGCCACCCCAGGTCCGGCAACCACCACCATCCGACGCGCAATGGCAAGAGCTTTCCAACGCGCCTAGTCGCAGCTCGAGCCGTGCCCCGTAGACGATTTCCGAAGCACGCCGCCGTACTTGGCCTCGCCGGCGTCACGTCGCCGGCGGGTTTGACCTGTTTGACCAGGGGGTTGACTACCCCTGGGTCACTGACGTGTGGGCCACCTTTTGCTAATTAGTTAGTTTAATTAAGTTTCTGTTAATTTAATTAGTTAATTAGTTTAGTCACTGACCCGTGGGCCCAGGCCCCACTGACAGCTAATTAGTTTTAGTTTAACTCTAATTAACTTAGTTAATTAGCTGTGACACTGACATGCAGGGCCCACATGTCATGTTTGACTTGGACTAGCTCCTGTTAACTGACTGACGTCAGCATGATGTCATGCTGACGCAGTAAAGGTTTTTCTGGGATTTTTAGATTTAAAAATAATTCAGGAAATTCCAGAAAATACCCAAAACTTCTAAAAATAATACAAAATCAACCATAGCTCAGATGGAAAAGATTTATATATGAAAAATGATCAGAAAAATCCAATCTTTCCAATGGCACTGGTTTCATGCATGTTTGAACAAGTTAACTTGCTGTATACATCAAAAACATGATAATGCACTTATTTAAATAATAGTTTGAACTCCAATTTGAATCTTTCATTCAAATAAGTTCAAGCCCTTCTGGTTTTAGTTGCATTAGCCAACACACATGCATCTTGCCATGTCATGAGCATGCATCATATTGTTGCATTTGTTTGTTAATGATTGTATCGCCGGTATTCTTTGGGTTAGGTCCTGCTCCCGAGGATACTGCTGCGTATCCAGTTGAAGGGCAGTACCCGACAACTACTTTGTCAGGCAAGCAATCATTGATCATTCCGATACAAACCCAGTCTTCTCGCTCCTGCTCTCTTTTACTGCATTAAGGCAACAGCGTGTGAACTGCTACTTGCTGCGGTAGTTGAACCCTATCCCTTGCATGACCTGTCATTGCCACAGTAAATAGTTGAAACCCACTAGCACGTGTAGGAGTTGATTGAGCCATGTGATGTGTGATCCACCATGCTATTTGTTTATGTTGCCTGCTATGCTTAGAGTTGTGTCTGGTCTGGTTCATCTGGGTGATGGATCAGAGTGAAATGATCATACCGATAAAGAGAGGGAAGTGTGGAACACGCTTGGTAAAGGTATCGATGAAAGGCCATGTAGGATTACATGGTGGGTTGTTTCATTGGAATCGTCCATAGGATCTGAGATCTGTATGTGTGATTCAAGTTGCAGTTACTACCATACATTGGGCCCGAAACCAATGGACCCTCTCGGCTTATTAATTACCCTCGATCTCTGTCCAGGAGTTGCAACTAGTTTCTGGTGTTTAAAGTTTACTGGAGGTCGTGCACAGCGCTGACCCTCGGGGTGGGTTGTGATGCGACAGGTACGTGGCACAGTGTACCGGTTGCCCGTTTGGTGACTCGGGAACCCTGTACACATCGTTTGGGGCCATGAGCGACACCCCGGCCGGATCTCCCCACGGATGGAACCCAAATAGGCGATAAACCTGGACGAGAGACTTGAGTAGTTTGTCAGGTCGTGGCCGACAACCCCGCTGGGCTTCCGCTTGAAGGTTGCCGAGTACACGCCGAGTAAACGGCGATAAGTGGTGAAGGCGTGTGTGAAGAGGTACACCCCTGCAGGGTTATCAAATTATTCGAATAGCCGTTGTTCGCGGTACGGACTACTTGGCTGCTCTTACAGTTCATAGACAAGTTGATGGATACTACTAAAAGCCTCAAGATAAGTGTGAGTGCCGTGGATGGCCCTTCCGTAGGATGACGGAAGAGGATCCTCGGTAGTGTATTGATGTGGTGAGTAGAGGACTCGTGTTCGTAATAACATCTTGCAATCCGTTGAGAGTTGTAGTATAGGTTAGCCAAGGTCAAAGCTGGCATTCTGCTATGAACTCCACTACCCCCCTTGATAATGTTGCATGTATGATAGGTTCTGTGGTAAGACTTGCTGAGTACCTTTGTACTCATGTTTGCTTAATAACTATTGCAGAGGAGAACCCTGCCCCTGCTGATGGGTTCTACATAGACGTTGACGTCGACGAGTAGCTTCACACCCAGACAGAGATCTGGAGCTTGTGAAGGGCCTTGTAGATAGTCAGGCTACACCAAGCCTGTTTTATTTTCTAAGTTGTCTGTACTCAGACATGTAGCTTCCGCTTGTGCTTGTATGACTGTATGACTTGAGTGATGGGTCATGTGACCCCTACCTGTATGGATATGTTATGTATGGCTCTTCGAGCCTTTTAAATAAAGTACTTTGAGTCATAGAGTTCTGTTGTGATGCAATGTTGTATTTGCACATATTGAGCATATTGCGTATATGATTGAAATGCTTGATATGTGTGGGATCCGACACCTAGTTGTTTTCCTTTGGTAGCCTATCTTACAGGGAAATGCCTCCTAGTGTCTCCAATGAGCCTTGGTAGCTTGCTACTGCTCGGAACACGTAGGTTGGCCGGCATGTGTCCTTCTTCGTTCCTGTGTCTGTCCCTTAGGGGAAATGTCACGCGTTGTTCCTTTAAGTCCATGTAGCTTGCTACGACTTGGGTTCATACGTTGATGACCGACACGTTCGTTGCTGGGTCATGGATGCCTGTCTCTGTAACTTAGTGCCACTTTTGGTTTATAACTAGCCATGTCGGCCCGGGTTCTCTGCCATATGGATGCTAGCGACACTGTCATATACGTGTGCCAAAATGCGCAAACGGTCCCGGGCCAGGTAAGGTGGCACCCGTGGGGTTACCGTGCGTGAGGCCGCAAAGTGATATGACGTGTTACAGCTAGATCGGTGTGACTTAGGATCGGGGTCCTGACATGTAGGACCAAGCCTTATGCGGGCTTAGCGACACCAGCAGCACTGCCGCTCTATAAAACGTGTCACTGGTGAGGAAGGAGAGGAGAGAGAGAGAGTCGCGAACCATTTTTTTGCCTATCGGGTCAAGCTGCACCCCCCTGGGACAAGGAGCGCTCCCTTGAGGATTGTGATAGGGAGGTGGCGCTGCTCAGCTCATCTCCTCTACCGACCGTGGTCGGCACTATGGTTGCAATGTCCCCGTCGGACACGTCAGCCGTAATGCCGACAACCCTTGTCTTTGTCACCGTCATCGCTGTAGCGGTGAGATGCGGTGGAGTTCGAAGAGGAAGAGGCTAGGGGCGGCATTGCTCCTCTCCTTCGACACTTCGGGCGGAGGAGATGAGCATGAAGATCGATGTGCTGCTCATGACTTTTCACGAACCCCCCTACCGGGCGCACCATAGATGTCATGGTGGAATGCACATGATCACATATGGGGCCATGAGCCCCTTGTGGTTCGGTAGGGGGAGGTCACATTGCACAAAGAGCGAAGGTAGTGAGGCAGCGTGCCGATGAGATGCTGGTGTTTTTACCTAGGTTCGGGCCGTTGAGAAGCGTAAAACCCTACTCCTGCTTTGGTGGATTGGATGGAGGTACATGAAACACACGCCACGCTGAAGCCCGGCAACATGGCCTCAGGAAGAGCTGCTACGCGGGTACAATTGTTCAAAAGTACGGATCTTTAGCAAGGTTACCTTGAGCCTCCTTTTATAGCTCAAGGGGTAACCATAGTGGCAAAACAGACGTTATCTAGTGATTAAATAGCCAACAGTGCTATCATACCTAACTCTGGCACTTAGGACAAAATTCCATAAATGCTATCTTAGGTGGGGTGCAAGGGTGCATTCCCGGCAAGCTTTTACCATCGCTTAAGCCAACTATTGCTCATTATCTCGGCACGCCTCTGGACGGGTGTCAAATGGACGTATTATGTCTCCAGCAAGCCACCACGTGCTTAGATGTGGCTGCCGTTGATTTTTCCCGTCCTAGGCCGTTGCTTCGACCCTGCCGATGTTGCTTAGCCAGCAGAGGTTGCTTCTCTTGGAGTATTGAACGTTGTTTTTGTCTTCTTGATGCACTCCTTGATCTCACGGGGAGTGGCTTCTCCGGCTTGGTCTGGATTTGTTGCGGTAGCAGTTCCCCCGGCAGGCCCATGATATCAGGACGGAGACATATCGTCCATGCACAAGTCAGGGGCAATAAATGCCCCTGTTTGTGTACCCCAACACATGGGAAGAAGAGGGTACTGGGCATCGAGGATGTTGTTGATGAAGACGATTACGATGAATTTGCTGAGTTGCCAGCCAAGTGATCACACACCTGCCTACCACGGAACCGTAAAATCATCAGAGAACCTAAGTTCATTCAGGGTCAACATAATGATCCAAATTCCCCCATGTACATGGGTCTTAAGCCGTAAGACTAGTTGTTATGCCAAACCTGCAACTTAATTCGTTCAATTTAGAACTATCGCGTGTACTAAATTTGTGAGTTATGCCCATTCTTTTGTTGATGTAAGAAATGTTAATATGTTGACCTTGATATGCTGTCAGCTCAGGCAATGAATTTGAACTGTTTATTATTATTGTGCCCTAGAGGTAGCACACTCTCAGTCCAATATGCATGAATAGAAGATATGCAATCTGGTTTGCGAATAACACACGGTTAACTCATGAAAGCCGTGTGCTGACCAAACTGCGTGCGCGATGTTAGTCGTGCGTTCTGGTTGGCTAGGACCCAAACTCCACGGATCATACATCGGCACCGTTGGATGCTACCTGATCGAACAACAATCCTCATCCCTTTCATCAGCACATGCAGTTGCGGTTGGGATTTGATTTATATGCACAAAATGCATGTTAAAATTTAAAAATTGTCTTAAATATAGCAAGCCACACCTGAAATGCGCCAGAAAATCAAACCCATGGTATAATGGTGATTGTGTACTGTGGAATTTTTTATGAGGCCGAGCAATGAAGTCACCGGCCACTGGAGTTTGAATTGACAAGTCTCCTTCTAGAAACCATAGTCCTTCTTGTGAGATGCTCCGGTTTCCGAGAAGCGATCATCAAAACTTGTGCCAAACTTTACAAAAAAAATCCAGAGGGGCGTGAGAGCACACCATGGTCACACACCGATTTTCATGATGTTCGGACAACATATGAATTTCCTATAATTAAAATACCAACTAGGCCTACGTCGGTGGTCGAACCTCGTAGCCGAAATGTTTGAAAATTCTCCACGCTTCTCGGACAATGGTTGAAAACTCGCAAAGCGACACACAATTGATTGTACACCTTCTTTGCTCAATAACACCCACATGTAGTTGTAGTAGGGTTTTGATTATATATGCACTAAATGCAAGGTAAATGCAAACAACAGCTTAAATATAGCAGATAAGACCTGAAATGCGCCTAAAAATTAAACCTAGGGTATTGTTGGGGAACATAGTATTTTCAAAATTTGCCTACGATCACGCAAGATCTATCTACCATATGCATAGCAACGAGGGGGAGAGTGTGTCTACGTACCATTGTAGACCGAAAGCGGAAGCGTCAAGTGACGCGGTTGATGTAGTCGAACTTCTTCGCTATTCAACCGATCAAGCACCGAACGTACGGCACCTCCGCGTTCAGCACACGTTCAGCTTGATGACGTCCCACGAGCTCTTGATCCAGTTGAGCTTCATGGGAGAGTTTCGTCAGCACGACGGCGTGGTGAAAGATAAGATGAAGTTACCGGCGCAGGGCTTCGCCTAAGCACTGCAACGGTATGACCGAGGTGTGTTTCTGTGGAGGGGGCACCGCACACGGCAGGAGAGATCAACTTGTGTGTCTAGAGGTGCCCCCTGCCCCCGTATATAAAGGAGCAAGGGGGAGGCCGGCCAGCCCCTATGGTGCGCCTAGGAGGAGCAATCCTACTAGGAATAGGATTGCAATCCTATTCCTAGTAGGAATCACCGAGAGGGAGAAGGGGGGAAGGAAGGAGAGGGAGAGGGAGAAGGAAAGGGGCACCGACCCCCCCTCCTTCCTTGTCTAATTCAGACCAAGGGGTGGGGGGCGCGGCCCAGCCATGGCCTTCCTTCTGTTTTTCTCCTATGGCCCATTAAGGCCCATAGCTTCCCCGGGGGGTTCCGGTAACCCCCCGGCACTCCGGTTAATTCCGAAACTTTACGGAACGCTTCCGGTGTCCGAATATAGTCGTCCAATATATCAATATTTATGTCTCGGACATTCCGAGACACCTTGTCATGTCCGTGATCTTATCCGGGACTCCGAACTACCTTCGGTACATCAAAACTCATAAAGTCATAATACCGATCGTCATCAAACGTTAAGCGTGCGGACCCTACGGGTTCGAGAACTATGTAGACATGACCGAGACTCATCTCCGGTCAATAAACAATAGCGGAACCTGGATGCTCATATTGGCTCCTACATATTCTACGAAGATCTTTATCGGTCAAACCACATAACAACATACGATGTTCCCTTTGTCATCGGTGTGTTACTTGCCCGAGATTCGATCGTCGGTATCTCAATACCTAGTTCAATCTCGTTACCAGCAAGTCTCTTTACTCGTTCCGTAATACATCATCTCGTGACTAACTCATTAGTCATTTGCTTGCAAGGCTTATTATGATGTGCATTACCGAGAGGGCCCAAAGATACCTCTCCGACACTCAGAGTGACAAATCATATTCTTGATCTATGCCAACACCACGAACACTTTCGGAGACACCTGTAGAGTATCTTTATGATCACCCAGTTACGTTGTGACGTTTGATAGCACACAAGGTGTTCCTATGGTATTCGGGAGTTGCATAATCTCATAGTCATAGGAACATGTATAAGTCATGAAGAAAGCAATAGTAGTAGAACTAAACTCCATAGTGCTAAGCTAACGGATGGGTCTTGTCCATCATATCATTCTTCTAATGATGTGATCCTGTTGATCAAATGACAACTCATGTCTATGGCTAGGAAACATAACCATCTTTGATCAATGAGCTAGTCTAGTAGAGGCATACTAGGGACATAGTGTTTTGTCTATGTATTCACACATGTACTAAGTTTCCGGTTAATACAATTCTAGCATGAATAAAAGATATTTATCATGATATAAGGAAATACAAATAACATCTTTATTATTGCCTCTAGGGCATATTTACTTCAGTCTCCCACTTGAACTAGAGTCAATGATCTAGATTACAAAGTAATGATCGTAACACCCATTGAGTCTTGGTGCTGATCATGTCTTGCCCGTGGAAGAGGCTTAGTCAACGGGTCTGCAACATTCAGATCCGTATGTATCTTGCAAATCTCTGTGTCTCCCTCCTTGACTAGATCGCGGATGGAATTGAAGCGTATTTTGATATGATTTGTTCTCTTGTGAAACCTGGATTCCTTCGCCAAGGCTATTGCTCCAGTGTTGTCACAAAAGATTTTCATTGGACCCGATGCACTAGGTATTACTCCTAGATCAGATATGAACTCCTTCATCCAGACTCCTTCATTTGCTGCTTCTGAAGCAGCTATGTATTCCACTTCACACGTAGACCCCGCCACGACGCTCTGCTTGGAACTACACCAACTGACAACTCCACCTTTTAATAAAAATACATATTCGGTTTGTGACTTAGAGTCATCCGGATCAGTGTTAATGCTTGAATCGACGTAACCGTTTACGACGAGCTCTTTGTCACCTCCATACACGATCAACATATCATTTGTCCTTTTCAGGTACTTTAGGATGTTCTTGACCGCTGTCCAGTGATCCACTCCTGGATTACTTTGGTACCTCCCTACTAGACTTATAGCAAGGCACACATCAGGTCTAGTACACAACATTGCATACATGATAGATCCTATGGCTGAGGCATAGGGAATTACTTTCATTTTCTCTCTATGTTCTGCAATGGTCGGGCATCCAGTCTTACTCAACTTCACACCTTGTAACACAGGCAAGACCCCTTTCTTTGACTGATCCATTTTGAACTTCTTCAAAACTTTATCAAGGTATGTGCTTTGTAAAAGTCCAATTAAGCGTCTTGATCTATCTCTATAGATCTAGATGCCTAATATGTAAGCAGCTTCACCAAGGTCTTTCATTGAAAAATTCTTATTCAAGTATCCTTTTATGCTATCCAGAAATTCTATATCATTTCCAATCAAAATATGCCATCCACATATAATATTAGAAATGCTATAGAGCTCCCACTCACTTTCTTGTAAATACAGGCTTCTCCAAAATTCTGCATAAAACCATATGCTTTGATCACCTCATCAAAGTGTATATTCCAACTCCGAGATGCTTGCACCAGTCCATAGATGGATCGCTGGAGCTTGCACACTTTGTCAGCACCTTTTGGATCGACAAAACCCTCTGGTTGCATCATATACAACTCTTCTTTGAGATATCCATTCAGGAATGCAGTTTTGACATCCATTTGCCAGATTTCATAATCATAAAATGCGGCAATTGCTAACATGATTCGGACAGACTTAAGCATCGCTACGGGTGAGAAAGTCTCATCGTAGTCAACTCCTTGAACTTGTTGAAACCCTTTCGCAACAAGTCGAGCTTTGTAAACAGTAACATTACCGTCTGCATCGGTCTTCCTCTTGAAGATCGATTTATTTTTGATGGCTTGCCGATCATCGGGCAAGTCAACCAAAGTCCACACTTTTTCTCATACATGGATCCCATCTCAGATTTCATGGCCTCAAGCCATTTTGCAGAATCTGGGCTCATCATCGCTTCCTCATAGTTCGTAGGTTCATCATGGTCTAGTAACATGACTTCCAGAACTTGGTTGCCGTACCACTCAGGTGCGGAACATGCTCTGGTTGATCTACGAAGTTCAGTAGAAACTTGATCTGAAGTTTCATGATCATCATCATTAGCTTCCTCACTAATTGGTGTAGGAATCACTAGAACTAGTTTCTGTGATGTACTACTTTCCAATTCGGGAGAAGTTACAATTACCTCATCAAGTTCCACTTTCCTCCCACTCACTTCTTTCGAGAGAAACTCCTTCTCTAGAAAGGATCCATTCTTAGCAACGAATATCTTGCCTTCGGATCTGTGATAGAAGGTGTACCCAACGGTCTCCTTTGGGTATCCTATGAAGACACATTTCTCCGACTTGGGTTCGATCTTATCAAGTTGAAGGTTTTTCACATAACCATCGCAGCCCCAAACTTTTAAGAAACGACAACTTTGGTTTTTTGCCAAACCACAGTTCATAAGGTGTTGTCTCAACGGATTTAGATGGTGCCCTATTTAACGTGAATGCATCTGTCTCTAAAGCATAACCCCAAAATGATAGTGGTAAATCGGTAAGAGACATCATAGACCGCACCATATCCAATAAAGTATGGCTACGACGTTCAGACAGACCATTACGCTGTGGTGTTCCGGGTGGAGTGAGTTGTGAAACTATTCCACATCGTTTCAAATGAAGACCAAACTCGTAACTCAAATATTCTCCTCCACGATCAGATTGTATAAATTTTATTTTCTTGTTACGATGATTCTCTACTTCACTCTGAAATTCTTCGAACTTTTCAAATGTTTCAGACTTGCATTTCATTAAGTAGATATACCCATATCTGCTCAAATCATCAGTGAAGGTCAGAAAATAACGATACCCGCCGCGAGCTTCAACACTCATTGGTCCACATACATCTGTATGTATGATTTCCAACAAATTTGTTGCTCGCTCCATTGATCCAGAGAACGGAGTTTTAGTCATCTTGCCCATGAGGCATGGTTCGCAAGCACCAAGTGATTCCAAAAGTCCATCACTATGGAGTTTCTTCATGTGCTTTACACCAATATGACCTAAACAGCAGTGCCACAAATAAGTTGCACTATCATTATTAACCTTGCATCTTTTGGCTTAAATATTATGAATATGTGTATCACTACAATCGCGATCCAACAAGAATAGACCACTTTTCAAGGGTGAATGACCATAGAAGATATTATTCATAAAAATAGAACAACTAGTATTCTCTGATTTAAAAGAATAACCATCTCGCAACAAACAGATCCAGATATAATGTTCATGCTTAATGCTGGCACCAAATAACAATTATTCAGGTCTAAAACTAATGTCGAAGGTAGATGTAGAGGTAGCGTGCTGACGGCGATCACATCGACTTTGGAACCATTTCCCACGCGCATCGTCACCTCGTCCTTAGCCAATCTTCGTTTAATCCGTAGTCCTTGTTTCTAATTACAAATATTACCAACCGAACCGGTATCAAATACCCAGGTACTACTCCGAGCATTAGTAAGGTACACATCAATAACATGTATATCACATATACCTTTGTTCACCTTGTCATCCTTCTTATCCGCCAAATACTTGGGGCAGTTCCGCTTCCAGTGTCCAGTCCCTTTGCAGTAGAAGCACTCAGTTTCAGGCTTGGCTCCAGACTTGGGTTTCTTCGCGGGAGTAGCAACTGTCTTGCTATTCTTCTTGAAGTTTCCCTTCTTTCCCTTGCCCTTTTTCTTGAAACTAGTGGTCTTGTTAACCATCAACACTTGATGCTCCTTTTTGATTTCTACCTCCGCAGCCTTGAGCATAGCGAAGAGCTCGTGAATTGTCTTCTGCATCCCTTGCATATTATAGTTCATCACGAAGCCTTTATAGCTTGGTGGCAGTGATTGAAGAACTCTATCAATAACACTATCCTCGTCAACTTTGCAACCAAGTTGAGTCATATGATTGTAGTACCCAGACATTTTGAGCAAGTGTTCACTGATAGGACTATTCTCCTCCATCCTGCAGTTATAGAACTTATTGGAAATCTCATATTTCTCAATCCGGGCATTTGCTTGAAATATTAACTTCAACTCATGGAACATCTCATATGGCTCATGACATTCAAAACGTCGTTGAAATCCCGGTTCTAAGCCGTAAAGCATGGCACACTGAACTATCATGTAGTCATCAGACCGCGTCTGCCAGACGTTCAAAGCATCTACATTAGCGGGAGGGGGCTTGTCACCTAGCGGTGCTTCAAGGACATAATTCTTCTGTGCAGCAATGAGGATATTCCTCAAGTTACGGACCCAGTCCGTGTAATTGCTACCATCATCTTTCAACTTAGTTTTCTCTAGGAATGCATTAAATATCAAAGGAACGGTAGCACGTGCCATTGATCTACAACAACATAGATATGCAAAAACTATCAGGACTGAGTTCATGATAAATTAAAGTTCAATTAATCATATTACTTAAAGAACTCACACTTAGATAGACATCCCTCCGGTCATCTAAATGATCACCTGATCCAAATCAACTAAACCATGTCCGATCATCACGTGAGATGGAGTAGTTTCAATGGTGAACATCTTATGTTGGTCATATCTACTATATGATTCACGCTCGACCTTTCGGTCTCCAGTGTTCCAAGGCCATATCTGCATATGCTAGACTCGTCAAGTTTAACCCGAGTATTCTGCGTGTGCAAAACTGGCTTACATCCGCTGTATTTGAACATAGAGCTTATCACACCCGATCATCACGTGGTGTCTCGGCACGACGAACTTTCACAATGGTGCATACTCAGGGAGAACACTTATACCTTGAAATTTTGTAAGGGATCATCTTATAATGCTATCGTCGTTCTAAGCAAAATAAGAAGCATAATAAGATAAACATCACATGCAATCAAAATATGTGACATGATATGGCCATCATTATCTTGTGCTTTTGATCTCCATCTACAAAGCACCGTCATGATTACCTTCGTCATCGGCGCGACACCTTGATCTCAATCGTAGCATCGTTGTCCTCTCGCCAACTATTGCTTCCACGACTATCGCTACCGCTTAGTGATAAAGTAAAGCAATTACATGGCGACTGCATTTCATACAATAAAGCGACAGCGATATGGCTCCTGCCAGTTGCCGATAATGTTACAAAACATGACCATCTCATACAATAACGTATAACTATCATGTCTTGACCATATCACATCACAACATGCCCTGCAAAAACAAGTTAGACGTCCTCTACTTTGTTGTTGCAAGTTTTACGTGGCTGCTACGGGCTTGGCAAGAACCATTCTTACCTACGCATACAAAACCACAACAATGTTTCATCAAGTATGTGCTGTTTTAACCTTCACAAGGACCGGGCGTAGCCACACTTGATTCAGCTAAAGTGAGAGAGACAGACACCCGCCAGTCACCTTTAAGCAACGAGTGCTCATAACGGTGAAACCAGTCTCGCGTAAGCGTACGTGTAATGTCGATCCGGGCCGCTTCATCTCACAATACCGCCGAACCAAAGTATGACATGCTGGTAAGCAGTATGACTAGTATCGTCCACAACTCATTGTGTTCTACCCGTGCATATCATCTACGCATAGACCTGGATCATGATGCCACTATTGGGGAACGTAGTATTTTCAAAAATTTCCTATGATCACGCAAGATCTATCTACCAGATGCATAGCAACGAGGGGGAGAGTGTGTCTATGTACCCTTGTAGACCGAAAGCGGAAGCGTCAAGTGACGGGGTTGATGTAGTCGAACTTCTTCACGATTCAAGCGATCAAGCACCGAACGTACGGCACCTCCGCGTTCAGCACACGTTCAGCTTGATGACGTCCCACGAGCTCTTGATCCAGTTGAGCTTCACGGGAGAGTTTCGTCAGCACGACGGCGTGGTAACGGATATGATGAAGTTACCGGGCGCAGGGCTTCGCCTCAGCACTGTAACGGTATGACCGAGGTGTGTTTCTGTGGAGTTGGGCATCGCACACGGCTGGAGAGATCAACTTGTGTGTCTAGAGGTGCCTCCCTGCCCCGTATATAAAGGAGCAAGGGGGAGGCCGGCCAGCCCCTATGGTGCGCCTAGGAGGAGCAATCCTACTAGGAATAGGATTGCAATCCTATTCCTAGTAGGAATCACCAAGAGGGAGAAGGGGGGAAGGAAGGAGAGGGAGAGAGAGAAGGAAAGGGGTGCCGGCCCCCCTCCTTCCTTGTCCAATTCAGATCAAGGGGTGGGGGCGCACGGCCCAGCCCTGGCCTTCCTTCTCTCTTTCTCCTATGGCCCATTAAGGCCCATAGCTTCCCCGGGGGGTTCCGGTAACCCCCCGGCACTCCGATTAATTCCGAAACTTTACGGAAGCTTCCGGTGTCCGAATATAGTCGTCCAATATATCAATCTTTACGTCTCGGACATTCCGAGACTCCTTGTCATGTCCGTGATCTTATCCGGGACTTCGAACTACCTTCGGTACATCAAAACTGATAAACTCATAATACTAATTGTCATCAATTGTTAAGCGTGCGGACCCTACGGGTTCGAGAACTATGTAGACATGACTGAGAGTCATCTCCAGTCAATAACCAATAGCGGAACCTAGATGCTCATATTGTCTCCTACATATTCTAAGAAGATCTTTATCGGTCAAACCGCATAACAACATACGTTGTTCCCTTTGTCATCGGTATGTTACTTGCCCGAGATTCGATCGTCGGTATCTCAATACCTAGATCAATCTCGTTACCGGCAAGTCTCTTTACTCGTTCCGTAATACATCATATCGTGACTAACTCTTTAGTCATTTGCTTGCAAGGCTTATTATGATGTGCATTACCGAGAGGGCCGAGAGATACTTCTCCGACACTCGGAGTGACAAATCCTATTCTTGATCTATGCCAACACCACGAACACTTTCGGAGACACCTGTAGAGTATCTTTATGATCACCCAGTTACGTTGTGACGTTTGATAGCACACAAGGTGTTCCTCCGGTATTCGGGAGTTGCATAATCTCATAGTCATAGGAACATGTATAAGTCATGAAGAAAGCAATAGCAGTAAAACTAAACGATCATAGTGCTAGGCTAATGGATGGGTCTTGTCCATCATATCATTCTCCTAATGATGTGATCTCGTTGATCAAATGACAACTCATGTCTATGGCTAGGAAACATAACCATCTTTGATCAATGAGCTAGTCTAGTAGAGGCATACTAGGGACATAGTGTTTTGTCTATGTATTCACACATGTACTAAGTTTCCGGTTAATACAATTCTAGCATGAATAAAAGACATTTATCATGATATAAGG
Organism: Secale cereale; assembly: GCA_902687465.1. Lineage (NCBI taxonomy): Eukaryota > Viridiplantae > Streptophyta > Magnoliopsida > Poales > Poaceae > Secale > Secale cereale. The sequence goes on from LR738714.1 coordinate 262,459,579, forward strand.
AAATACTAATAACATCTTTATTATTGCCTCTAGGGCATATTTCCTTCAGGTATGTCGGTGATTGTTTACCATAAAAATATTGAGGTAGAATGATGAAGACCTCCTAAGGAGCGGCCTCGGCTAGGTCGCTCCGGAGGGGCGGAGGATCCAAGGCCAAGCGTGCCTCTCGAGGAGACAGTGACGCAAGCAATGACGCACTGCACCAGCGGGTGCTAGCGGTGCAGTTGCCGCTTTGGTGCAAGGGGGACAGCGCAGGCGCAGGTTCCCGAGGAGCGGGACCAAGGTTTCCCCATTGGTGCAACAAGACCGAAGACCGCAAGGACGACAGGGAGGATGTCACCACCGAGCCCTCCACCACGTCACCGCTTGATCCTTTTGCAGGCGAAGACTGCTTTTGTCAGGATAGGAACGTCCTTGTGGTCCCGCTCAAAAATGGCCGTTGTGGGATCCCTTCCTGCCTAAACATTTTGGGGGAAGAGGACCCTGGCCGCCTATATAAGTAGCTAGGATCACCACCGTGAAAGGGGGGACAAGAGGAGACGAAGCAGATCCATAAACTATGCCTTCACGTAACGGAGCAAGAATTCTTGCCTCCTGACCCTCCAGAGCTCTCCTCCTGAGCTCAGGAACCACTGTACTAGTTCATATTCTAGCCCTCCTGAGGCCAATCCACCAAAGCAGGAAGTAGGGTTTTACACCACAAGGTGGCCTGAACCTGGGTAAACTCTTGCGTGTTTCACTTGTTGTTTACTTGAATCTCTTCACTAGATGAGGGCGAGACGCTAGGTAGACGTGAGTGCGAGAGATCTTCGTTCACGCCCCTGTGTTCGAACTTCTTGGTTTTGCGGAGCCCGTAATCTGACATTTGGCGCGCCAGGTAGGGGGCATGTCAAAATCTCGCCTCTCCGACGACCTCGCCTCCACTCTCCTGCTCCGCGCCGCCACAATGACCGCGGCTCGCCACATCCGCGTGGGGGCTGGCACTCTCCCCGTCATTCGAGCGGCATCGGTGGACCGCGCCACCCATGGGCGCTCCTCCTCCTCCCCCGACGACGTTCTCGCCGACCGGGCCACCGGAGAGCGGCCTGCTCCGCCACTCCCGCTTCCTCTGGCCACGCAGGTGACGCCCTTGGTGGCACGACGGCCGCCCCGACACCGGCCATCCCTGGGAGAGCTTGGCACTCGAATGGCCCGCGGCGGCGGGCTGCGGAGCATTGCCAGCAGGGAGCTGCCCTGCCGCTGGGTCGCCTGCATCCTCGGAGGGTCCCAAGCGCCGGCGTCGGCTCGACACATCAAGTCGCACTTTTGGCAGGTCGAGCCGCCGCACAGCCGCAGGAGGCCCCGCGGGCACAGAGCGCGCAGGGGCACGCCATCACCTTCGGCCCTAGCGACCTCGTCACAGAAGCAGCCGACACGAGCGTTCTCCCCACGGTATGCACGCCCACCATCTGCGGGGTGGCCGTCACGAGGACCCTCATCGACGGCGGCGCCGAGCTCAACATCCTCTCCCCCAAGGCCTTCGGTCATCTGCCCGTGTCCTACAGGCAGCTCCTCCCCACCAAGCCCTTCTCAGGGGTCGCAGGCTCGGCCGTCCCGCTCGGCGAGATCCGCCTCCCGGTCATCTTTGGTACGCCCGCTAACTACCGACAGAGCTCATCAACTTCAACATTGCGCCCATCCACCTGCCCTACAACGCCGTCCTCGGCTTCCCAGCCTTGGCAAAATTCATGGCGGTGACTCACCCGGGCTACAACACCGTCAAGATGCCCGGGAGCAACGGCGTCATCACCATCAAAGGGGACCCCAAGGCCGCCCTTCAGGTCCTCGGGCGCGCTTACAGGGCTGCTGCCGCAGCTCATCTAGGAGCAAAGGGGGCTCCGGAGGCACCGGAAGCCGCGCCTGCCAAGAAGAAGCAAATCTTCTCTCAGGACCCCGCTGAGACGAAGCATGTGTTCGCTCATGAGGAGGGCTCACGAGCCACCTTCACCATCGGCACGGGCATGGACCCTGAGCAAGAGGCAGCGCTGGTCAGCTTCCTGAGGGCTAAAAAAGATGTGTTCGCCTAGAAAGCCGCTCACTTGGTATGGGTGCCTAGGCACGTCATCGAGCATCAACTCACGGTGTGCCCCAATGCGCGCCCTATCAAGCAAAAAGCATGCAGACAAGCCCCAGAGGAGCAGGCCTTCATCGTTCAAGAGGTCCGGAAGCTAGAGGAAGCAGGCGTCATACGGGAAGTATGACACCCGGAGTGGTTGGCCAACCCCGTCATAGTCCCGAAGAAAGGAGGCAAGGAGCGCATGTCCGTTGACTTCACGAGCCTCAACAAGTTCTGCCCTCAGGATCCATTCCCTATCCCGCGCATCGACCAAATCGTGGACTCGATGGCTGAGTGCGACCTGCTCTGCTTCCTCGACGCCTTCTCGGGCTACCACCAAATCAAGATGGCGGTGGAGGATGTGGAGAAGACGGCGTTCCTGACCCCATGCGGGGTCTACTGCTACACCTGCATGCCTTTCGGGCTGAGGAACGCGGGCGCCACCTTCCAGCACCCGATGCACATCACCCTCGGCCCTCACCTAGGGAGGAACGCAGAGGCCTATGTCGATGACATTGTGGTTAAAACTAGAGAGGCCAGGACTCTCGTCCAGGACCTAGAAGAAACGTTCGCCAACCTGCGCAAGGTGAAGCTGTGCCTCAACCCGGAGAAATGCGTGTTCGGTGTACCCTCCGGCAAGCTGCTAGGGTTCCTGGTTTCGCACTAGGGCATTGAAGCTAATCCGGAGAAGATCAAGGCCATCGAAAGAATGAAGCCACCCACAAACCTGAAGGACATGCAGAAGCTTGCGGGATGTGTAACATCCCTAGGACGCTTCATCTCTAAGCTTGGTGAATGCGCCCTCCCGTTCTTCAAGCTTATGAAGAAGACGGGGCCCTTTGAGTGGACTCCGGAGGCCGATGTCGCCTTCCAGGATCTCAAGGAATACCTCACCAGCTCGCCGGTTATGGTAGCGCCGCGACCCCTGGAACCCATGTCTCTCTACCTCGCCGCGACGCCTCACTCCGCCAGTGCAGCGCTAGTGGTGGAGCGCGAGGAGAGGCCCCGAAGCGTGAGGCCACTGGGCAACTTGGCATCTTCAGGGCCCCCTCCGCCCCCTGACGCAGTTCCAAAGGCAGATTCAACCACGGTCACTGGCGGCCCCGCCATTCAGCAAGAGGCACCCAAGATTCCTGAAGCGTCTGAGGATCCTGCTGCGCCGACCCTCGTCTAGCACCCAGTGTACTTCGTCAGCACAGTATTGGGTGATGCGCGCTCGCGCTACCCGATGCCTCAGAAGCTCCTCCTGGCGCTCCTCGTCGCCTCCAGGAAACTGTGCCATTATTTCAGGGCCACCCTATCAAGGTTGTCTCGTCATACCCTCTCGAGAAGGTACTCCGGGGCCCGAATGTCATCGAGAGAGTCGCCGAGTGGAACATCGAGCTTCAGACGTTCCAGTTGGAGTTTAGCACCACGCGAGTGATCAAGGGAGCGGCTCTGGCAGACTTTGTGGCTGAGTGGACCGACGCACCGGAGCGGGGGGCTGGCGAGGATCGCTCGCTGGCCCCTGGTGATGAAGCCCCGGGCGGATGGGTGGTATACTTCGACGTCGCCTTCTCGTGCCTTGGCGCGGGGGCTGGTGCCGTGTTAGTATCTCCCACTTGGGACAAGTTGTACTACACTACGCGGCTTTTCTTCCAGCAAGGCGAGGTCTCCAACAACATTGCAGAGTACGAGGGCCTAATTTCTAGGCTCAAGGCCGCCGCTTCACTGGGGGTCAAGCGTCTCACCATCAGAAGTGATTCACAACTCCTCGTCAACTTCTCCAACAAGAAATACAAGCCCAAGGACGAGCACATGGGGGCATATCTGGAGGAGGTGCGCAAGATGGAGAAAGCAACACCTGAAATGCGCCAGAAAATCAAACTCGTGGTATGATGGTGATTGTGTACCATGGAATTTTTTATGCGGCCAAATGATGAAGTCGTCGGCCATTGGAGTTTGAATTGACATGTCTCCTTTTGGAACCCATGATCCTTCTTGTGAGATGCTCATATTTCCAAGGAGCGACTATCAAAACAAAACTTGTGCCAAACATTACCAAATTGTTTCCATGGAGGCATGAGAGCACGTGTCAGGACCCCGAACCTAAGTCACACTTATCTAGCATGTAACACATCATATCACTTTGCGGCCTCACAAACGATATTCCCATGGCTGTAGCATTACCTGGGCTGGGACCTTTTGTGCCTTTTGCCTCACGTATATGATAGTGTCGCTAGCATCCATATGATGGAGAACCCGGGCCGACATGACTAGTCGTAAACCCAAAGTGGCGCTAAATTACAAGGACATGGATACATGACCTGACAATGCACGTATCGGTCAGCAACGAGTGTAATCGGCATGTAGCAAGCTAACATGACTGTGGTAAACACTGCGTGACATTTCCAGGAAGGGACAGACACATGAGCAAGGAAGGACACATGCTGGTTAATCCATGTGTTTCGGAGTATTAGCAAGCTACCAAGGCTCAGTGGAAGCACTGGGAGGCATTTCCCCATAAGATAGGCTACGAAGGATAAACAACTAGGTGTCGAATCCCACAGATACCAAGCATTTCAATAACATACACATAATATGCTCGATATGTGTAAATAAAACATGGCATCACCACAAAACTCTATGACTCAAAGTATTTATTTAAAAGGCTCCAATGAAGCCATACATTACATGATATTACAAACATGGGTCTCATGACCCAACATACAAAGTCACACAAGCATCAAGCACATGCGGAAGCTTATCCTGTCTGAGTACAGATAGCTGAAAAGGAAGACCATCCAAAGAACCAGACATCTGTCTAGGATTCCCAAGCTAATCGGTCAACGTCGAACTCAACATAGGAATCTAAAGTGAGACTGAAGTCTCCTCTGCAAAAACATAATTAAGCAAACATAGTACAGATGTACCCTGCAAGACTTACATCAGAACTAGCTACATATTCATCATTATGAACAAACGGAGTTGTGGAGTTTAACTGCAGCTAGCCAGCTTTGACTCAGTGGCTATCCTGAACTACGACTACCAGTATTTTCTTTGATATGAGAAAGCGCACACGAGTCCACATATTCACCATAACAATACACCACTATTGATCTGCTCCCGTCTCCCTATGAGAAGGCCATCCATAGCACTCACACTTATCTTGGAATTTTAGAGTATCCACTTCTAGTTATCTATGAACAATGTAAGCTTTGCAAGTACTCCATATTCCAGGAAGCGGCTATCCAAATTGATAATTAACCTTGCAAGGGTATACTTCTTCACACACACTCTCACCACTTATCATCGTTTACACGACATGTACTCAGCAACCATCAAGCGGAAGCCCGACGAGGGTATCGGCCATGACTAGACTAACCACACAAGTCTCTAGTCAAGGTTTATCGCCTATTTGAGTTCCATCTGCAAGGAAGTCCAGCTGAGGTTTCCAGTATGGCCCCAAACGATGTGTGCAGGGTTCCCGAACCCACCAAAGGGGTGCCTCGGTACACCATGCCATGGTGTATCTACCGCATCATAGCCCACCCCTAGGGGCAGTGCTATGATGCTACAAACACCAGAAACTAGTTGCAACTTCTGGACAAAGATCAAGTCGGTTAATAAGTCGAGAGGGGCACTTAAGCATTCCAATGTGTGGTAATAACTGTCCTGGATCACAAACACATAACTCAGTTCATGAGGATGGTTTCAATGAGACAACCCACCATGTACTTCTACATGACCTTTCATAGCTACTTTTACCAAATCATGTTCACACCCTTAGCTCTCAATAGTACGACATGTTCACCACGGTTCCAATCCATCCCAGATGAATCAGACCTGACACAACTCTAAGTATAGTGGGCATAACAAGCAAACATGAATGAGTAGTCTCATCATGGCTCAAACAACTCCTACTCATGCTAGTTGATTTCAACTATTTACCGTGGCAAAGACATGTCATGCAAAGGAATGGGTTCAACTACCGCAACATGTAACAGATGAATCATTGTTGTCCTAATGCAGTAAAAGAGAGCAGGAGGGAAAAAGTGGGATTGTATCGGAGTGATCGAGGGGGTTTGCTTGCCTGGCACTTCTGAAGATAGTATAGGTCTTCATCGATGTCATCGATCTCATCGTCGAAACAACGTCTACTGAGATGGAACAATACCGGCAACTGAAAGGGATCACAATCAATGTAATGTAGTATTATCATGAATGATCATGACATAGCAATATGTTGTGATTTGGGCTAATGCAACTAGTAACAATTTTAGCGAAGTTGAATTGAACACAAGATTCAAATTCAAACTCCATGTAAGGCATTTAAAATGACATTTAATCAAATTGTCATATACAAAAACTTTAGGTTGTTCAAACATGCATGAAAATGCTATAAACAGAGTCCTCATATTTTTCAGATAATTTTTCATATATAAATTATTTCATTTGGAATTACGGTTGAATTTATATGAATTTTGAAGTTTAAATCATTTTCTGGATTTTCTGTTTATTTCAATATAAAACAAATCCAATAAATGATTTACTGCGTTAGCAAGACATCATGCTGATGTCAGTATGTCAAAGGAGCAGCCCTGGTCAAACTGAACTGTGGGTCTCACGTGTCAGTGTCAAAGTGGCTAAACAGGTTTAAAAATAAACCTAAAATAAATAGTTAACAGGGGTTGGCCCACATGTCATTGACACATGGAAGGCAATTAGCGGTCAAATGGGTCAAACATGTCGGCGGTTAGCCATCGGCGAGGCTGAACGCGGTGGACAGCTTCTGGTTTCCTGCTTCGACGACAAAAAGAACAGTGGAGAGCATCTACATGAAGCTAGGAGTGCCTCGCGTCTTCTTGTGTGAGAGCAAGAGGCTGAGACGGCCCGAGCTCGCCAGAATCAAGCTTGCGGCGGTGGCCGGAGTTCGGGGTCGATGTTGTGCTGCACGGCTGGGGAAACAGAGGGGTGATACGGGCTCCTGGTGATGCACTGACTGCGATGACACACTTGGTTTCGAGCTCCGATGGACATGGCCATGGCGGCGACATGGTCGGCAGAGCCGAGCTCTCGGCTGTGATGGTCGTAGGGGTTAGAGACCAGCTCGTGCGCTATGGCTAAGGAGAAAGAAGGAGGGGCTCACGACAGTTGCATCAGTGGCCTCATTGAGCTTGGGGAGGGGCTGGTGAGGACGTGCGGTTGTCGGCAATCTGGACGTCAGGAGGTTGAAGACATGCTCGGTGAGATCGTTGCAGCGCGTCTGGCCATGTGCGGCTGGTCGGGGAGGTCGATGGAGTCGAGTTGGAGCTCGCAGACATGTCAAGAGGTCGAGGGGGGAGGCGGTGGCTGCGGCTATGACGGCGGTGAGCTCTCGGGTGTGAAGGCCGTAGCGATGAAAGGGTGAGGGAGAGGGCAGGAGGGAGTGAGGCGGTCTGGGTGGTCCAGATGGCAGCGATGTGTCCTTGGCGGCATCGCGCTGGACAAGGGAGGGCCAGACAGGCAGGTGGCGTGGAAGCCGCAGGCGCTCGCTGTGCCTAGCTTGTCATGTGCCTACTGCCAAGAGGTAGAAGACGAGGCTGCCGCTGGTGGGCTGGGCTATTAGGTGGGCTATGCCAAGTGAGCTCTCTCTCTTCTCAGCTTTCTAATTATGTTCTGTTTTCTATTTTGCAAATTTGTTTTGAATTTGGTTTTGAAACAAATTCAATTTTGTTGTTTCTGAAAAATATTTGTGGATGCAATATGGACTAATCCAAAGCGCCACATTGATTTCACAGAATAATTGGAGTTGTTGAAAATGTAATAAGCATTTAGAAGCCCCAATTCAATTACTTATGATTTAATTCAAAAATCCAGGATGTCCAAGAAAAATGTGGACCATTTCCGACAGAGGGTTTCAACCAATTCAAAAATGATGAACTTTTTTGAACGGCATTTTGGGTTCATTCAAAAGATTTGAATATGAACGTAGTTGAATTCATTTGGTGCTAGGGTTTTGATCATCCCCATTTCCAATTTAAAAATAAATTTAGACATGATGCATGGATGAATATGCAACTATCTACAATCAATTTCTAGGGCTGTGACAACTGACCCCCACTAAACAAGAATCTCGTCCCGAGATTCAAGACGTAAGGTAAGAGGAAGAGGGGACACACAACTAAGACAATCTTCATGATCCAACTTCCCTTCTCAAAGATGTTGATTCATTGCATCATGTTGATCTAGAAATCTTTGCCTTTTAGAACTTCACCCAACATGACAATGGAAAGAGAGGGAAACTCTACAGGATTTGATCTTCACGAAGATCGAGAAATTCAAGATAAACTCGTGGATTACGACGTGGAAACATTTCTTGAGCTGAGACTCAAAACACACATCAAGGGGGGTGGAAAGAAACAGATGACAAAGGTTCAATTTGGTAGACAACAATTCCCCTCTTAAAAGGATGGTGGATGCATTTCAAAGTAGCGAGGAGGTAAATTGCCATGATTCCATAATGGGGCGCCTTAGGGTAGATGACTCGTAGAATTATTCCCTTAAGTGGAAAAAAGAATTAGTTTTGATGCATAGACCATTGGAACTCTTCATACCAGCCCGAGCTAATTCACAATTGATTGTTTGAATAAATTCGAAAGAATGGCATACTAAGATCGGGATGGAAACTATGGTTATAGAACAACCGGCAAATGGAAGGCACATTCCAATTGATACCGGTAATATAACTTAGTGTCTGAGCGTGCGTACAACAACTTGAGCATTTCCATAATCATTACGGTTTTACCAACATCTATGCCAAGGAGCCTGACAACTCATCATACTAGTATGATGATTAGTGATGGAGGATATAGATGCAAATGACGACAACACTTTCTCAGATTTCACCTTAGAGATGCCAAGGGAACAAAATCTGGATGATCGACCGAGAGGCATTTAGCACTCCTCTTCTAATGTTCTCCTTGATGTTCTAACTACCACGGTCATTCTTAGGAGCATCAACATGACCATCAGGTAAAGGTCGGACTTCGAGAGCACAAATAATTCATAAGGAACAACTTCAAGATTAAAGTTATATGAAATCCTCATGGGAAAATGGCTAGTGTTACTGATAGAAGATAATATAATAATAGGTCTTCTGGCTAGGTGATTTAGCCACAACATCACTTTAGCGGGTTATAGAGAGACGGGTGTTATAAATCTTTGGAAACATTCCAATCATCATATCTATCCGAGATTCAGATCTGATTGGTATCACAATGCTTCAGACTCAGCACATCTGAAAGAAAGTTTGCAACACAAATTGACGAGATGACGTTGCAAGATTCTAGGGAAATGAAGTAGGATACTAAGCTCCAAAACATGAGATGGATAGCAAGGACTACATGAACACACTATCCAAGACAAATGTGGTCACATAGAGGTCTTACAACAAAATACTACTCTCATGACAGGATTTGGCAAAATCCAAGTCTCTATGCTTACTGTGCTATCCCTGAATCATAGCTAGCACACATAGTAACGGGAATGAATATCAGTAAAACATACATCATTTTACTACAACGATACATCCAGAATTAAACAAATACCTACCATTGGCACAAATCAATGCTGGCACATAATACAACGAAATAATATGTAGTCGCTAAGTTAGGGCACCATCAATGCCACTGGGCTCGTTGAGTGTAGACCATAACCCTATCGTCTCTTAATCTATTGAGATCTGCACATCACAGGTGCAGATGAGTACGTGGAATGTACTCGCAAGTTGCAAAGGAAAGTTTAACAGAATATATATGCAGGGTAAGTGTTGGTGGAGGTTTCCTTTGCATAAAGCCAATTTTCTCCTTGATAAGAACAAGTCCACTGCTACAATACTTAATGATGATATAGTTGTGGTTGTTCCACGGTATTTCCGTCTAAGTTACGTTGATGAAAAAGAATTATTTGTTGTTACCGCAAAGGATGCCACATGGTTCACAAAGCCAAGTATGGTCGTGTCCGATGGCACTACATCTCAACATCTATGCATCAATTTAGAGCAGATGAAGATGTCGAATAAACTATATGTGTTTCCAAGGGATAGTGCATGCGCGTACAAATATTTTGGAGGGTTCGGTTTGCAAGCTATTGATACACTTAAAGGATCCTATTTTTTGGGAGATTCTCAAGGGTATAAGGCAAATGACTTTTTGACTTGTTATTTGCTTGATGTGACTAGAGATAGATCAAGTCCGTTTGAACACCAACAAAAATGTCAGGGAGATCTGACCGGTTATTACTTTGAAAAGGAACAACCACAAGATCAGATTAATAATGGAGACCATGTTCCCAACGGTCAAGGCGAAGTTTGTACACGTAGAGGATTAATTCCTAATGCTACTAACCCATGGGTTCCATCGTGAAGATGTGCGCCAACAAATTCTAGTCGGTTCAGCTCTATTAGTTTTTAAGTTGGTTTTAGATAATCAATTAGGTACACGTGAGTCCGGAATCTTTAAGATTTGATTGTGAGTTGTAAGCGTATATATACAGGCACCCAAGGTCGTTTACGAAGGTAGGTTATTTTTTAGATGAATTAAACACCACGTGTGTTTCGGCCGACGGCCATTATCGAGTTTAGAGAAACCTTGTCAAAATCTCTACTGGCGTGTGAGTTCCTGCGACGCGACGCGTAGGAGATTACTAACTGAGCCTATATGGTTCGTCCATGTTATTCCTTTAGATCGAGGGGTTGGCGTGTTGTTTTGGCGGGATTTGCGAGTATCTTTGTAAACCTGCTACGATTACTTGTTGTGATGGAGGTTAGTGCCGTGAAAGATCGGGCCAACAACAGATTGACCCTCGTCTCGAGGTTCGCTCCTCAACAAGTGGTATCAGAGACCGGCATTGCTCACGGCACTTCGGAGGAGATGGCCAGCGCGTCGTCATCAAGGAGGAGCTACTGGAAGTTGTCCGGTGACTTTTTGCTGGAGGAGAAAGGCCATGGTGCTGAACTTTTTCACACCTATTGTAAAGTGGGAGAGAAAGTATGCGCCACAACGATCGACCATGATTGTTCGATCAATGCGGTCGGCATTGATGTGGTGGAAAAGCTGACACTAGCAATGACACCACATCCACGACCGTACTCATTGAGGATGTGCTACGACAAGCTCAACATTACGCACCAAACTACGGTACTGTTTTGAGTCGGCAAATATTTTTGTTTAGTTTTTTGTGACATAATTCCGGTACCTATGGTTTCATGTCATATGCTGCTGGGAGAGCCATGGTACCAGAAAAATAATGTTATACACGACTATCTTGTCAGTACGTACACTATCGAACTAGATACAAAATATGTTCTCGTGACCATGGAGAAGAAGCCATTCAAGACATGGAGGAAAGAAAGACTCCAGAAAATGAAGGAGCAAGAAGAAGAAGCAAAGGAGGCTGAGGGTGCTGAAATTTTCTTCGCAGGTATTTATTCTACAAATAAAGATGTTGCTGAGGAGACCGACTCGAAACCGAGGACGGTTTCGTATGAAGGGAGAGAGGATGATAAGAACAAGTCCACTGCTACAATACTTAAGATGATATAGTTGTGGCTGTTCCAAGGTATTTCTGTCTAAGTTACGATGATGAAAAAGAATTATTTGTTGTTACCGCAAAGGATGCCACATGGTTCACAAAGCCAAGTATGGTCGTGTCCGATGGCACTACATCTCAACATCAATGCATCAATTTAGACCTGATGAAGAAGCCGAATAAACTATATGTGTTTCCAAGGGATAGTGCATGCACGTACAAATATTTTGGAGGGTTCGGTTTGCAAGCTATTAATACACTTAAAGGATCCTATTTTTTGCGAGATTCTCAAGGGGATAAGGCAAATGAATTTTTGTCTTCTTGTTTGCTTGATGTAACTAGAGATAGATCAAGTCTGTTTGAACACCAACAAAAATTTCAGGGAGATCTGATCGGTTATTACTTTGAAAAGGAACGGCCACAAAATGACATTAAAAATGGAGACCATGTTCCATACGGCCAAGGCAAAGGTTGTACACGTTGAGGATTATTTCCTAATGCTACTGACCCATGGGTTCCATCGTGAAGATATGCGGCAACAAATTCTAGTCGGTTCAACTCTATTAGTTTTTAAGTTGGTTTTAGATAATCAATTAGGTACACGTGAGTCTGGAATCTTTAAGATTTGATTGTGAGTTGTAAGCCTATATATAAAGGCACCCAGGGTCGTTTACGAAGGTAGGTTGTTTTTTAGATGAATTAAACACCATGTGTGTTTCGGCCGATGGCCATTATCGAGTTTAGAGAAACCTTGTCAAAATCTCTACTGGCGTGTGAGTCCTGCGACACGACGCGTAGGAGATTACAAGCTGAGCCTATACGGTTCGTCCACGTTATTCCTTCAGATCGAGGGGTAGGCGTGTTGTTTTGGCGGGATTTGCGAGTAACTTTGTAAACCTGCTACGATTACTTGTTGCGATGGAGGTTAGTGTCGTGAAAGATCAGGCCAACAATGGATCGACCCTTGTCTCGAGATTCGCTCCTCATCACTCCTATACTAAATTTTTATGAACTTCTTTTGCAATAAAAATAGTTTTTCAGTATAAAAGAAAGGATTGAGACTTTGGATATACATACCAAACCTCATTCTCTAATTTTTAGACAGGGGAGATTCTTCTTAGTCCAAGTCTTCTATTTCTCAAATTTTCCCGTAACTGTGGGCACGGCTAATCGATTAGCTCTAACCCTGTGCACAGGTCGTACACATTCCCCACATGACAAACCAACCCCATTTATCGTTACCCACTTGGGTGCATGACTAGGAGGAGATTGTGATGAAGCCTTTCCGTAACAACTCCCTATAACAAGCCGCCCGCAACTTAGGCATGAAGGCCTCTCTCTGATGCCGGTCCTAGGGTAGGGTTTACTGTTAGTACTAAGATAGGCCAGAGCCTATAGTATCATGTGGCTATACTGGAAGCAACATCAAACTATACTTGGAATGTCTTAGTCCCCTGGATGGCGGTCCCCACCAAAAACTGTGTGCAAGACCCTAGTCAGGCGCATTCACTGCAAGACCCTCATTGGGCGAATCACTTGTAGACGCTCCCGTCAATGCCATTCCGCCCAGGGAGTAGAAGTAAAATAGTATATAGTTTAGTTTTTCAAAACTTTTCACAAAATGATTCCCCAAAAGAGGGAAAGTTTAATTGTTTAAAACTTGTTTGATTCTCAACCTTTTTATTTGCAAGCATGTCTAAGCATAGCTACAAGTTTCTAGGACAAGGTATGATCAACTGCAACTTGCCTGAGTTCTTGAAGATGAAAATTTTCTATTCTTTAATCATCTCTCCTTGACCTTACAATATATCTAACAATAAAAGAAATAATTCAACACATAGTAAAATCCAAATGAAGATAAACAATACACACATTATTTGATGGCTACTACGATAATTTCTAGGGCATGGTTAGGATTGATGTAGGATCAAGTTAGGTCTCTAAATAAAATAGGACATCATCACATTCTGTCGGATTTCGGGTTCCGCAAACCCTAGAGAGGTTTGAACTCTGGGGTGCGCACGAAGAACACTCTCTCCCCAGCGCGCTCGCCCTGTGATTCCACGGCTAAGCTCGACGAACTCAAGGAACAAGAGACACAGGGGTTTATACTGGTTCGGGCCACCTTGCGGTGTAATACCCTACTCCAGTGGGTGTGGTGGATTGCCTCGTGGGGTTGAGGAGGAACTAGTACAATGGATGAACAACCTCCGAAGGAGAGGTGTTCTTGGGCTTGGATGTGCTTTTGGTATGGTCAGGATGGACTGGATCCGATCCCTACTATGGTCGGATCGGCTGAAGATGAGATCTAGTTCTATGGTGGAGGCTTGGTCCTATTGATAGTGGCCTTGGTCCTCTTCCCAAATATCAGCGGGAAGGGATCCCGCAAGGGCCAAATTTGAAGGGGAACAACTAGTACAAGCTATCCTGACTGTCACACCCTGCATTTTGTGACATGTTATTATCAATGAAGCATGAAAATTTGGACCAGCAAATTTTTTTGGCATCATTTGGCTTTTATTTGGAGTTGAGTTTTTCTTCATGTGTTTTTTTTCATGTGCTCATTAAGTCAACTATTACCTCTTGTAGAATTCATCTCCAAACCCAAAACTGCTGCCCAATGATCAAGCCAAGTGTTATATAACAGTATAGTATTTTCTTACAAAATTAATTTGGCCAAAATGTATTTTATAAATTTAGTTTTTCAAAAACCCCTGAATTGAGATTTGCACTGCAAGTACTTGATTTAGGGAGAGAAAATTATTTCAAAAAGTATATTTGAAACCTAGTAGTCATAGGACTCCCAGAAACCACAAGAGTATAATTTTAAAAGTTATTTTCCTATTTTATTTAAAAGCTTTTTCTTAAGGCCAGAAATGGTCTTTAATAGGGAAAAATTATTTAAGTATTTCAAAAATATTTGCCAAAATTCAGGGAGACTCAGAGGACATATATTGTCCATATATAAGAGTTTCAATACTTGGTCATGTTCAAAATAATGGGCTAATCCCTCTAAAACCCTTTCTGGATATTTCAAGCTTTTGAAATATTTACAAAGGAAATATTCTCCAAAAATTCCAAGGAAATTCTATCATGTCACATATGACATATTTGATGATCTTGCCAAGTCCCATGCCTTGGGAAGCAAGAAAACATCATCAAAACCCTTCATAACCATTCTGTCCATATTTGAAGTTTGAGCAACTCTACATTGCCAAACTTTTCCAAATGCTCTCAAACTTGGTGCACATGCTAGAAATGCCTAATAAGGCTTATAGACAAAATGGCACAAGATTTGGAATATAGCAACTTGATCAGATCACCCCAAAACCCTTTCTGTTCAAATGCAAATTTGAACAACTTTACATTACCAACTTTTTATCTGGAGCTTCAAACTTTGTGGGCATGATCAATACCCCAAATGATGAAACTACACCAAGTGGTGCATCAAGGGGAGATGATTAGCTAGACTCATACAAGATGAAGCCATTACTGTTGATTTCTAGGGTTCACCAAAGTTACATTGGCTAGTTTCTTCAAATGAGCCCCAATTTGGTGAAGCACCCTATTTTCACATGTCATTCAATCCTGTTAAGTGACATGGAAAGTGGAGATCATTTGCTTGACCAAACACTGATCAAACACCTTCTGGCTTTTTACCAAAACCCTCTTCTTGATCACTTTCACATTTTACCTTGGCCTCAACTTTCTACCACATGATCAACCAGTTACTGGCTACCTCCAGTAACTTCCCCAGGACCCCAGCTCCATGATTGAGGGGTAAGAACCCTAGTTTACCCTGTTGGACAGCCATTTCTCACCAAGTTACGAGCCTCCTCTTTCTCTCACAGCATCTCCAGAGCATCCAAGGCCATAGGCCATTTCTTTACTCCTCCCTTGACCTTCTAGACACCCTTGGGCACGTTGCACATGACCAAAGCGGCAAGGGCACGAATGTGCCAGCCATTCGGGCGCTCTGGAGCACGCTACAGTGCGCCACCGCACTGTAGTTTCGCCCAATCAGCTGCCCCCGACAGCCTCGGGCCTCCCCCTCGCGCCTCTCAACGCGCCTCGACATCCACAAACACCCCGGCGCTGTCCCCCTCCTCCTGCGCCCTCCAGTGGCCATCGTCGCACGCGCACAGGTCGCCCACAGCACCCACTCCTCGGCCTCACACGCGCGCACGGCCTGGAAGGTTCCCCGCTCCTCCTCTCACCTCAAACGGACGTAGAGCTCGTCCAGCAACGCCGTGGACTCACTCCCCTCACCTCCCGTGCGCTGTAGCGTCGAGCAGGAGTTCGCCGGCGCACTGGACCACGGGGCTCCGCCGTTCCCCTATATATAGGACCCCCCGAGCCTCTCCAAAAGCACCAGCAGCTTCACCACATCTCCCTCAGTCCCCCAGCACCACCCGTTCATCCCCAGAAGGTCCCAGTGCTCGGGATCGACCGGAGCTCCGCCGCGTCGGGCCGCCGGTGATATCGCAGTACGGGCCTCCTCCGCCCTTCCTTTTGCCCGATTTGGAACCCCCACACTCCACTGATGCATTCCCCTCTGTTTCCCCCTTCTGTTGCAGTCGGAAACGGCCGGAGCGACGACCTCCCGACGATCCTCCGCCGCCCCACCTCGCCGCCGGCGAACCCGACCTCCCCGGCGTGCCGCACCACCTCCACTGCATCCGCCACTCGACGCTGATCACGTCCCTGCCCTACGTTGCCGTCGCCGTGGCCAGAATCCTCGCCGGTGAGCTCGCCGTCGCCGTGGCCGTGAGGTTGGAGTTGACAGGCGGGCCCCGCCTGTCATCCTCACCCCTCTCTCCCCCTCCTCTGAGCCACTGACCGCCCGGCCCCGCCCGTCAGGTTTGAAAACCTGACGTGCGCGCGCAGGCGCCCGTGCGGTTGGGCTGGTTCGCCATGGGCCGTGCACTATGGCCCCTCTGGCCCAGTAGCACAGGGGCATTTTCTTTTATTCTTTCTGTAAATATTTCAAACATTTTTACAGAAAAGAATATTGATCCAAATGAAATAATTCCAACTCCTAAATTATTATAATATTCCAACCTATTTAATGGTGTCACTTTCACTCTCATCCATGAAACTTTTCTGTTCTGTTCAAATTTAAATTCAAATTTGAGCAATAAAACTCCTGTTCTAAAATCAATAGATTCCATTCTGTTACTCCAAAACTTCAACTAAGAATTTTCCCCATCTTAGAAATCCCTCTAGTATTTTACAAAAATGATTTTACATTTTTCTGAGCACTTTGATTTTTCTGTTTTATTTGTGGTCTTATTTTTCCGTTGTTATTATGCGACGTATAGATACCGTATTTGACGAAGTTGCTGAAGAAGGAGAAGGAGAAGGATTTGAAGCCTTTGAAGACCAAGCTAATCCAGGCAAGCAGCCCTTTGACCATGATACACTTGTTCTTCGGAACCCGTTTGTTTCCGATGCATGATGATAGGGTTACGATGGTGACCTAGTTGAAACCACCACATGATGCATGCCATGATCTTGATCTTGCTATGTGCTAGATGTTAGTAATGATGCTTAGTGATGCATGTGTGATATGAACCCTCGTGGTTGAAATCCTTGCATAAACCCATAGGGTGCCCCTAAAGCCCGAGGGTGACATTGAGTTAGGTCATCACTTGAGGAAGAAGTGATGTGCCGGTTAATCTAGTGCATGGTGAAATAATGGATTAGATTTATGTGTGACTACCGTCCCAACCAAACATGTGCAACCACACTACCCCTTATGGGACGGGGCTTTATTGATTACTTAGGTCGATACTAGCATGGTGCCCGCATAACTAGTGACGGGAAGACTTGAGGTCTTTCCCGGGACGGGGTCGTGCTTGGATAGACGACCATGACTGTTTTCGCAGGGCACCGGACACACGTTGGTCCCTTCGGGTACGCGTGACATTGAAATTAGGGCAAGTCCCGTGATCTATTATTTGTACCCGAGGGCCGTGTACCAACGAGTGGACTCTATGTTAGTGTCGTCTAAGGAAAGGTAATGACCGGGTGCTTACCCCGGGTACTTGAGGTACCGCGGGTCATGGATGACACAGAAGTTCCGCGGATCTTGTGGGTAAAGTGCGCAACCTCTGAGAGTGTAAAACTATTCGAATAACCGTGTCCACGGTCATGGACAGTTGGGTGGTGCTACTTAAACTATGTCCAGAATTTTACTTCATCGGTGACAATGTGTGTGATGAGTCAAGGTGGTGACTTGACTCGATGAGTTGAATCATATTCATGTTGATATCGGTAACCTGCCATCGAGGTTACGCGAGTTTATTGATGCATAAACTTGATGGTAGAATATTTATTTCTAGCTCTTTTGTAGATTGTTCATTATTGCACTGTTACTTTGTACCACATCATGTGTTGCTTGCGAGTACATTCAAAGTACTCATTGGCTTGCCACTGGTTATTTAATTGGCCAGGCATGGAGGAACAGGAATATGATGAAGAGTTCTTTGGAGACGAACATGCGAACTAGGACGCTATCCCAGTCAGAATGCCTGTAGGGTTAAGGCAGATGGCATGGGTTCTACCTACTATCGAAGACTTCCGCTATTTGAGTTATTCGCTATTCATCCCGTGATGTTTTATCTATGTAAGACTTGGCCATAATGGCCTTAATTTGTGTAAGACGATATGTATGGATGTAAGACTCTTGTTATTCAGCTTCTGTGTGTGCAGTGAGCATTGATCTCTGGGATCACTGTACACGTGCATTCGGTGATCTCGACTTCTAAGTCGGCGTCCCCACAGAGCTGGTATCAGAGCCATCCTGACTATAGGAAGCCTTAGTTATCATGGGCGTTAGTTAGATGAGACCCTTTTTCAAAAAAAAAACCTTCTGAACCTCTCTTCTTTTCTAAACCTGAGATTTCATCAGCTTATTAACCCCTCCTATTCCACCTTTGTAGATGGCCGCTGTACCCGAAGAGCACCTGACCACTGGGTTTCCCTTGCTTCTCGAGGATAGCCTCCAGGAGTGTCAGTTCCGCCGAGCACCCATCCTCACCTACCTTGATCATTGGGTTAGCGACACTGAGGTGGAGTACCATGTGGAAGTGATCGTGAAGGCAAACGATCCTCCCACAAGTTGGTTCTTCGAGGGACCCCAGATGGCAACACTACCACTCGCTGTCGAGGCTGCTGCACTCAAGGCACTAACCCGTCTCCGCGAGCTTCTTCCGGAGATGGCAGCCAAGATGACAACTCGCTTCTTACCTTACCCGAAGGAAGGTGAAGAAGAAAGCAGCGCACTAGCCCCTCCACTGAAGGAAGGACTCTCGCTTCGGTTCGAGACCTACTTCAGTGTATGTGCCGGCAGCTTGGCACAAGACTTGGCCTCGGAATCAATGAAGCTTCGAGAAGAACTTCTCAAGACCAAGGCACTTCTTCGTCGAGCTCAAGAGAAGGCTAATAGGATCAAGAAGGAAGGAGCACCTTCTGGACAATCCGCTATCGCATATCGAGGCGGAAGGCCCTCCGAGGATGTATCTTCCAAGAATGAAGAACCACCTTGGTGACGCCGGATGACGGCAAGGGAATATCGCAAGCTTTTCCCTGCACCACCGACGAAGCACCGTCGTATCCAACTCCTCCACTCCCCCACACCCTCAAGTGACAAGGGGGCTCAGACAGACGAAGACAAGGAGGAAGACCCAGAAGAGCCGGAATACGCAACCGAGCATTCCGCCGCTTAGGCATTATTCGCTACTCGGATATGCCAGTTGTGACCCCTACGGTAGGATAGGTCGTGTAACCCCTATGCGCAGTCGAGTCCTTGTATGGTTCATATGAAACCATCTAGTGTTTGCTTTTGTTGTGTCTGGATGTATGTCGTATTCATCCTTTGGGAATGTGTAAACGACTACATCACCCATTTGGATTTTAATGAATATGTTTTGGCCTTTCGGCCCTTGCATGATTTGATTAGTGTCACACCCACCCCCTTACTAGGCACCCATCTATCTTGCTTTCCCTCTTCCAAGTCATGAGACCTTTTACCGCTCCAACAGGATGCCTGTTGTAACTCGTACTGGTACCTCTACCCAGCAGCCTGAAGCCGGAGCATCCGCTCAGCCAGAGGCAGGCCACGACCAAACCAACGACCAAGCTCCACCACCACCACCTCCTCCGAACATGGACATGGCTCAGCTTCTCCAAGCTTTCCGAGAGGAACGCCAAGCCAACACTGCAGCCCTTCAACTGATTGCTCAAGCTGTCACCAACAACCGCCAGCCGGCGGGGAATGGCAATGAACGTTCCACGTTGGCAGAGTTCAAGAAGCATGCACCGCCAACTTTCATCGAGACTGCTGAACCCCTGGATGCAGACGACTGGATCCGCTCCATTGAGGAAATACTGGAACTAGTCGGATGCACCGAAGACCGCGAGAAGGTGCCTTATGCAGCCCACTGCCTCGGGGGGACTGCTAGAGCTTGGTGGGATGGATTCAAGGTCATGCATGCTGAACAAGACATCACTTGGGTCAACTTCAAGGCAGAATTCCGCAAGGCCCACATTCCTTCCGGAATCATGGCTATCAAAAAGCATGAGTTCCGAGCCCTGAAGCAAGGAAGTGGCACTGTCAAGGAGTACATGCAGAAGTTCAGTGTTCTGTCAAGGTATGCCCCTGAAGATGTCAGCACTGATGCTGCAAAAAGGGAGCGCTTCATGGAAGGCCTCAATCAGACCCTGCAATACTCGCTTGTCATGTGCGACTGCCCATCCTTCCCTGACCTGGTGAACAAAGCACTTATGTTTGAAGACAAGCGGCGTGCTTTGGAAGACACTCGCAAGCGCAAGATGGTCAGCAAGGGAAGTTCCAGCAACCAGAAGCCTCGTCCGTGGCAGTCAGCCCCGGCCAAGCCAACCTATCAGCAACCAAGAGCTCCTGCACCTCGTGCCAACCCTCAGCCTCAGCAGTATGCCAACCCAAGACCAGCTTTCAACCCCAATACCAGTGGTGGCAACAAGATCAATCCAAACCAAGTCACTTGCTTTGGATGTGGTCAGCCCGGACACATCTCAAGGGTGTGCCCCAACAAGAAGCCCGATGCCCCGCGCCCCAATGCGCAGAACCAGGGACAAGGCCGCAGGATGCCACCAAGGAACCCAGCTCCTCGCAATCCACCTAACCATGGGAAGGGGCATGTGAATCACGTCACTGCTGAAGAAGCCCAGGAAGACCCGGACGTCGTGCTGGGTACGTTCCTTGTCAACTCAGCACCTGCAACTGTCTTGTTTGATTCTGGAGCAACGCATTCATTTGTCACTCAAAGATTTGCATTAAAAAGTGGCATGACCCCTACACCCCTGAATAACCCTATGGTGGTACAAACCCCCGGAGCCGAGATGAGAGCCAAGATAGGCTGGAAAGGAGTCGGTATTACCATTAACGGTGTAGACTTCCTAGCAGACCTCATCATCCTAAGATCGCAAGGCTTGGATGTGATCTTAGGGATGGATTGGCTCAGCAAGCACCAAGGCTTGTTAGACTGTGCCAATCGGACAGTCACTATGACCAATGACCAGGGAGTCGAAGTCAAGTTTGCTTCCAACTCCTCTTCCGCTCAAGCCGCTCAAGTCAACTGTCTGTCTGAAGTTGGGCTAGAGCAAGTACCGATGGTATGTGAGTATCCTGATGTCTTTCCGGATGAACTACCGGGAATGCCCCCTGACCGTGACATTGAGTTCATCATCGAGCTCGTGCCCGGAGCAGGACCCATCTATAAGAAGCCTTATAGAATGGGGACGGAAGAATTAGCTGAGTTGAAGAAGCAGCTGGAAGAGCAGCTAAGGAAGGGATTTATTCGCTCAAGTGCCTCCCCTTGGGGATCTCCTGTTCTGTTGTGGCAAAGAGGGACGGTACCATCCGCTTATGCATTGACTATCGTTCCCTCAATGAAGTTACAATCAAGAACAAATATCCACTTCCCAAGATCGAAGATCTGTTTGATCAGCTCAGTGGAGCCAAGGTGTTCTCCAAGATCGACCTCAGATCTGGGTACTACCAGCTGAAGATCAGACCCCAAGATATTCCGAAGACGGCATTCGTAACCAGATATGGCCTGTACGAGTGCACGGTCATGTCCTTTGGGTTAACCAATGCCCCAGCCTACTTCATGTATCTCATGAATAAAGTCTTCATGGAATATTTGGACAAGTTCATTGTTGTCTTCATTGATGACATTCTTGTGTTCTCGAAGTCGGAGGAAGAGCACGAGCAGCATCTGAGGATGGTCCTAGACAAGCTTCGGGAGCACCAACTGTATGCCAAATTCAGCAAGTGTGAGTTTTGGCTGCATAAAGTTGGATTCTTAGGTTACGTCTTGACCGAAGAAGGATTATCAGTTGATCCCGCGAAGATCGAAGCTGTGACCCAATGGCAATCTCCAACGACCGTCAAGGAAGTCAGAAGCTTCCTCGGACTTGCGGGGTAATACCGCAAATTCGTGGAAGGATTCTCTAGCATTGCACGGCCAATGACTCAGCTCCTCAAGAAGGACAAGAAGTTCGAGTGGACGCCAAAATGCGAAGAAAGCTTCCAAGAACTCAAGAAGAGATTGACCACCGCCCCAGTCCTGGCAACACCTGATATTCACAAGGAGTTCGTGATATATTGTGATGCCTCTCGAACCGGATTGGGAAGCGTTCTGATGCAAGAAGGCCAAGTCATAGCATACCTCTCCAGGCAGCTACGACCCCATGAGGAGAACTACGCTCCTCACGATCTTGAGTTAGCGGCAGTAGTTCATGCCTTGAAGACATGGCGGCATTACCTCCTAGGGAAACGGTGTGAGATCTACACAGACCACAAAAGTCTGAAGTACATTTCCACCCAAAAGGAATTGAACATGAGGCAGCGGAGATTGTTGGAACTCATCAAAGACTATGACCTCAGTGTTCAATATCACCCCGGGAAGGCTAACGTGGTGGCCGATGCCTTAAGCAGGAAGGCTTGCTCTTTGAATGCCATTATTCAAGAAAGGCAGCCAGCCTTGTTTAAGGAATTCGAACAATTCAGTTTCGAATTGGTCACCCCTGGATTTCTGGATCATTTGGAAGTCAGACCCACCCTGATGGAAGAGGTCAAGAAGGCTCAAGATGGACATGCAAGCATTGAAGGCATCAAGAAGAAGACGAAGCTAGGCAAGGCCCCAGGATTCTCCGAAGATGAGCACGGGATTGTTTGGTACAAAGGCCGCATCTGCGTACCAAACAACACAGAGCTGAAGAACCTGATTCTGCAAGAAGCCCACGACACTCCATATTCCATCCACCCCGGAGGAACCAAGATGTATCAAGACTTGAAGGCACGATTCTGGTGGCACGGGATGAAAAGAGAGATTGCAACCTATGCTGCAAAGTGTGATGTGTGCCAAAGGGTCAAGGCTGAATATCAGCGACCTGCTGGATTGCTTCAACCACTCAGTTCCTGAGTGGAAGTGGGATAAAGTCGAAATGGACTTCATCACTAGATTACCAAGGTCGAATAGAGGACATGACTCTATCTGGGTCATAGTCGATCATTTGACCAAGGTGGCCCATTTCATTCCTGTCAAGACCACTTATGATGGCAACCGGCTGGCATCTCTCTACATCGACCGAATCGTAAGTCTTCACGGCGTTCCCAAGGAGATTGTGTCAGATCGAGGAACCCAGTTCACCTCGAGGTTCTGGAAGAAGTTCCAAGAAGCCTTGGGAACCAAGTTATCTTTCAGCACGGCTTTTCTCCCACAGACCGGAGGTCAGACGGAGCGAGTCAATCAGATTCTCGAAGACATGCTCCGAGCCTGTGTCTTGGCATATGGAGCCAAGTGGGAAGATTGTCTCCCTTTTGCCGAGTTCTCCTATAACAACAGTTACCAGTCGAGCCTTCAGATGGCACCATTTGAGGTGTTGTACGGACGCAGATGCCGCACACCCCTCAACTGGTCAGAGACTGGAGAAGGACTAGTCTTTGGACCGGATATTCTCCGCGCAGCAGAAGAGCAAGTCCAACTAGTCAGAGAGCGTTTGAAGGCAGCCAAGTCAAGGCAGAAGAGCTATGCTGACACTCACCGTCGGAACATGAGTTTCCATGTCGGGGACCATGTGTACCTGCGAGTAACTCCTCTGAAGGGAACCAAGCGTTTCCACGTTAAGGGGAAGCTTGCACCAAGGTTCATCGGACCCTTTGAGATCACTGCATGACGAGGAGAAGTGGCTTACCAGTTGGAACTACCACCTGAGCTATCCGATGTGCACAATGTATTCCATGTGTCACAACTCCAGAAATGTCTCCAAGTTCCAGACAAGCCTAATCTCTACAAGGATGTTGATCACCAAGCTATTGATCTGCAGCCTGATTTGACCTACCGCGAGAAGCCCATCCGCATTTTGGACGAAGCAGAGCGACGGACGCGAAACCGTACCATCAAGTAATTCAAGGTCCAGTGGAGCAACCACACCGAAGCAGAAGCAACCTGGGAACGTGAAGACTATCTTAGATCCGAGTTTCCCGATCTCTTTTAAGACCTAGTTTAGGAATCTCGGGGACGAGATTCTTGTAAGGGGGGTAGGTCTGTCACACCCTGCATTTTGTAACATGTTATTTGCATCAATGAAGCATGAAAATTTGGACCAGCAAATTTTTTTGGCATCATTTGGCTTTTATTTGGAGTTGAGTTTTTCTTCATGCGTTTTTTTTTTCATGTGCTCATTAAGTCAACTATTACCTCTTGTAGAATTCATCTCCATACCGAAAACTTCTGCCCAATGATCATGCCAAGTGTTATATAACAGTATAGTATTTTCTTACAAAATTAATTTGGCCAAAATGTATTTTATAAATTTAGTTTTTCAAAAACCCCTGAATTGAGATTTGCACTGCAAGTACTTGATTTAGGGAGAGAAAATTATTTCAAAAAGTATATTTGAAACCTAGAAGTCATAGGACTCCCAGAAACCACAAGAGTATAATTTTAAAAGTTATTTTCCTATTTTATTTAAAATCTTTTTCTTAAGGCCAGAAATGGTCTTTAATAGGGAAAAATTATTTAAGTATTTAAAAAATATTTGCCAAAATTCAGGGAGGCTCAGAGGACATATATTGTCCATATATAAGAGTTTCAACACTTGGTCATGTTCAAAATAATGGGCTAATCCCTCTAAAACCCTTTCTGGATATTTCAAGCTTTTGAAATATTTACAAAGGAAATATTCTCCAAACATTCCAAGGAAATTCTATCATGTCACATATGACATATTTGATGATCTTGCCAAGTCCCATGCCTTGGGAAGCAAGAAAACATCATCAAAACCCTTCATAACCATTCTGTCCATATTTGAAGTTTGAGCAACTCTACATTGCCAAACTTGTCCAAATTCTCTCAAACTTGGTGCACCTGCTAGAAATGCCTAATAAGGCATCTAGACCAAATGGCACAAGATTTGGAATAGAGCAACTTGATCAGATCACCCCAAAGCCCTTTCTGTTCAAATGCAAATTTGAACAACTTTACATTACCAACTTTTTATCTGGAGCTTCAAACTTTGTGGGCATGATCAATACCCCAAATGATGAAACTACACCAAGTGGTGCATCAAGGGGAGATGATTAGCTTGACTCAAACAAGATGAAGCCATTTCTGTTGATTTCTAGGGTTCACCAAAGTTACTTTGGCTAGTTTCTTCAAATGAGCCCAAATTTGGTGAAGCACCCTATTTTCACATGTCATTCAATCCAGTTAAGTGTCATGGCAAGTGGAGATCATTTGCTTGACCAAACACTGATCAAACACCTTCTGGCTTTTTACCAAAACCCTCTTCTTGATCACTTTCACATTTTACCTTGGCCTCAACTTTCTACCACATGATCAACCAGTTACTGGCTACCTCCAGTAACTTCCCCAGGACCCCAGCTCCATGATTGAGGGGTAAGAACCCTAGTTTACGCTGCTGGACAGCCATTTCTCACCAAGTTACCAGCCTCCTCTTTCTCTCACAGCATCTCCAGAGCATCCAAGGCCACATGCCATTTCTTTACTCCTCCCTTGACCTTCTAGACACCCTTGGGCACATTGGACATGACCAGAGCAGCGAGGGCACGAATGTGCCAGCCATTCGGGCGCTATGGAGCACGCTACAGTGCGCCACCGCACTGTAGCTTCGCCCAATCAGCTGCCCCTGACAGCCTCGGGCCTCCCCCTCGCGCCTCTCAACGCGCCTCGACGTCCACAAACACCCCGGCGCTGTCCTCCCTCCTCCTGCGCCCTCCAGTGGCCATCGTCGCACGCGCACCGGCCGCCCGCAGCACCCACTCCTCGGCCTCACACGCGCGCACGGCCTGGAAGGTTCCCCGCTCCTCCTCTCACCTCAAACGGACGTAGAGCTCGACCAGCAACGCCGTGGACTCACTCCCCTCACCTCCCGTGCGTTGTAGCGTCGAGCAGGAGCTCGCCGGCGCACTGGACCACGGGGCTCCGCCGTTCCCCTATATATAGGACCCCCCCGAGCCTCTCCAACAGCACCAGCAGCTTCACCACATCTCCCTCAGTCCCCCAGCACCACCCGTTCATCCCCAGAAGGTCCCAGTGCTCGGGATCGACCGGAGCTCCGCCGCGTCGGGCCGCCGGTGATCTCGCAGTACAGGCATCCTCCGCCCTTCCTTTTGCCCGATTTGGAACCCCCACACTCCACTGATGCGTTCCCCTCTGTTTTTCCCTTCTGTTGCAGTCGGAAACGGCCGGAGCGACGACCTCCCGACGATCCTCCGCCATCCCACCTCGCCGCCGGCGAACCCGACCTCCCCGACGTGCCGTACCACCTCCACTGCATCCGCCACTCGACGCTGATCACGTCCCTGCCCTCCGTTGCCGTCGCTGTGGCCGGAATCCTCGCCGGTGAGCTCGTCGTCGCCGTGGCCGTGAGGTTGGAGATGACAGGCGGGCCCCGCCTGTCATCCTCACCCCTCTCTCCCCCTCCTCTCAGCCACTGACCACCGGGGCACTGTGGCCCCTCTGGCCCAGTAGCACAGGGGCATTTTCTTTTATTCTTTCTGTAAATATTTCAAACATTTTTACAGAAAAGAATATTGATCCAAATGAAATAATTCCAACTCCTAAATTCTTGTAATATTCCAACCTATTTAATTGTGTCACTTTCACTCTCATCCATGAAACTTTTCTGTTCTGTTCAAATTTAAATTCAAATTTGAGCAATAAAACTCCTGTTCTAAAATCAATAGATTCCATTCTGTTACTCAAAAACTTCAACTAAGAATTTTCCCCATCTTAGAAATCCCTCTAGTATTTTACAAAAATGAGTTGACATTTTTCTGAGCACTTTGATTTTTCTGTTTTATTTGTGGTCTTATTTTTCCGTTGTTATTATGCGACGTATAGATACCGTATTTGACGAAGTTGCTGAAGAAGGAGAAGGAGAAGGATTTGAAGCCTTTGAAGACCAAGCCAATCCAGGCAAGCAGCCCTTTGACCATGATACACTTGTTCTTTGGAACCCGTTTGTTTCCGATGCATTATGATAGGGTTACGATGGTGACCTAGTTGAAACCACCACATGATGCATGCCATGATCTTGATCTTGCTATGTGCTAGATGTTAGTAATG
Source organism: Secale cereale (assembly GCA_902687465.1). Classification (NCBI taxonomy): domain Eukaryota; kingdom Viridiplantae; phylum Streptophyta; class Magnoliopsida; order Poales; family Poaceae; genus Secale; species Secale cereale. The sequence goes on from LR738714.1 coordinate 262,486,864, forward strand.
AAGCTTAGTGATGCATGTGTGATATGAACCCTCGTGGTTGAAATCCTTGCATAAACCCATCGGGTGCCCCTAATGCCCGAGGGTGACTTTGAGTTAGGTCATCACTAGAGGAAGAAGTGATGTGCCGGTTAATCTAGTGCATGGTGAAATAATGGATTAGATTTATGTGTGACTACCGTCCCAACCAAACATGTGCAACCACACTACCCCTTATGGGACGGGGCTTTATTCATTACTTAGGTCGATACTAGCATGGTGCCCGCATTACTAGTGATGGGAAGACTTGAGGTCTTTCCCGGGACGGGGTCGTGCTTGGATAGACGACCATGACTGTTTTCACAGGGCACCGGACACACCGTTGGTCCCTTCGGGTACGCGTGACATTGAAATTAGGGTAAGTCCCGTGATCTATTGTTTGTACCCGAGGGCCGTGTACCAACGAGTGGACTCTATGTTAGTGTCGTCTAAGGAAAGGTAATGATCGGCTGCTTACCCCGGGTACTTGAGGTACCGCGGGTCGTGGATGACACGGAAGTTCCCCGGATCTTGTGGGTAAAGTGCGCAACCTCTGCAGAGTGTAAAACTATTCGAATAGCCGTGTCCACGGTCATGTACAGTTGGGTGGTGCTACTTAAACTAAGTCCAGAATTTTACTTCTTCGGTGACAATGTGTGTGATGAGTCAAGGTGGTGACTTGACTCGATGAGTTGAATCATATTCATGTTGATATCGGTAACCTGCCTTCGAGGTTACGCGAGTTTATTGATGCATAAACTTGATGGTAGAATATTTATTTCTAGCTCTTTGCTAGATTGTTCATTATTGCACTGTTACTTTGTACCACATCATGGGTTGCTTGCGAGTACATTCAAAGTACTCATTGGCTTGCCACTGGTTATTTAATTGGCCAGGCATGGAGGAACAGGAATATGATGAAGAGTTCTTTGGAGACGAACATGCGAACTAGGACACTATCCCAGTCAGAATGCCTGTAGGGTTAAGGCAGATGGCATGGGTTCTACCTACTATGGAAGACTTCCGCTATTTGAGTTATTCACTATTCAGCCCGTGAGGCTTTATCTATGTAAGACTTGGCCATAATGGCCTTAATTTGTGTAAGACGATATGTATGGATGTAAGACTCTTGTTATTCAGCTTCTGTGTGTTCAGTGAGCATTGATATCTGGGATCACTGTACACGTGCATTCGGTGATCTCGACTTCTAAGTCGGGGTCCCCACACTGACTAGAGCGGTCTTCGCCTGCCAAAGGCTTTGGTGGTGACGTTGCGCCGGGCTCCACGATGACCTCCATTCTGCCGTCCTGCGGTCCTTGGTCTTGTTGCACCGATAATGGAAGCCTTTGCTTGATTCCTTGGGACTCCGCGCCTGCGCTGGCCCCCTTAGCACCAAAGGGGAAACTGGTACACTGCGCCCGCTGGCGCCCGCCTGGCTTAGGTCATCATGGCTAACGTCATGTGAACCTCACAAGGTGCACCTTGCATAGATATCTCCGCTCCTCGGGAGCCAGCCTAGAGAGGCTGCCCCTAGGGAGGTCTTCCGGTCGTCCGCCTTGCGAGGCTTGGCCCCTCACGAGGGTCTTGGGTTGTGGTTGCTGAAGCTGGGCTGTACCAGGCTGCCGATTGAGCCACGTCATTGGCCGCATGCAGGCAAGTCTGGTACCCCCGTTCCCAGGACGCTGACAGTAGCCCCCGGGCGCAAGGTGCGCTCGAACATGGCTTTGAGGCGAAGCCGAGTGGCAAGTGCGAAACGCCGCGGGCCCTAATCACCTGCGGCCTTGGTCGACGCGTGGTGACTTATTGGACGTGGGCGTCTCCGCTTCCCCATGATGCCTTGGCAACTGCCCTCGTCTGACAAAAGGTTGGCGCCCGCTGCCAGGCTTTCATTGCCTTCCTTCGTCTGGTTCCAGATCCCCTTCTCCTTCCTGCCCCAAGAATCTCTAGATCCGCCTGATCTCTCCCCCAAATTCGCAGCCGATGGCACCCGACAAGGTGAAGGCCACTCGCTCGCCCTCCTGGTTTGAGCCTGCCTTGAGCATGCCCACGATCACGGAGAAGAACCTCGCCGATGTGCTCCTGATGACGGTGAACAGCAGCAACGTGGAGAAGGAGCCTGAGCTCCGGGCTGGCTCCGTCATGCCGGAGCCCTCTGGCAGTACTTTTTATCCTTCCTTTATGCACAACGTCTTCGCGGGGCTGGTCCCCCTTTCTCTGACTTCTATGTCGTCCTCCGCCATTATAAGCTTCACGCCCTCCATATTCATCCCAACTATGTCCTTCTTCTGTCGATGTTCGCCTTTTATTGCGAGGCATTCATGGGGGTGATGCCGTCCGTGGCGTTGCTCCACTACTTCTTCTACCTCCGGATCATGGAGGCCCAGCGCTCGGGGTGCGCCAGCTTCATCGTGGCCAATGGGGCCAACGCAATCTCGAGAGCCGGGAAGAAGGCGGATGGCTTCAGGAGCAAGTGGGTCCTCATGGATGCGAAGATCTCCCACCCACGGCTGACGCTGCCGATGGGGCTGCCTGTGTCTCACGATGGGTGGATCGGCGTGAAGCTCAACGACCCTCGGATTGATGTGACGCCCCAAGACCGACGCTTCAGAAGACTTCTGGTTGTTTCGTAATTGTCGTGTGATTTACATTGCTTGTTGCATTTCATCATCGCATCATCCGCATTGCATCGGCACTCGTGCCATCATTTTTTTCTTTCAAAACTTGCATCCGCTCATATTTGTCAGTTCCCTCCTCCTCTTTGTTGACCGTTTCGAGTCCCTCTTGTATGACCCACCTAACCTCTCTACATAGTGCACAAAAGACCTCCTCGCAACTTGTCTGAAATTGCCCCGGACTCGAACCCGGCAGCCATGACTGATGGGTCCGGATCATCCCCAAGCATCCCTAAAACATGTTCGTTTTCTTATTCGGACTTCCTAGCCTATTTATCTCGACTGTTCGATTTTAATCGCATGGTCCAATTAGCCCCTAACCAAAGACACACATGCTATATAGGCAACTTGTCCCATCCAATTACCCCACCTCGCGCCGCCGCCCTCTCCTCAGTTTCTATGGGGTCAATAGCTCATGTGCGACATCTTTGAGGTGCAATGGATGCAGTGCGATGTAGTTGATGAAAATAGCTCTGGTGCTACATTTCAGAAGCCCAAATAGCCAAGGCCCACTCGGGCCATTAAACAGGTCGTCAACGGGAGTGAGGTTATGTTTAAGACATGTGGGTCCGACTTGGCAGTGCATCTAGTCACGGGCCCCACTTGGCAGTGCATCAGGTGAAACGTGTCCCCGTGGGTCCCACATGGCAGTACCCCTGTCTAAAGCCGTTGCTCCCACCCCCTCCTCTTCGTTCTCGGTGGTGAGCCGGCGACGGCGCCGAAGATTCTGTCCTCGGTGACAGCAGCGCGGAGCTTTCGTTCTTGGCGGCGACGACGGCTGTGGTAACTGAATCAGGAACCCTGTCCCGTTCCCCTCCGGCGTACCCCCCCTCTGTGTCGAGCTAGATCTCACCTCTGCATCGCCTCTGTTTCCCTTTTTTGGTCGATTTGATCTAGATTTGGGTGGGTGGGAGGGGGCTGACCGCGATGGAGCCGCCAGAGATAACAACATCGACTAGGTAATCCCTTAATGTGCATCGATTTGTGCCTCGTCTGCTTCCGCTAGCTCGCTAGCTCAGCTCACACTGCTCCACCATTGCAAACAGGGGGGATGGTACTCGGACGTTCGAATTCACTGTGGAATTCCTTCCTTCTAAGGCGAAGCTAGGTGATGGTAGCATGCGGGACATAGAGAGAGATACAATTGTGAAGTGGGAGATCGATTTTGCAGAGATTGATCCCCAAGAACTACAGAGCATGGAAGTGCAGGCCGTGAAGAATGTGGTTGAAAAAATTGGGGAGAGCATTTTTTGGGGTCCAGAGCAAGAGGTAGCATTGTTACGGTTTGATAATTGGAAAGGAGAGTATGTGAGAATTGAGGATGGTGAAGAGATGGTTGATGAAATCAATCGACAAGATGGCTGGACAACCAAACAGACTATGTTTCATGCAGAGCTTGTTGATTTGTAATCAGATTCTAAGGTTGGATATGTTCCCTCAAAATTAGCTTCACGGATGGTAGATGATGATTGGGCTTCAGAGAGGCAGATAATGCCCATTTGTGCAGGTGAAGTGACAGTATTACCTGAGGGAGGTGATGGAGAAGAGGTCTCTGATGGTGTTGTAAGGGTTGTTTCTGTTGATTGGAATTCAGTAGAATTAAATGACCCAACTGATTTAGTTATTCCACCAATGGATGACATTGATATGGCCAAATTTTTTGGCATTCCAGTAGCTGATGAAGATAAGGAGGAGAAGGATGGTGAATCTAGTATGCCTACCGATACTGATGCTAACAGAGAAAGAGCTAAAGATGTGGATGGACAGCTGATGGAAGATGCCGGAGATGATGTAGATGATGCACATGATGATGAGTTGGTAAATGTGTATGACAAGGAAAACCATGTTATTGCAGTGGGGAAGTTGTTCCCAAACATGGATGAGTTTAGGATGTGTTTCAAGACTTATGCAGTCAAACATGAGTTTGATGCCAAGACTAAGTGGACTGATAGAAATAAGTTTTATGCAAGATGTAGAGGTTTTGATGGAAGTGTCAAGCCTTGCAAGTGGTACATATCTGCTAGACGCGAACCTGATGGAAGTACCATTAGGGTGATTCAAATCCCACACCAACATACTTGTATTACAAGTTCACAGAGAGTATCAACCATGACATCACAACTTTGGATTGCAGAAAAGATCACTCCTATTTTAGCCAAGAAACCAAACACTACTGCAAAAAAACTTAAAGTAGACTTGGAAAAGCAATACCCCATTAAGGTGAACTATAACACGGTGTGGAAGGCAAAACAAAGGGCAATGAAACAATTATATGGTGACTGGGCAAATACTTCTAGGATTCCTTATAATTTCAAAGCAGAGGTGGAGAAAATGTCACCTGGCAGTGTTGTGGAGATAGATACTGAGGTAACACTTGATGGAAGAGTGCTTTTCTCTAAGTTTTTTATGGCTTTAAAGCCTTGCATTGATGGCTTCAAGGCAGGGTGTCGTCCATATTTGAGCATAGACTCATCATTTTTAACAGGCAAGTGGAATGGTCAATTAGCAGCTTGCAATGCTTTGGATGGACACAACTGGATGTTCCTTGTTGCTATTGGCTTATTTCAGTCAAAGACAGAGGTCTCGTGGACATGGTTCATGATGCAGTTGAAAAGATGCATAGGGCCAGTGTCACCTTTGGCAGTCCACACAGATGCATGCAAAGGGCTAGAAAACATAGTGAAGAATGTTATCCCCCATTGTGAGTAGAGGGAGTGCTTCGGCCATATGTGGATGAATTTGATCAAAAAATTCAGAGGGGAAGAATTTGGTCGCATGTGGCCAGCAGCAAGATCTTACACTAAACAGACACATTCATATCACCTTGGTAAGATAATGACAGCATGCCCTGAGTTTGGTCCATGGGTGAACACCTACCATTCTCTATTATGGTATAGGTCAGGATTTAACACTGCCATCAAGTGTGATCATATCAACAACAACTTGGCAAAAAGTTTTAACAACAAGGTGAAGCAGTTAAAAAATTTGCATGTGCATGACATGGTTGACCAAATCAGGATCATGATCATGCGCTTGTGGGAATTGAGAAGAAGGATTGGTGATTGTCTACAAGGGGATAAGCTTCCTGCAGTGGTACAACAGGTGGTCAACAAGAGCAGAAATCTTTCACATTTATCTGTTGAAACATCTTCTGTGTGGGGTGCTAAAGTTAGAGATACCAAAACTGGTAGAAGGCATGTTGTTAACACTGAAATGCATGGTTGCACTTGTTTGGAGTGGCAACACACTGGGAAACCATGTGATCATGCCATACTTTTCTTGGCCTCCCGACCGAAGATAACACCCATATTTGCATGAATATTACTCAGTAGCAAGATTCAAGGCTGCATATGCAACTCCAATTCCAGCACTTATAGATCAGTCTCAGTGGCCTGAAGTGAAAATTGAGTTTTCCATGTGTCCTCCCCTAACAAAAAGAAAGGCTGGCAGGCCTAAGGAGAGTAGATTCAAGGCATGGTTTGAGAAAGGTGGGAGTAGCAAAAAGGGCAAGGGAAAGAAGGATGCAAAGCCAAAAAGGTCCCAGAAAGGTAACAAAAATAGATGCAAGTTGTGCCAGGAACTTGGGCACTGAGTTGGATCTCCCAAATGTTGTTACACTCCTGAAAGGCCAAAGTATGTGGGCATATGTTTGCATTGTTTACTATTTTGTTGCATTTTTCAATTACTAACCAGTTGACATGCTTTATATTTTTAGGAGGAAGCGTGCAGGTGAGCCCCTTGTTGTTGAAGAGTGTTGGCCAAAGAAAAAGGCAAGAGGCAATGGCTGTAGAAGAAAGAGAAGTTTTGGTGAAACAATGCACATTCAACCAGACTTGGATGGTGTGGTGCAAAATGAGCAAGACTTGGATGTTGTGGTGCAAAATGAGCAAGACTTGGATGTGCTGCTGCAAGATGAGCAAGATTGTGATGTTCTGCTGCCAACTAAAGATATGGGTATCTCTGAAGATCCTGCTGCAGTCAACAGTCAGACTGAAGAAACTGATGGTGCACACCAACGACACTAAAATTGCAGTCAACAATCAGACTGCTCTCGAGGATCAAACTGAACCTCAGCGTGTCGAGGTTCAGGCTGAAGAAGCCCATGTTGAGGTACACACCGAAGAAACTGAAACTGCTGTCAACATTGAGACTGAAGACACTGATCATGAGGGTGTTGGTGAGGTGTTGAAAAGACCAGTGAAGAAAACCAAGATGATCAGTGAACTTGTGTGTGTAGTAAAACCAAAAACAAGAAGTGCTAAGGCGAAGAAGGGCACACGACGTGGTAGGAAGAGGTAGAACCGAGAACAGTTTGAAATTTTGGGGCATGTAATAATATTTCTAAATTGGTGCGTACTGGTTGTCACTATGTATGCCCGTATTTCTATTCGAACTTGTTTGTTGGTACTTTGTCTAAACCAGCCAAATAAAATTCAAATTCAAATTCAAATTTGGGCTCAAATTTGAATTAGGGATGGGGTATTGATGTTTTAGTGCAATCTAAAGTACCTCAACTGAAATATGTTTGCTTGCTGATCATTGCGATCCCTTTTGGTAAGTTGAACTCATAGTCATGAAAAGTTTGTTTCAAATGACCTCCAAAGGTAGGGTAAACGACCTCATATTTAAGCAAGTTTTTTTGGCACCTTGTCTAAACCAGCCAAATAATTTTCCTACACATCTATTCTACCTATATAGTGTAAATCTAAAGTGTCACTATTTATTGAATTAATTTTCTATTATTTCATTTGTTTTAAACAAGGTTTAATAGAAAATTATATATAAAACAAGTTTAAAACATGGAAATGAGAAAAGTAAGTTAAGATCTTTCTTAGTCAATCCAAAATGAAGTTTTGGTGGGTTTTCACACTTTTCATTTTCAAAACCCCACCTACTCTCGGGTGCCCACTACTCTCTCCCTTGAACTCCATACTACATTGCTCGAGGAATGACAATTTTGTTAAGGATTTTTCGTAAGAATGTATGTAAACCATATTTATATTTTTTTTCTCGTTAATATACGACATAATCAGACTATGTGCGCAAGCTTTATATATTTTTGATTTTTTTTCAATTAGTTATGCTCAACCCTAAGCAGTCAAAACCCCTCAAAACCCCGCACACTGCTGGGTCATCGATCGTTGTGTGTGGATGGTTGAGATCAGGCGCTAGGGTTAGCTATAGTGTGCATCGATCCGCATGAGACGCGCTGATTGGTTGAATCGGTGGGGTTTGGATCAGCCTCTCTCGTTGGGGCATCAGGATCGTTCGTTTCAATCCAACGGCACGAGTTGACGCGGTGCATGGACCAAGCCTACGCAGTGCCCTTTCCAGCGTTGCATGCATGCCGTCGACGTAGTAGCCCTGGTCCGCCACCCCTATCGACGCAATAAGCTGTCGCATGCCTACCATTAGAACCGATGCAGCGTCGCATCAAAGCAAGCACCCGGTCACAATGCAGCATCCAGACCCCGATGAAGACAACCAAAAAAGCCAACGGTGCAATGCGTGCGGTGCATGGCGTGCTCCTCTTTGAGGACACAATGGGCGGCCCGGACACAATACTGGCATGATGGTCAATGCAGTTCAAACGGCGTGCTACGCATTACAAGATGGGCAAATGAAGGCGTCCATTGTTGTCACGTCTCCCATCGACCGACCGGTGCCCTCTAGCAAAGCCCTAGGGCAATTTAATGGGCTACGGCATGAATGCAGGGGCGGCACACGCAGAGAACAGGGCAGGCCTGTCCCCTTGACCCACGAGGGACAGACGCGTGCGTGAGCCCTTCCCCCTTGACCCGCGACCGGTGGCACAAAAGCGTCGCAGCCCGTTTCCCACGATCGTTTACACACTTCATGGGGCGCCACCAAACACCGCCCGCCCATTAATTCTACGGGGTGAAACCACGTCGTACTTGGGATATTTAAGCCGGGCACTATCGTCTTATTCTCCCTCCTCATCCATACCCCATCCTCTGCCTCCTCTGCCCTACTTCTTCCTTCTTCTCCATCAAACCCGATCGAGCCCTCGAGCCTCCTCGCCACCATGCAGTACAACGGCCCCACCTACCGCTTCCCCCCCAACCGTGCCGGAAAGGCTCTACCCGGCCGGAGTGTATGTAGAGAAAACCCTTAGGATTTGGGCGATCTCGCGGTGGAGGGTCGCAAGGGAGTTAACGGAGTTCTTCCTTGCGGCTGGCTTCCGCCATCCCCCCCGCGGCTCTCCTCGGATGTACCATGTTGAGGAGGTCAACCACAACGGCGTTGTGGTTGGGCTCCTCGCCACGTTCACTAACCCTTTAGATGCTTTCCACCTCCTCGGGCAAGCGTATTGGGTTGGTTGTGAGTTCATAGCTTTCACCACCTACAATATCTTAACCGACTTCAACATCATCTTCCCCAACAACGGTGTGATGCACACACTCCCGTACCCCATCAACAACGAGGAGGAGTGAAGGGCGGCGCCCGGAGGAGCGAGGTGGCATTGTTCACCCGGAGGAGGAGGAGAAGAAGAGAACCTGAAGAAGAACCCGCGTTTGGAGCCCCCCGATCTATCCAACTTGCTATATATCTATCATATTAGTTTTTTAAAGTTGTAATCGTTATGCTACTATTATTAAGTTGTATTAGTATTTTAAGTTGTAAGGCTATCGTGGAGTTGTAAGGCTATCGCGGAACTATGGGATGCAATCGTTATGCTACTATATATATATTTTGTGTTTCATGCTATTATTTATAGATTGCTATGGTTTGTGCTTTATGTATTGCTATGGGTTTCTACGGGCCCGGGTTGCTACACCCCAATCACCACACACACCATCTTGCCCTCAAAATATTGGCCAAACCATGGACATGCAACTAGGAAATGCAAACTAATTTACTTCATGCAAGCATGCAGCTCATTTAGTTCATGGAACCATAGACACGCATAAAAACAAGTAACATTTAGTTTTAGTGCATCAAAAAATGATCCATCACAAAATTTAGTGCAAGAAAAAGGTCAAAGTAAAAACAAGTAACATTTTTTTGAGACACAAAACAAGAAATATTTTATTTGCCGAAGTTAGAGGTGGGCTGCTGCCCTACGTGGGTGGGCTGGTGCCCCTACGCGGGTGGGCTCGTCTTGGGCATGGTTATTTTCTCATGGCCCATTTTCTCATGGCCCAACATCTATTCGGCAACCCAGTTTTGTTTTTTACTAGAAACTGAATTTGGGTGTGTACTCTGTTAACTAAAGAACAAAAACAGAGGAAACAGAGCATGAACATTGAATAGGGCCCCTGAGAATGCCCCCCCCCCCCTGAGAATATCATTACAATAATTCAAGCAAGTTTTGCTTCACACAAATTCCAATTCATCTACCACTGAAACTGCCCCTGAAATTGAAACAGATGACGAACTGAAGAACTGAAACAGAGTGGAGAAGACATGTCAAATTCGTACAGCGCAACACTTTTATTCAAACATCCATATCATTAAGATTACAAATGATGCCCAATCTATTCACTAACGACTAGTTATCATCATATAAACAAATGCGAGAGCAATTACACAAACATAAAAAATTTCGGCCATCAAATTGCCCTGCTTCTTCAATTCAATTAGTTTCTTCATCTGCTTGTTCAGCTTCTTTAGCTCTGCCATCCCTCCTGCATCCCCCATAGTAGCACCAATGGAATTGCGAGATCCAGGGGCCCCAGATCCAGACAGGCCAGATCCAAACTTCTCCGCCTCCAACGGTAAATCGAGCTCCCCTGATGCACCCTCCAGTTGAATCCGCTCTATGTACTCATCTAGCCACTCAAAATGGGCGCATTGCTTCAATTTCTGAAATCGGAAAGATGAACCCTAAATCCCAAATCCAATGAAAAATATGAAATTGGGAGACAAAAAACAAAATTGGCATATTGAGAAGTAAAATCTCACCTTTCCCTGCTCTGGTTTGCTCTCGCATTTCACGAATTCCCGCCCAAGGTTGCCATTCTTGTCGGTCATTGTGACTAGCCGCTTCAGGGGTGCGGTACGTGGGCATGCAGGGGACCTTGTCATGGGCACTTTGCCATAGCGCGGCCATGAGCGGCGGGAGGCTGTAGTAGAGATCGACATTGCTAGGTCGCGGCCCGGAACGACATTGTTGCGCGTCGTCGCCGGAGAAGAACAACAACAATGGTCGGGGAGCGGGGCGAGGATGGGGGGCGAGCTCGGGTAAGTTAGTGGGTCCCACGCTGTGGCTCGGCCTCTTTCGTACCAATGCTAAGCTAGATAAGTTAGTGGGTCCCACGCTGTGGGTCCCGCTTTGAGCTGGATAAGTTAGTGGGTCCCACGAAGTGGGTCCCGCTTTGTTACGTATGGGCTCACCTGATTCGAGTTTTAAACATGTTTCTTTGGATTAGGCAGCAGTGTCGCATGGCAGCTATTTTTTCCAACGCAGATGTCACATGAAAGCCATTACAGCCAACAAAGTCACACTCCTTCCAATTCGCATGAAAAACGTCGCATGGGAGCTATTGGCCCGTTTCTGTGCGCAGCCAACCAGCCTCCACCTTCCTCGGATTTAGCCCCGCATGCAACCAAATCCAATTCAAGCACGCATTGATCCATTCACCTCAGCTGTCTGCGTCCCATCGGAAGGCCAGGAAGCCACCTGACGCGCTCGTCTTGTGCCCCGCAGCTGCATCGATCCAGATCCAGGCGAGCTCGTCCCCGAGCTCCACGGCGCCACTGTTCCAGTATGCCTTCGGTGATCTCCCCGAGCGACCAGTGTTGTGGCCTCTCTCTCCTTCGGCCGGACCTCCCCACCACGTGCGCCTCCCGTGCCAACCCGACGAGGCCCTCCACCTCGCACGTCGTACCTGCACGTGCACGAGCGCCATGAACGAAGGAGCTTCTCCACCGCCGCCAACCCCGCCGGCGACCACGACAAGGACCGCCGTGCCTCCACTTCTCCTGCCCCTTGCCTTCTACTCCCTCCGCTCACATCTCTCTCTCTCTCTCTCTCTCTCTCTCTCTCTCTTTGAACCAGGCCGCCGCCGCCATGGCCGCGCCCGAGCAGCTCCAGCCTCGCATCAGCCCTCCTCAACCTGCTCCGCATCGGTTCCACACCACCTCGTTTCAGATCCATGCGCAACCGCACACCGCGGCCCCGCGCCAAGATGATGTTGTGCCTGGCCTCCTCTGCCTCGACCCTACACAAGGAAGACGACGAGTAGAGGTAGCACTCCTGTTTTCCCACCGCACGCACGTTTTTTTTGAGGAATCTCGTTGTCTTTATTGATTCATGATAATGTTCATAGGTACACGGTTTGGGTGATGAGGAATGCCCAACCAAATATGTCTACCTATATCTGGATTACAAGCAAATTTAGCAAGATTATGAGCCTCGAAATTAAAGTTCCTACGCTCAAACACAAAAGAACAAGACATAAAACTATCTTTGCGGTTCGTTATTTCATGTATAATAGCCGCATTGGGACCAGCTGTCCCTTCGTTGATGTCCTGCACCACACCTTGGCAATCTGATGCCACTCTGATATTCTGCTCATGGAGATCTTCAGCCAACGCTAGAGCCTCCCGACACGCGTAAGTGTCCAAAATTTTCGGGTCACGTACGCCCCCTTATACCATCGTCGACGCTCCAAGATATCTGCCATTTGTGTCACGGCAGACTGCAGCAGCAACTCCCACTCGCCTGTTTCTTGCTAGTGCCCCATCAACGTTGATCTTTTTTAAGCCAGACGGAGGTGGAATCCATCGCCGCTGCTGCTCCCATGCCACCTGAACTTGCGCCCTAGGCTCACATGCAATAGCTTGATGTAGCTCTTGAAGATAAGAGTCTACAAAGGAAACAGTCTGGTGTGGGTTTTGGAAAAGAGATTCATAGATCGCCTTGTGCCTTGCATACCACACGGCTCATAATGTGACCCTCATCCTCGAGAAGCTTGCGTGGTCTAGTTCCTCATACAGCTCAAAAAGCCAATTCTTCGCGCTTGGCTCCATATTTGCCGTCATCTTGGACACAATGCTTTCATCTGTTAATGCCCAAACACATCTCGACATCGTGCAAGACAGGAGCGCATGTCTCCATGAGTCTTGGCAGCCACACAGAGGGCAAGCACTTTGAGTTGCCATATTCCTTCTCTATAAAACGTCTGTAGTTGCTATAGAATGGCGTGCTAGACGCCACAGAAATATTCTCACCTTCGATGGCACTTTCAGTTTCCATAGATCGCTCCAGGCATTCTCTTCTCTGGAGGTAGATGAAGCACCTCCTCTTCCTTCTAACCAAGTTTCTCTCTGTAATTTTGTTGTGACAAGTAATTTGTATGTCGAGCTTACCGTGAACTTGCCCTTCCTGTCAGGATTCCATGCCCAGAAATCCTCAGTGTTGCGAGTGCACACCGGTATCTGTAGGATAGCCTCTGCATCAATGGGTAGGAAAACTGAACGTACCAAGGGTTCATTCCATGACGCCGTAGCTGGGTGCATTAGGTCAGATACTCTCTCTGGCGGTGACTGGACCAGTGACGCAATCGGCCTCGGTGCTGTTTCTTTAGGTATCCAATTGTCCTAAAAAATACTAGTGGATTGCCCGTTCCCAATCCTTCTGATAATTCCTTGCTGCAACACATCCCGGCCCTCAAGGATAGCACGCCAGATCTGTGATTGCCGAGACCCCAGCTCCGCCTCAAGGATTGTAGAGCTTGGGAAATAAGATGCTTTCAAAAAATTTAAACTTAAAGTTTCTGGTTCCTGAAGGACTCTCCACGCTTGCCTAGCGAGAAGTGCCAGATTGAACAGTTCAAGATCTCTGAAACCTAAACCTCCCATGTATTTTGGTTTGGTCATACCATCCCATGATACTCATGCTGGTTTGCGTTTGCCTTGTTTGCAGCCCCACCAAAACTTTCCAATGATAGTTTTTATATGATCACACAGGCCTCTTGGCAATTTGAAATAAGACATTGAAAATACCGGAATAGCTTGGGCTACTGATTTTATGAGTACCTCCTTTCCTCCTACTGACAAGCTCATCCAACCGTTCACCTTATTCCAAACCCGATCACTCAAATATTTGAAAGTCCCCTTTTTGGAATGCCCCACATCCGACGGCATACCCAGATATTTGTCATTAAGTGATTCATTGGTAACTTGCAAGAAGCCCTTCACATCATTTCGAACTATTTCTGGACATCCTCTACTGAAAAAGATTGTTGACTTGTCCCTGTTAATTCTCTGTCCCGATGCCATACAATATTTATCCAATAGGTTTGAAACCGACTCCGCTCCGTTGATACTTGCCTTGAAAAAAAGCAGGCTATCATCCGCGAATAAGAGGTGGTTCACCGGCAGAGCCGATGGTGCCACCTTAATGCCGCTGAGCTGGGATGAATCGTTCTAAGATTTTAGTAGGCACAAAAGGCCCTCTGCTGCCAACAAGAAAAGATACGGTGAGATCGGATCTCCCTGTCGAATACCACGTGTAGGTTTAAACATTTCTTGACTTAACCCCATTAAACATCATAGAAAAAGATACTGAACTTATCATGCGCATGATAATCGTGGCCCATTGAGGAGCAAAACCTAGTTTCTCCATAATAGCACGCAGGTAAGTCCACTCCACCCTGTCATAAGCCTTCATCATATCTAATTTTAAAGTGCAATAGCTATTAGCTTTTGATCTGTTCCTCTTCATAAAGTGAAGACATTCATAGGCTTAAAGTATGTTATCCGTGATTAGCCTTCCAGGCACAAAAGCAGATTGCTCTTCAGAAATTATGTCAGGAAGCACCGCCTTCAACCGGTTTGCTAACACTTTTGAAGCAATCTTATAAAAGACATTGCACAGGCTAATGGGACGAAACTGTGAGAGCATGACGGGATTTGTTACCTTTGGGATCATCACTAACAAAGTATCATTAATCCCCTCGGGGCTTTCCTCTCCCCTGACAATACCAAGAACAGCCCTCGTAACAACCTCTCCACACACATCCCAGTGTCTCTGGAAAAAATGCGCCGGAAATCCATCTGGGCCCGGAACCTTTGTTGGGAACATTTGAAACAACGCAGTTTTAACCTCTTTCTCATCATAAGGAGCCAACAAACTCGCGTTCATAGTTGTCGTTACTTTCAATGGAGCATGATAAAGCACATCCTGCATGCCTTGGACAGCTTCTGACGTGTAGAGATTCTTATAGAAATCAAGCGCTAATTGTTGCATCTCCGTGGGTTCTTCAGTAAGCTGACCATTTGGTTTTTGAAGTGATTTTATCAAGTTCTTTCTCCTCCGCGTCGAAGCCCTCATGTGGAAGAAATGTGTATTTCTATCCCCTTCTGATAGCCATTGTACTCTCGACCTCTGTCACCACATTATTTCTTCTCTCATGTAGAGCTCGATAAGTTTGTCATTAATTTTTATTTCAACGTGCGACGGCCCCGTCCTCTGTGGCTGGCTCCGCAATCGCTCAAGCTCCTTTTTTAACTTCTTTATCTCACCTCGAACACTGCCAAATGTCGTTCTGGACCACTCCCCTAGATCCTGTGCAAGATCCGCCAGTTTCCTGCGCACACCCTCCACCGATGGATTATGACCATCGAGCTCCCATGCAGATCGAACGGTAGGCCTTAATTCTGCATGTGTGTCCCACATTGCCTCATAACGGAAAATCTTCGCTCCCTTCCTCCCTTGTGTCGATGCTAGGCTCAGCAATATGGCATTGTGATCGGACGTAGCTGATGTAATATGCTGCACCTCTGCCTGGGGGAAGTTTTGGCACCAATCTACCGTCCCTAGAGCTCTGTCCAATCGAACTCGCGTGTACGTGCCACCAACTACTTTTTTCTCATAAGTCCACCGAGTACCAGTATAACCCAAGTCTATGAGGCCGCAAACATCCACGGCATCTCAAAAGCTTTGTATCTGCACTTGGCTTCTAGTGCCCACTCCATCATGTTCATCATGCTGAAGCACCTCATTAAAATCACTAATGCAGACCCAAGGCATCTCCTGCAAGTTTATCAGGTTCTTCATCGTGTCCCATGTCTGATGACAAAGGTGGGTCTGAGCCTCCCCATAGAAACATGAGAGCCTCCAAGGCGCCCCCCCAGATTAGAAACCTTTGCAGCAATGTGATACCTCGAATAACCCAAATTTTCAATCTTTATTTCATTATTCCAAAACATAGCCAAACCTCCACTTCTTCCGGAGGAATCAACAGCAAAAGCGTTATCAAAACCTAAAGTACTTGGTAAGTTTTCAGACCTAACCCTAGAAATTTGGGTTTCAACTATGCAAAGTATTTTAGGGGCAAACTTTCGCGCCAATTCGCGCAGCTCTTGAATTGTCGGGGCGTTGCCAATCCCTCGACAATTCCAGCATAACAGATTCATTGCGCCCGGCGGTCCTCCGCCGGGGAGGCCGCCGATAGTGCATCATTCTTCTTGGTCCGTTTCACCTCTTTCCTTGGCGAGACATAGACAGGCGGCAGCGGGGGAACCCAAACAGGCTTTTCAGATAGTACAAGAGTTGTAGAAATCCCTGGATCCACAACATCTTCTTTCCCGTCGTGGGACTGAGCTGTCCCTGAATGTTGGTTTTCCAACTATTGTCTCTTATTGCTTACCACCGCTGCTTCCAATGCCATAGCAGACGGCACACACATCATACCATGCGGCTCACCTGGCCCTGATGCACCGGGAGACTGTCGTTTCTGCACTTACAACTTGCTGTCCTACTTCATTGCGAGGTTCGTTTTGGTGAGCGTTGAAACGCCAGCTCTGATTGGGATTGCGTTGCTCAGTCCCCCTGCCTCTCCCTCCGACATTCCTAGGGCCTCTTACCCTCTGATTACCAAAACCACTTCTTCCCGATTGCGTAAAGTGTACATTGTCAGCCAAAACAAATTCTCCCCATTCAAACTTGGTTTCATCATGAACGCCATAACCGCACTCCTCATGCCAATGCCCGCATTCACCACAATTAAAACAAAAAACTGGCAATTTCTCATACTTTACTTGGTATCTAACTCTTTCATCTCCCTTCTTACCAGTTACAAACCTCTTAATCTTTGCATTGATGTCTATCTTCACCCTTACCCTAACAAACTCTCCGAAGAAGCCTGCTGGTAGCATAAGCTGGACCTCCTCCACCTCGCCAATGCGAGAAGCCATCCCCCTAACTGCAGGTTCAATCAAGAAGTTGTCAGGTAGCCGATGAATTTGAGCCCAAACCGCCAATCTGTCCAGCTTGAAGTTATCAGGGTTTTTGAAGCCATCGTACTCCTCCATGATCACAGCCTGGTCTCTGAAAAGACAAGGCCCCTCAATCATGGCCTTATTCCAATCACCAAGGCATCCGAAGTGTGCTGTGAATAGGTTGTCCTTGATCTTCCTCCAAACCACCGTTTTCGCTGGATTCCATGCCGCACGCATGTCACCATATAAAGCATTAGGGCTAAAGATCCTAGAGGTGTGCACCCTGACTATAGCAAGCCACTTCGCCGGCTCACCAAGGTCCAGCAGCTCCTCCTCTGGCCCAATGTAAGAAGCTCCCCCGGCCCAGTACAATTCAGTTTCGGCCCGTATCATGTTTTTTTTCCTCTCTGCGAATTTGTCTAATTCCTAGAGACTACTAGTTTTACAGAAAACACTCTGTTGTTCATGCATTTAATAACTTCACAAGCATGCATCATATGTAAAAACTATAGAGATGTAAAATGCTTAGAATTTCATCTAGTTTCATAATTTGCAACTTTCATCCCTGGTTAAAATGTTTACACTTAATGTTTGTTTGATTTTCTTAAATGCCATGCTAAAACGGTTTAATTCATAACTTTTAAACCGTAGCTCGGTTTTAAATAAACTTTATATGTAAAATATCTACAAAAATACATAGAATAATGCGGTGTACTTTATTTCCCCGTTTAATAACTCTAAAATATGGTTTAGGCAAAACAGCACCAAATTTGAAATATGACATGTGGGGATTTTTCCGAAGTTGTTGTTTGTTATTTCCGGCCTCATTTAAACTGCCTAGATAGTTAGTTTACTTATGCTTAACCTCTTGCCATGTTAATTAAGATTTAATATTGTTGTCTTCATAAACGAGATCAAAGTAAACATGTGAATGTGGTGTTTCGTCAACATGCAACTCGTTGCATATTGAGCTCCACTTAACTTGTAGTATTGTTTGATGCACTTTGCCATGCCATGCTTATTTAAACTGGACATGCATCATACTTGTTAGTGCATCATGCCATGTTTATGCTTGTGTGTTTACCATGTTGTTTGCTCCTTTCCAGTTTTCTTCTCTCGTTAGCTTCGGTTTCGTTCCGGAGTTGTGAGGATTCTTTCAACTACGTCCGTTTGTGTTCTTCATGGACTCGTTCTTCTTCCTTGCGGGATCTTAGGCTAGATGACTGTTCCTTGAGTGCTCCTCATGAGTGTTGGTACAAACTAGAGCGTCGTGCGGGGCCGCCCCTTGGCAACTTGGGATATTTTGGCACATGTACGCTTAGCTTATCCGATGTGGCCTGAGATGAGATACGCGCGGCTCCTACCGGGGTGTCGGCACGACAGGAGGTCTTGCTGGACTTGTTTTACCATTGTTGAAATATCTGGTGCACCGGGATTTTGAGTCTGATCGGGTTGTCCCTAAGATAACAGATTTTACAGGCTGATATCCCTTCATTTTTTTTTATTTTTTTTGAAGAAACAACAACGATGTGGGCGTTTATGTCGTCGGAGATGGGCAGCGCGCGGCTCGAGCTAGCAAGGATCCGACGACCCTGTGGCCTCCGGTGATGTTGCGGTGCAGGACGATGTTCAGGGTGGCATGGAGATACGTCGGAGGCACCGGAGAGGTTGCTCCCATCTTATGGTGCCCAAAAAGAGCTGCCGGAGTTCGTCGGGGCGGCGACAGAGCTCGGGCTACGCCGTTCTTTTGCTCCTATTGCAAAACCGAGTGGCACCAGGGTTCAGAGGGGTGTGCCTTGGCTAAATACGAATGAAGGAAGAAATATGTCGGTACCACAAACATTCACGTTCGTTGACCAGACTTGCGCACAAGTGCGCGACGAACCACACTCCTAGCAGCTCGGCCAAGCCAAATACAAACTAGAGAAGCCGCTCTTGTGAAATCAAGGAGCGCATTAAGAAGACTATGCCAACATACAAAAGAGGTATCCTTTGTTGGCTAGGCGAGGCCAGCAAGGTCGATACCACGACTAGGGGCGAGGCCAAACCACGCAAGTGCGTCTCCAGAGATGACTGGGACCAAAGAAAACACCTCCCAGAGAAGGCCCAACAAGCCCTGTCCCGGTAGGCACAGGCCAGCCGCCACTGCTCCACCGCACCGAGATGATAGTCACTTATCGGTGCGGTGTCGAGCCCTTGTGCGGCTAGCAGGCCCTTCCCACGCATGTGGTGGCTTGCTGGAAGGGGGATTACCATCATTTGACACCCGTCCTAGAGGCGTGTCACTCTAATAAGAAGTAGTTAGCCAAGCGGTGGAATGAGCTTGCTGGAGATGCCTCTCTATGCTTCCCCTAAGGTAGCATTTATGCCATTTTGTCCTAGGTGTGAGAGTTAGGTATGATAGCATTGTTAGCTATCTAATCACAAGATAATGTCTATTTTGTCACTGTGGTGGCCCCTTGAGCTATAAAAGGAGGCCCAAGGCAACCTAGACAAGGATTCGGACTTTCGACCACCTTACACTTGTATGCACGTAGCTGCTCTCCTCTAGGCAACCTTGCCGGACTTGAGCGATCCTTGTCCTCATGTTCCTCCATCCAATCCACCAAATCAGGACTAGGGTATAACGCTTCTGAGCGGCCCGAACCTGGGTAAAAAACTAGAGTCTCGTTGCCATGCTGCCTTGCCATTTCCGCTCATTGTGCAATGTTGTCCCCCTGCCGAACCACAAAGGGGCCCGTGGCCCCATAGGTGATCATGTCCATACAGCACGACATCTCTAGCGTGCCAGGTAGGGGGGATCGCTTGTGCGAATCCAAAGTAGCAAACGACACTTTGATCTTCATCAACGTCTTCTTAATCCATGGCTCCGAAGAAGAAGAGCAATGCTGTAGCCCAGCCTTCTCTTTCGAAGGTCCCGTCCCATACACCCATCGCCACTGTGACAGCGGCGGGTGTCGCAGGCGCCATGCCCAACGCGGCTGACGTGGGTTGTACGGCTACTGCATCGCTCGGAGCGGGAGGAGGAGGCGGAGTGGGCATCATCACCAACCCTCCGCACGATGATGGCGCGAGTGTCGCACCCCCTCTCCTCCGCCGTACTAGCTAATGCAGCCACCGTAGCGGTGGCACCCGCTCCGGAGCAAACCACGACCCCCTGGCCACCCCGGCCGGGGAGGCTGCTTCAAGGCACCCCCTCACACCATGCGAGACAAGAGGAACAAGACGCCGAGCGGCGCCGTCGGTTAAGCACTACCGCGTCCGCATGACGAGGCCCCAAGGGATCAAGAACAAGACCCTCAAGCGCAGCTCCCTCGATGCCAAACCGCTATGGTACTCGGTACGCGGTGGCCAGAGCATGACGCCGCTCCTACTGGCTCCGCAAGGAGCCACGCGATGTCGCATTCTGCTTCTCATGCCAAGCCACGGATGGTTGCGGAGGCGATGGCGTGAGCTCAGCTGATGTTGAACTTTCCTCCAGCTCCAGACAAGATGGACGAGTGGAGAGCCACCATCCAAAGCTTGATCATGTTCTTTGAAGCAAGCAAGTCTCAACAAGCAGAACCTTTGCGGCGTCAGCAAGCTAGGACGGCGGCCCGGTCCGCTGGCCGCGTGGAGAAGACTGCACCTATGGTGCAGTCTCCTTCATGACAATAGCCCCAGCGCTAGCCGCGACAAGGGCAGCAAGTGCAGCCTGCTGATGAGCTTGAAGAGATGTCTATAGCTTCATCTAACCCACCACGCCGCCATAATCAACGGCGTGTGCTGGAAGATAGGCGTAAGGAGGACGCTTGTGTCACTATCGACCGGCGGCGGGAAACACGTCGTCAATCAGACAAGCGCAATGGTCCATACATCGACGAACCCGCGCCCAGTGTTGGCGGGTACCTGCCTTATGAGTTTGGGTGCCCTGCCTTCACTCGCGAGATGCGGCAAGTCTGTTGGCCATCTTCTCATGCCTTCAAACCAGAGCTACCCGAGAAGTATGATGGGAAGCTGAACCCGGCAGAGTTTTTGGGCATCTATATGACTGTCGTCCAAGCCGCCGGGGGCAGGGATGAAAAGGTGGTCGCCAACTACTTCCCATTAGTAGTTAAGCTAAATGTGTGGTCTTGGTTGATGCACCTGCCTGAGAACTCCATTTCTTCTTTGGGTAATTTGTGCAATGAGTTCGTTGGTGCCTTTTGTTGGTGGCCACCAAGAGCCAGGCTAGCCTAGTGATTTGCATGTCCTCCGGCAGAAGGAAGGGGAAACCTTGCGCAAGTATATACAGAGATTCAATCGAGTGCAATGCAATATTCCAGAGATACACCTGACTGCAGTGATTGCTGCATTCCATTCGAATGTGCGCAACCAAAGGACGTCGGCCAAGATGAATGTACATATGTCGAAGACCGTCAATGAATTTTACATATTGCGGATAAGTGTGCTGGCGTTGAGGAAGGAAGGCGCCTCCTCGGAGAAGAGGCTCGCGTCGAGGTCGACTTAGATGACTACGATGACGCTGCCACCACAAGGAGGAAAGGTCGGAGACGCAATAGTAAATGCAAGGGAAAACCAGTGATGTCCGTTGAAAGCTCCAGTGATCTTAGTACCATAGGGAAAGCCAATACCAAAGTCCCCGGCAAGGGAGCTGCTACATGCGCTGGTTGTCAGGAAGCTACAGCGGCTGAGAAGACTGACAAGGCTGACGGGCCATACTATAAGATCCACCGCACCAAGTGTCATGATCTCCAAGAGTGCCGCCAAGTCGAGCAACTTGCTGATAAGCAAAAAGTAGAGAAGGAGAAGTGTGACAAGGAAGGAGGCCAAGCGAGAGCTGGAGGCAAAGGTCGTGGTGGTAGAGGAGGCCGCCGCGGCAAGACCCAACAACAGAAGGCATTGATTAAATTGATTATTTGGAAACGCAGGATAGACTAGCAAGTATTCTGGCTTGTCATGTACTCCAAGTCGATCATGTAGTCCTATATATATGCCGACGAGGCTCAAGGAATAAACATCCATCATACAATGATTCCACGAATTCCTCTTTATCCCTTCTAATATGGTATTAGTCTTATCTCAATCCTAAACCCTAGCCACCGCCGCTTCCGCACCCGCGCCCCGCACCGGGGGAAGTCGGCCTCCATGACCGCCGTCGGGGGCCGTGCCGCCTGTACCTAGGGTTCGTCTGCCAGTCGTGTTGACTGGCTGCCGTAGACAGTCTTTTTCCCAAGCCCTTGCTTCGAGTTGCTTCTCTCTCCCACTAGTTACCTTGATTGGTGTATTTCTTTTTGGTTTTCTGATCTAAGCTCGATCGGTTTGCATCGCCTGCCGCCCTCATCTACCCACCGCGCCTCTTGTCCGACACTAGTGTGACCGGCCGGCCTCTCCTCTGACCCGGTGACCACGTACGCTGAGGCAGCCTGTCACGGCATGCCGTCGTCTGCGTGTTGGCTTGCCTGTGGCCTTGTGCCAGCCGTCGCTACCCTACTCTGACCGGGATTCTTAATCATCCTCTGTGTCTGCCGCATCTATGCAGCCCCATCGCTGGCTACCTTGGGTGCGATGGCTGCGGCCACGTCCCCAGATGGCTCGTGTCGGCTGCCTCAGCCTTGCCGGTTACCTTAGGTCGGCTGCGTCAGACTCGCCGGCTGCACCGTCATCGCTGGCCTCATCTCGGGTTCCACTGCCACCCCACCTCCACCAAGCGCCGTCCCCGACTTCCGCGTGAACGGATTGATCACCTACCCACTGCCATGGTGTGCCTCATCTACGCCGTGCGACCGACCTGGCCCATCTGTTGCGCGCGCCTCCAAGAAACTTGTGAAGATTGTCCTGAGTATAGCGCGCCTCTCCACCGATCGAGCATCGGGCTGGCGCTACGTCGCCCCATCGGGTCATATCGTAGCCACCCCATGGTTCTATCCGTGGCTGCACCGATGCGCGTCACTGCTGCGTCGCCCCTTCGTGCCATAGTGTCGCGGCCCGTGTTCCACCGCCGCCCCGAGGTGTCTGCTCCAGGCCGTCCCAGTGGTTGCGCCGACCCTTGCACCGCCGCTGCATCGTCCCGTCGACCCGTAGTGAGCGTGGCACATGATCCACGCCGCCGCTCGAGGCCGTCCCCGTGGCTGCACCGAGTTGCACGGCACCGTTGTGTCGCCCCTTCGGGCCGCAGTGCCACGGCCCGCAGTCCCCGACGCCGCCCTGAGGTCTTCCCGCTGTCACTCCGACCTGCCCGCAGGCGCTGCATCACCCTTCGGGCAGTAGCGCTGCGGCCCACGGTCCAAGGTCGTCCCCACACGTCGACCTCTTATGGTATGCGCTGCGTCGCCTCCCTTGGCGCAGGAACGCCATCTTCCACATCGGTCTCCGTCATGCTGTCGAGTTCCTTGCCTACTTCGAGTACCGCCACCGTGCTACTAACCTCGCCGCCACCGCCGTCAGGCCGCCGCCGCCGCTCTTCTTCGGCCGCCACCGCCGCCACCTCCATAGCCACAGCCGCCCGTCCACCCCCTTTGTCTTCGTCCAAGAAATAGTCCACCGCCAGCGTCACCGTCATCTACTCCGACCACTTCATCTACTCTGACCACCATTGGTGACATCGGTCGCGCACCGATGGACACCACAATCATCGTCGAATTCTTCTCAACTGGCCCCTCCGACTTCTCCGACATGGGGTACAGCTCGTACAGGTCCCTCGTCTGTGCATGCCCAGTGCTGGTAACATCGATGCGTGCCTTCATCCACGACGCGTCCTTGGTCTTGGCAAGCCTAGTGTGGCGCTTTGTCAACTTCGTCTTCGTCCATCTACGCATGCCCGGTGCTGGCAACACCAATGTGTGACTACCTCCATGATGTGTCACCGGGCTTGGCAAACCCGGCGCGATGCCTCGTCAACATTGTTATCTCCCCGACGCACTACTACTTAGACATTAATGTGCCCATGTCTAACTCGGCACCTCCTTGCACCCGCGGCTCCACGACGACTTCCTTGACACCGGCTACCCCGACTTGACATCGACCATTGCATTCTTCGCACGGCAACCTTGACCACAGCTATACCACCCTATGCTCTCGGCTACATCGACATCGGCACAAAGGCCAACCGCCTTGCTTGAGCAACCTCATCGGTTTCCACTCAAGCCACAAATTCCATGATACATCGACCGTTACGACTCTGGAAACATCCATCATACAAAGATTCCACCAATTCCTCTCCATCCCTTCTAACAGAAGGAAAAGCCTGCTAGAGGCCGCGAAAGGCGAGACCGAGATGACGAAAGTGATGAAGAAGATGGAGAATAAACCAGTAAGCAAGAATTCTAGAAGGAAGCCAAAGCCATGTGCACTGATGGGGGCGCGTTCTTGCACTACAAAAAAAGACACAACCGTCACATTTTGGCCCGAACAAAAAAAATTATGTCATGCTTACGACACTTCTATAACGATAATTGTGACAAAACCCGGTATCATCATAGATGTGGTGGGGTCCTACTTATATTACAAAAAATAATGAAAGAAAATGGGGTTTTCGTCCTGGGCGGGCCGGAGAGGCACCTGCAAGACATTCTTTGGGTCGTCCATGATGGAAAAAATCCTGGTAGAAACGAGGGCAAGGAAAATTTTAAGGAGTTCCCGGTTACGGTAGGTGGTCGGGGCGGAGCGATGCACACGGAGGTTTACAGATTTCTCTCATATATGTATGCGCATGTGTGCAAGGCATTGGGCTCTAACTGAACCCAAGCAAGGCGTTCGCTTACATAACCCAAGGGATTGCACTAGCTACGTTACTGAACCCAAGCAATCGATCCCTTGGCTATTAACTGCACCTGAGCTATTCCTTCGCCACTTCTGCTGACTGATCCGTGACCGATCGATCACTGCTGCTGCTTAATGAAGCAGATCGAGCCTCCTGCCTCTTGATGAACAGTGAACATGGGGGTTGGTTGAACGAGTCGAGACATGGTTGGGGTTGGATGAACAGTTCTCGATGGGGTTTGGATGAACATGACCCCGTGGTAGTAGGCCACTACCGCTGGATGTAGAGGACCCCGAGGATGCCGCCACACCCCAGCCGGTTGGGGTTGGATGAACAAGACCCCATGGAGGCAGATGAATAGTAGCTGGTGGAGACTGGAGGGGGTAAACGATGGATGAACTGCAGCAGGTGGAAGCTGCAGGAGGTCGACGGTGGATGAAGAGTAGCTCGTGGGGTCTCGTTTTGCGGTACGCCACACCCCTCCCGATGAAAAGGACCTCGTTTCGATCGTACTGGTCGAAGAGAAGTATGTTTGCTCTGTTTTACGGTACGCCAGACCCCTCCCGATGAACAGGATCCCGTTTCGACCGTAGCCGGTTGAGCTGAAGGCTGTTTCCTCCGTTTTGTGGTACGCCAGACCCTTCCCGATGAACATGACCCCATTTCTACCATACGCGCTGGAGGAGAAGGCCGTTAACCTCCTTTTTGCGGTACGCCACACCCCGTTTCGGCTGTTCCATCCAAGCCGGTTGGCTCTCGATGAACACGGCGCGTTCCATTGCCTCCCGATAAACATGATGCATTCCATTGCCTCCCGATGAACACAATGATGTTTCTCCCTTCCAACCCCGCCGGTTGGCTGCCGATGAACATGCCACCGTTGCTGCCGTCAACTGCCACTCCATGTAAACCAACCATGGCCGTACGTATGCGCGAGTACGCGTTCGAGACTCCACCCGTATGTATGTATGTTGCCATATTTTTTGCACTGTGGTTGTACGTATGTGTACACGGTTTGAATAGGACTGTATTACGACACACATCGCTTCTTACTCGATCACGGTTCATCGCTGCAGAGAGACCGATAGACCGCAATGTTCGTACACATTCGTGACCAGACAGACAACACTACGTACACTTCCACCGGGTGGGTCCCAGTTGTCAGGGAGGACAAGGAGGTACTTCCTTGCATGTGAAGATATAGCTGGTGGGTCCCAACTATCAGGGGCGGAATTATTTTTTTGCCCGTAATAAGGAGGCACTTTCATGTGCAAAGATGTTGTTGGTAGGTCCCAGCTGTTAGGAGGAGGAATAAGGAGCTACTTCCTTTCGCGCGAAGATATGTGTGGTGGGTGCCAGCTTTCAGGGGGAGGAATAATTTTATTTTTGCGTAATAAGGAGGCAGTTGCATGCGTGCGTCCATGGACCTGGTGCGTCTCCACTTTCAGCCTCTCCACGTATAGTACTCTTCCGACGACTCTTGTTTGTAGAGCATTTTGACCATGCCATACCGAGCACACCAAGTTGGTGGACGACAGCGAGGCCTCGGACAGCAACAAGCCCGAGATGGGAAGACGCGGCAGTAGAGTTGTAGACGGAAAGGTGTACGAGGGTTAACTGGTTCATGGTTCTGCAGTTGGTGAAGAATAATAGGAGGTGTGGAGGGGATGGCGTGGCCGGATGTGGGGTATCACTTCACAGTGAAGCGTGCTAAGCAGAGCTACAAGCAGCCGGAGGCGGGAGGAGGTGGTCCAGGCGGTGCTGAAGGAAGATGACGATATGTTGAAGATGAATGCCGACCGTTGGATGTAAATCCAACATCTAAGGATGTCAGAATCATTTTGTGACTAAGTTGACAACACCTTGCGTTGGCTTCGACCTATTGGCCCACATTTGAGCCATTGAATATGTGGCACATATTCAATCCATTTTGTTAGAATTTATAGTCCATTCGCTGGGCTGGGTGAACAAATTATATAGCGTCCATGAGACCCATTTAATTTTTTTCTAAAAAACAACATCCCATTTGCACTTTCTCGAAATAGACGAATTTGTTGGGCTGGGTGAACAAATAATGTAGCGTCCATTCGTCCCATTTAATATTTTCTAAAAAAATTTGCTGGGCTGGTTCTAATTATATTGTTGGGTTGGACGCAACAATGTTACAAAAAACAGGGGCTGAGCATTTTCTTATAAATATATTTAAATAATAAGCGCTTTATTATTAAATTGGTCGTCAAATCTTACCAAGCTTTTGTACACAATGATGAGCACTTTCGTTGCCTTAAAGTAAAAAACAACAGGCTTTTACTGTTAAAAACTTATTTTTATAAGTTAACAAGAAGTAGGATATTTTTTTATTATGTATGTAAGTATCTGTTAAAGATATGATGATAATACAAATAATATATATTAACATATAAAATGATATTAATATATATAGTATAGTTAAAAGGGGAACATAAGTTGGACCTGGCGTTCCTATTCTTAAACAGAAAAATAGAACAGACTTCTGCGTTTTCTTCTTTAAAAAATACATAAGTTGGGCTGCGGATATTTAAGAAAAAAATTAAACATGGGATGGGAGGCCCATAGGCCGGTTGATACATGACGACCCTAAATTAAAACAAACCGGCCCTAAATAAAAAAAATAAATACGTTGGGTTGCGCATGTTAAAAAGGAAAGCCTAGACTGGGTTGCCCACAACACAACTAATACTTGCCAGCCCACTGATAATAAATGATACTCCCTGCTAGCTCCCCAATAACTAGCTTCGTTGTAAATTTATCTCCTTAGTAGGAGTAACTATGTTGACAAACCTGTGAGCCCCAACGTCAGTATAGCATTAGGATGAAGTGTTTTTTCAATGAGGCACTTGCTATCGCACGGCCATGGACCTGATGGGTCCCGATTGTCCGCCTCACCACGTGCAGTTCTCTCTAGATTCCTCTTGTTTGTTGAGCATATTCACAATGGCAGACATCAGTGCCGCGACGAGCTCACAAAGGCGGAGGGTGACGCCCAGGCCTCGAACAAGAATGCACCGGAGCCGGGAAAGACGTGCTACAATAGTGGTAGAAGCTATGCCAAATTTGTAGGGAAAGTTCTAAAGTAGCCTAGTGGCCAAGTTCAACTCCCCAACCACTGTTGTGCCCGTGTTCGATTCCACCTGATGCAGGGAAAATATCCCCAATTTTTTTCCTCTGCCATTACTGACATGTGGGTCCCCATTGTCATTTATGCACACCACCTCTAACACTTGCAAAACTTCGTCCCTCATTTTCTCTGTAGTTTGCACACTCAACATTGTGTGGGCATTTTGAAAATAGCATATCTTTTCGACCGTGCATTATATGAAGATGTGCTATGCATAAATGTTGATGAGCATGATGTCAACTAGCTGGTAGGTACATTTTGGACCATGAATAAAACTCCCAACATGATGTTATCCCTATTCGAAAAGGGCATGTTAATATAAATGCTCTACCCTCTCAAACTGAAACTTATAGTTTCTTCTATGAGAATCACACTGTCTGCACTTTTCTAGGAAACTACATTTTTTCAAGTGCTAAAAACAGATCTCTAGAATTCAGAAAATACTTCATAAGCTCAATACTGCAAATCTGACAATCATATATGAAAGTACTCTCAAAATACACAACAAAAAACACAATCCACAGCCTGGAAATACTTACAACCCTAAGCTCCTCCTCAGACTATGTGGGGGGGGGGGGCAGTCCCCTCCTATTCCTCGGTGGCAGACAGCCGCCCTGTGAAACGAGGTGAACGGCGAGGCAGAGGATGGCAGGGAAGCATCATCGCGCCAACTGCTTTTCTCCTCTTGAAGTTGGGTACGGTCGACGAAGGCTCCACCGTCTCGCTCTGCCACGGAACACTCACAAGCGGCATTGTGTAGATGCTCGATCCTTCAATCTCTGGTGGAAGCTCCATCTTGGATCGATACTCCCACCATCGCTGCCCACGTCCGGATTCGATGAATCTTTCACCTTGATGGCCCAGAGGATCAACTCTATGTACTGCCATGTGACTCCCTCTGGGAGTATCACCGCCTTTTCGCTTTGTTCTAGATATTTCGCCATCGTTGTCGCCGTCGCCGCAAATTTCCCCGGGTTGTCAAACCAAGACTGTATCTCCAACATCCTGGCTAGCTTCAGAGGGTCGCCATTTGTGATCCTCACGTATCAGTTGTACTCCTCCATCAATCTACTTCTCTAGATCACCTTCACTCCCCGGCAGTGGTTTTTGAAATGGAAGAGAGGAGAGGCGTTGGTTTTGGATTGGAACACGAGAGGAGCGGCGGTGGCTATGAAATGGAAGAGGAGAGGAGCGGCGCTGGTTTTGGATTGAAATAGGAGAGGAGTGGCAGTGGTTTTGGAATGGAAGAGGAGAGGAGGGATGGTGGTCTTGGAAGTATTTTTTTGGGTATTCTGGGTCAAAGTTTGACCACGTACTGTATTTGAAAAGCAAAATGTGAATGCATGTCATAAAAAATTCTATCATTTGGTTCGTATCGAAATGTACATTCAAATTATATTATTTTTGCAATGTATAACATATATTTTATTTGTTAAAATCATTGTCAAAATATGACCCATAATACAAGGGAGACTAGTTAATGTGGGGTCGCTTCTTAACTGAAGGGTAAATTGATTTTGATTTTGATTCAGTCATGGTGTGCTGGCCCTCTCCCCCAATCCTAAATCGTTGGCGCATGCTCCTCTCCCTATTCTCCATTGCAAAACCACCCTCTCTCCTCTCCATCTTCTCCATTCCAAAACCACTATATCGCCTCTCCCTCTTCTCCATTGCAAAATCACCCCATCTCCTCTCCATCTTCTCCATTGCAAAACCACTGTCTCCCCTCTCCCTCTTCTCCATTGCAAGACCACCGTCTCTCCGCCCATCTTTCAAAGCCAGCACCGGACCTCTCAGAAGCACATCTATGGAGAGGATGCAGCCGCGAATCAGCCAGATCGTGGGAGGTGACCAAGCAAAGTTAGCCAGGTTGAAGGAGATCCTTACTTGGTTTGACAACGAGTGGGAGATTTCGAGGACGGTGACGGCCATGTGGCAACGTATGAGAAAGAGCGAGACAACGGTGATGAGGGCAGCGATGTACTCCCCGGCGGCAGTCACGGCGCAGTCCTTCGAGTTCATCAAGTATCTCCTCTAGGCGATGGAGCAGACAGATTTGCCCGAGGCGAAAGTCAGGCGAAGATGGTGGGTGTATAGGTCGAAGGTCGAGCATCCATAGGATAATGAATCGATTGAGTATGATGTACCGTTCGTGAGGGTGCAATGCCTGCCGGAGCCACAGGAGTATTCGTTCTCCCGCTGCAAGAGGAGGTCAGATGGTGCGACATCGTTTCCCCACCGTTCTCCACGGTTCCCTCGCCGCTCGCCTCATTTCAACGACGTCGGTAAGGTTTAAGATAAGCTTCACACTAACCTAATCTTCCATCTGCTCATGCTTCCAATCAGTGTGATGGCTAATGAAAATCAGATGTGTAAGTATTGGGTAGTACTTAGAGTCTCCGAGTACTACGCCAATCACCCTAAAATAGCTCTGGACCTAAAACAAAGTTGTGACTATGTGTACAAACAAAGAAAATCGATTGGTGCTTCTTTCAGAAAAGGGTACACCCTAGAAAAGTGACAATATAAGCTACTCCTATTTGATTAGAGGATTTGCTGCAACACTAAAACAAGTAAAGTGTCCCCTAAAAAAACAAGTAAATTGCAAGCGAAACACCGGCAGATTAAAATTCTGCAGCGGGTCGGCAAGAACTTGAGGAACCATCCGAGCATCTGTGCTTTTTCCAAGCCATGTTTATGTTAGATATTGACACCTCACACTCTCCATATATGCTGGTTCCATGTGTAAATTTGTGCAGTTCCATCAGAATGTATCTGCATAACCCTGTTTGCAAAGATAATGAAAAAGCATGATTATATTATAGTGGCAGTAGTTGATGAAACATACACTAATAAATAGAAGAAACTCCATCTGCTTAATGGGAAAAGATTGCGATACAATACATGGAATAAAAAAATACAACAGTGTCACAATATGCCATGTTGCAAGGGCAATATGGGCCCTACGACACCTCATACGGTAGGTCTGTTACTGGAAATTGACCCAATTCTCCCTAATACACCTTCTGCAAGTGATGAACATCAGTGTGCATCGGTAGTACAAGGAGGGCCTTGAGACATTCCAATCTCTATTTTTGTGCAGTTCAACAAAAAATTAAGCACCCTAGTTTGCAGAAACACTTATACATTAACAATGGGACTAGTTGATGGAACATATACTAACAAAGGGAAGCACTTTCTTTATCTACATTGGAAATGAAATGATAGAGAGGACGGTAGCTCTATTTTAACTGTATTAATACTTAATTTTATCAGTGGCACTAGGGTCGAGCAAGTGGCAAGCGAGGTGTACCATGTGTCGCAAGGATGGAGGCCGGGGCTGCTTAGACTGGGATGCTGAAGCTGGCTCTTTTAGTCCCTATCTCCCCCTGATGTTTCTATGGTTGCTTTTGGCTTGTAATCCAAACTTGGTCGAGCTGGGGCTGCGTCCCCGTACCTGTCTAGCTTATGTGGCGAACTTGTCTCCTGCGAGTAGCCAGTCCATTCTAGTAGTAGTTGCATAATTTCCCATTTAGACTGAGATGTTGTCAGATACTGGTTCTCTATGGTTGGGTTTCTCTAATGAAATCGGATGAAGCCCCCTCTTTTGATAAAAAAATTGTGGCACTGGCGGTGCCAAAACATTGCCTCAAATTAATAGTGTCACTAGATTACGGTGCAAAACATTGCCTCAAAAGGAACATACCTCGTGATGGGAACCATATATGCTATCAATGCCATCGTAGAAGGGATGACACCAGTCACCAACATGGATGATTCAATTCATGGGACTTTTTTGTGCAGTTCACCTAAAACGATGCAATGTTTGCATCATGCAGTTAGCAAGTACTTGGTCCCATGAGCTAGCAGCTTCTTCTCCATTAGTTGCAATAAAATTGAGCAACATCAAGGTTGGTGATGAAGCTCGTGGAATGTTCAAGTATAATTTGGATATCATTTTGTGCAGTTCAACTAAGATCAAGCAGGGAATGTATATCTGTGTTTGCCCAAAAAGGTGGAAAGGACGGGACTAACAAGTGATGAAACATACATCAAATGAAAAGAAGGATGTTCCTATCTGAATGGAGATTCTACAGGGACAGTAGCAATTTCTAAAGCAACAACATTTCTAGATATTAGTGTGGGCATTAGGATTAACTATAACAACTGTTAAATGGGACATTAATTTAATGGTGCCATTGCTTCATTTTACCATCAACATTACATTAACAGCTGCTAAAGAGTTGGTATTTGGGCACGGGAGGATAGGCAGACCACGATAGTTCCATTTCTAACAAAATGAAGAATCTTATCTTCATGGGAAATATAGAAGGACATGAAAAATAGTGCCATTGATTCGTATCACTGGAGCATTACATTGAAAACAACATTAGTTTAACGTGTCCCAACTTTAACAGTGGGACTAGTACATTTTACAAGTGTTATTACATAAGAGGGGTTCGGGTCAACAAGAATCCAAACATGATATCTAGGTTGGTCCCATTTTTGTTCGGTGTAGCAACCATTTACTGTGTGAGGCCAACACATCTAGTGTTGGATATACTTTATTGAACTGTCCCCCAGTCCCCACTTTCTTTCCTTTTTCAAGCAATAGATCGGTCTATATCGAGTTTGTACCGCGTTTCCCTTTATTTCCCTGTTAGACCAAGAGACCAATTGGGTAGCCAGTCTCTACTGCTTTTCTCCCCCATTATTTCCTCTTTCGACCAAGTCCGAGATTCAGGTAACAAATCTCCCAAACCCACCCCCTTTCTTCCCTGCATGAAGTAGTACTACTAGATTCGACTGTATGAAGTAGTTTTACTTCTTAACAGTAAAAATTTAGGTGGCTTTCGAACCACCGATCGATCCTATCTACGAGTGGGCCCGAGAAGTAGTAAAAGATACAAATGCAGCGATGTGAGGAGCTGGGGCAATAGAGCAAGGCCGGTTTCGAAGGAATTTATACTTGAGGGTCGTCGGGATGTCGCTAGGTTGGCGGCGGGAGGCCGGATCTGCCCACACTACGACAGCGAGGAAGAAGGGGTCGAAGGCCCTCCCTAGCCGGCACTGCGTGGGAGAGAACGGCAAGCCACACTGATCGAGACACACCAGCAGTGGGTTAGAGCCATCGCCAAGGACAACCGCATGAGCATTGCACCTTCTCACCTTCCCCTACGGAGGGGTGACCAGCGTTGAGCAGAGAGAGAGTGTGGCCACCACTGCCGTGTTTAGATCTGGAGAGGACAAGAGCGTGTGAAGAGAGCAACACTAGTAAGCAAGCACGGAGGCTCCTACCTATATAGTGGAGTAGTTTCCTTTTTCTACCGGAGCCGGCTTGACCTCTTAAATGGGAATACCACATAGTTGACGCGAAGTTGAAACCGTCGTAATAATAATTTACAAATTAATGACTCAAGACACATACTATTTTACATAAATAGTAACTACATATATAAGTGTATATGCATGCATTGATTCATCTGTTGATGGTTATGGACGTTTTTATAGCGTTCTAAAAGGAGAAAAATAACTATGTTACAAGAAACTATTACGGGCTTTGTAGTGAATTTGACTCGTGTACAATAAAAATGGCAACTAGTATCGTTGTGCAGGGATCGTCCACGCACCGATGTGTGTACAACACTACTCCAGTACTATTGCTCATCACTCTCTTCTATTAACTCAGCTGACATGCAGGGACGGGGGAGTGTGCCTACGGTCGATTATCAATTGCAGTCCCACATGTGTGTTCAAACGCTATATGACGCGCGTTGCATTCGGTGAGCAGCGTGCCAGACTGACCAACCGTCAGGGGTGTGACGCGAACGCAACGGGCGTGCGGTATACATGTGTACTGCCATTTTCTTCAGGCTTTGCTCCATGGCCGAATCCATGGATATAAAATTATGTTTAAAAGTCAAGGGCTGGACTTTTCCCGTGCGATAGGCGGAGCAGTTCCGCCTAGTCGGTTCGACAGAGAGGCGAGAAGATGAGGGATTAGACTGCTGCAAACGTAGGGCCATGTGATTTGACGACTCGTTAGGACAGGTGGGGCCCTATGATTTGACTTGCCATTATCATTATTACTGCGGAGCTATGACCAGGGTGAGTCTCCCCTGACCCCCTCCATGGTATACAAGTGCTAAGACCAAATACTCTACAATAATGGGCTTATAGCCTGCTTACATGGCACATTTTCTTACATGTCGAGGAGAGAGACATGGGCAAAATGGTGGGAGTGGGCTCTTGTGTAACACCCTAGCTACTTACTCCTTGGCAAATGCAATAAATATGTACGAAGAAAGGCATAGAAAGAAGTAAAAAATACTCTTATAGCCAACCTTATAGCTGACTTTGTTGTATGAGTGACTATAAGTGATAACTATGTATGACATGCCAACATCAGACAGCCTAATGCACCTGGACAGAGGAAGTAGTTTCATGCATGTGATGTAGGCAAAAAAAGCTCATTTATAGCCGTCTGAAATCTCCAAGGGTGCGACCATGTGAGCGAGGCGACGGCCATGGTAGGCGCGACCATGATACGGGCTATTGACAACCCTTGGATCCGAGATCGAACGATCACATGCTAAGTTGCTAAAAATTTGCAGAATAACCCTCTAGTATAGGATATTTACCCATATGTCTAGATCTCAGATAGGATGTACTCCATGCAACTGTTTGATCTTAGATCCAGGGGCTCTCGGAATCCCGTATCATGGGAGCATGGAAAGCTTTGTATCACCTGTAATTTTGCCGACGCTTGACGTGCGAACACGCAGATGTTACTGTCGATCTAGTAGACATGATATCTAATTGGGCCCCCACAGTACTATGCATGAAGCCATTTATCCATCGGGCAAGCCACTAACCTGTCGTTCGCACGCCCCAATCAGCATTTTTACAATCAGAAAACCACTAGTAGTTCGCTCCTACTCGTCCTCGGCCGTCCTTTTTTATTTTACGACATTTCACTCCTAGTCGTCCTGTTCTTTCACATTATAACAGATCCACTAATCCTAACCCTCCTCCTAAATCCATGGCGTCCCAAATCTCCATGCAGCGGTGAGTACAAGGTTAGAACCATCACCGGCGATGAGTTCGATGTCGTCTACACCCGTTCTTCCGCGGCGGTCACTGGTACAACAAGGTGCTATACAAATGGTTTTTAACCCCATTTCACGACGTCATTCTGAACCGTCGCAAAGTGTGTGGCTGCGATAGGGGGCTCCTTACCACACGACCAAGAAACCGTCGGGGATAGGCCCTCCTGGTACACACGCTCGGCAAAATGAACTCGTGTGCGATGGGCAAGCAATGACATACAGTTATACGTACAGTTGGCCAAAAAAAATACAATTATACAGGCCAAATCATTTCTGGTCATAATTACATCCCACACAGTCAGTCCTGGCTAAAAGTTTACATTCATATGAATATTCCACACGGTCAATCCAAGGAATACGTTTATGTTAGTATGTACATCCCACACAATTAATCTAAGAAGTATGTTTCCGTTCGTATGTACATCCCACACGTCACTCGAAGGAAAACGTTTCTGTTCGCAGGTACATCACACACAATTTTCCCCGTTAAATCGTTTGTGATAGCGTTGGCATTCCACACGATATTAACAATTTTATCGTTTGTGTTATTAAATGCATCACACACGGTGCGTAGACGAAACTGTGTGGCAAAGGATGTTTTTATGTGGTAAATATTTCCGCAAGGTGGCCTAACGCAACAAGTTTCCAAGAGGATGTCATGTGTGATTGTTCAATGATCAAACACGGTTTATTCTAGAAACTGCGTGCGTTGCGTGAGGTCATCGCCCATGGTGTTTTCTCGATAACCATTTGCAATAAAAAACAATTAGCAGGCTACTTGCCCTATTATAAATAATAAATATATTAATCTAATTAACATTTCATATTAAGCACACAATATATTTCATTTCCGTATTAAGGAAGCTGGATTTCATAATTGAAATACATTAGAGTGCAACATCATATAGCTTCAGCACTTAGCTATCCCATTACACAACTGGACCAGCACCAAGTTTCACATGCAACATCTATAACCTTTTGAAATTAGCATCATAGATGGTACATAGACAGATGAATCTCATCTGGAGAACTAATGAAGCGGAAGGCGAATATTGAGCCTTCTTTGATGTTAAAGGTATTTGGAACTTTAGGTCAGTGCCTGTGGATGATTGACCGTCCATCCTTCGTCCTCTTCAGGAACACTTCAATATTGAACCGTGGGTGTTGTATGAAAAGCTTCGTCGCCTCCTGACCATACATGTGGTTTGAGAAGTAACCATCAGTGAACTGCTTTGCAAAGGCCTGAAAAGAAGGATATGCATACATATCTTCTCTAGATTCGAAATGATGCAAAGGAATTAAAAAGACAAGGTATAACAGTTAGTACCATCCCGTAGTGAACTGATGTCTTCTTCATTGTGTAGACAAAGATCTTGTTGGTTTTTGTCGCTTTTCTTTATCATAACAATCTTTCTGAGTTTCTTGACTTGACTGGTATTCATGGACAACTCATTTCCACATATGCATAAAGGGTCAAACAGTGGGTCAAAACCTCTGACATCAGGACCTACATATGCAAGACCAAATTGTTAAAAACCTAATATCTAAAAACAAGAAGTGGAAAGGTGTGTTATTATCTACAACATGCCTACTATTTTAAAAAAGCAAATGTAGTCATTCAAACTTGTATTGTGCAGGTCTAAGTACACTAGTTATTGACCCGGTTTGGATCCATGGGTTAGAGTTAGTTTGAGCTAGTTTGGGCTCAAATAGTCCTAAAGTATCCAAACATGAGGGCTAGATTGAGCTAGTTGCGCCAAACACACCCAAAACAACTATCCCACCCAAGAGGTGCTGATTGGGGCTAGTTTGGATAACCCCATTTAGAAATCCAAACACCTCTTTGTCTAGAGTTAATTCAGGGTTACTCATTGTTTAGTATCATTGTTATTTAGGAAACGCAGGATAGCATAGGATTTATTCTACCTTGACTTGTACTCCAAGATGACCATGTACTCCTACATATATGCCCACGAGGCTCAAGCAATACAATCAACTATTCCACCAATCTCTCTCTCTCCCTTTTAACTGTCATGAGCTAGAAGCTAACTCTAACCTCTAGCTAAGTTAGAGTATCCAAATAGCGCCATTGTTAAATCAAATGGAAAGGTGTGTTCAATACTCCCTCCGGTCCTTTTTACCCTGCATATAAGGATTGTCTGAAGTCAAACTTCATAAAGTTTCACCTTATTTATATGAAAACATATCAACATCTAGCATGGTAAAGTTATACAATATGAAAATTTAAGTCATGACACATGTATTGATATGTATTTCATATTGTGAGTGTTGGTATTTTGTTCTACAAAGTTGGTCAAACTTTACGAGGTTTGACTTTAGCCAAATCTTATATGCAAACTAAAAAGATTCAGAGCGAGTACAACATGCTTAACAACAACCAAATATAGTCATTCATAAAGCTATTGTTAAATTTGGTATTGATGAAATTGAACTGCACAGTTCGTACTAGCACATATAGAACAATAGAACATCACATTGTTAATAGTTGAAATAAACAAGGCATTCTATGAACAACCAAAGATGGCAATTGAAACTGGACATATGCTAACTACAAACAACCGAACAACCATAAATCGTAGAAATAAACAAGGAGTAAAGCAAACAACCAAATATGGCAATACATACTAGACATGTTCTCACTTCAAAAGGGGTTCGAGAAAACAAATCATGGGTTTCCTCACTTGTCACGGATTGGCTCCTCCTTGTGGTCGCCGTCGATGAGGTCCGACTTGCCAGCTAAGAATCCCAAGCCAGCATCACAGAACGTGTCCTTCAGAAATGACAAAAGGGGCTGCATGGTGATGAAGGATGGAAAATTGTTCATAATGAGCCACATGAGATCAGCGATAGGGCCATTGATGAGATCGATGATTTCGAATCCGAAGGGTTGGGCATGCGCAACTTAACCTATGACATGACCCGCGTTAAGCCATCGGTGTCGACGACCTCGATGTCGTAGCTGGCATCCGTGACATGCCAGAATACTCAAAGGCTCAATCCAGGTCCATTCATCATCGCCAGCTTCCTAGGCGGCCACCTCGCCGATGTCGGGCGAAGAGGCCATGGTAAAGCTCTTTGGGGCCATTCGCTCCTCGAGCTCCCCAGGAAGCGTAGATGGGCTTAGGCTGCGACACTCTAGAGTGGGGGCGGGGTGGGGATGGGGATCTCTGCGATAGGGGGTGTTTCGCAAGCGTCATCTAAGAAACTCAGGCCGGTGAGGGTACGTATATTAGTGGGTAAACTGCACGGGTAAACTGACAGAGGTTGTCGATGGAGGTGGCGCGGCGGCGGCAACCTAGCTCGGTATGGAGTGAGGGAGTGGTGGTGTGTATGCGTGTGAGCGGGGGATTTGTGGTGAGCGAAGGATTTGGGGGGTTTATGTGGTGGGGGTCCAAGGTGGTGTTTGAGGAAATGCCGCGGGTACTGATAATTTTACTAGGCGGGAGTAAAATGGCGGGGCTACCAAACATTTGGATCAAGGGATTGAAGCAGAGTGGGGCGGGAGTAACGAACTTCACACACGGTTAAAACATAATACTCGTGTGCTATCAAATAGTAAAACACTCCAGGTGAGGTGATATTTTTGAGATTGCGAGGGATGGAGGCAGGAGTAAAATGCCGGGGCTACTAAAAATTTGGATCTACTGATTGAAGCAGAGCGTCAGTAACAGACATCGCACACGGTCCAGACATACTAATCGTGCGCTATCAAATAAAAAAACCATCTACGCGGGTAGATATTTTCGAGATTGCGAGGGAGTAGATATTTTTGTGAGGGGGATGGAAGCCTCATGGATCCCAATCTACTATGATCATGTGGGGGACAGGGGCAGGGGAGCGGCACACAGGTAGTCGTAGGGAACTGTGTCTGTTTCATACCCGATCGTAGACGGTTGCTGCGTCCGACTCATCTGTTGTTTATAAATTTGGCCAAAAAACGCGGGAAAGGGTCAGAACACGAACACACTTGCATGTGGAGAAAAAAATATGTACAAAAAGGGTGGTTTGATGTTCAAATACCCAATGCACAACTTTGATGTGGCACCTGCCGCTCAAAGGGCACGCTATTATTGCTAGCCCACCCCCCGAACACACACACACACACTTTGTGTTACTGGGAGGGGAATCCTAGCAATGAACGCATGACCCCAAATAGTTAGGTGTGACATCTCACCGTACCATAGCACAAAACCAAAAGGAGTACATGAACCCCCTCCATCTTTGCTTTCGATCAAATTCGGACCATGTGCGGGCCCAAAGATGTGTTATTCTCACGTTAGATGGGTGAGACCAGTTACCAACTACACCTGCAGGTGGCCCGATGTGTGTGTGTGTGTGTGTGTGTGTGCGCGCGCGCGCGCGTGTGTGTGTGTGTGTGTGCGTGTGTGCGCGCTCGTGCATGTGTGTGGGGGGGGGGACGGTGTGCTATGATATTTAAATAACCAAATGTCAAATTTGATGTGGCACATGTGCATCGCAAATTAACCGGGCATCCCCGACCCCATGGAGGTTCATCTAGTACGAAGTAGTACTGTGCCCCCCCCCCCCCACAAACTTTGAGTCGGTGGGAGGGGGCATCTCACCAAGCCGTATTGTAAGACTGACAAAGAAGAATCACCACTATAACCTCTCTTGTTTGCTGGCTCAAAGTCATGCATTGACGTTCCACACGCGGCCCCACAAAATAGGCTAGCTTGTCGCCAATAACCACGCGAGGGAGTGCCTAAAGACAACCATTGTGTGCATGTGGCCCAAACATATGTATGAACTGTCATGTGTTGTTTGAATATACCCAATGCACAGCTTTGATGTGGCCGCGTGCTTTTTGAACCGGGAAGTCCCCACACAGAGCGAGGGTTTCACGACTCATAGTATACTATATATATATGGATTCATGTCTATGCGAGCCCTTGAACTTAGGTCTAAAATCTCACCATGATCGACATACGACTATACGGTAACGCGAACCAAGAGATGAAGAATACACCCTGGACCTCTCTCGCATTGTTAGTCGAAGTGATGGACGTCCACGCGGGCCCACGAATATATAGGTTATCGATGATAACCAAGCGAGGGAGAGTATTCAAAGACAACCACTACATGTATGTGCCCCAAACATATGTATGGACATGCGTGATGCATGCATATATGTTTGAATACAAAAAGCTCAACATTTTGATGTACGCATGCATGCGTCGAAAAACGCATAGTCCCCACACATATCTGGTTCATGATGCATCTCCTGCTCTCCCACCCCCACTTCGACCCGGTGGGAGGGATTCGTGCGTACACATGTGCGGGAAGTATAGTTGCACATACCGAACAGAATAAGACAAACCAAAATTAAATCCCCTCCTAATTATAAGTCAAATTAATCTCTATCGCTGTCGGTTGAAGTGATTGACCACGCGGGCACACAGAGATGGACAAAGCATCTCGCTGGTAGCCCTGTGAGTGAATACTATAGAGGACAACCGCCATCGCTTGCTTGTGGGCCAAACACATGTGTGGAGATGTGTGATGTTTGAATACCTAATATATATGCAGAACTTCGATGTGGCAACTGCCTCGGAAACCTTTAAGTCCCCCACACGAATCGAGGTTCATGACACATAGTATATATATGTTGCCCCCTCCCCTCTTCGACACGTAATATATACTCCTACGTACCATAACACAACCCAAAAATAATCCTCCTTGTCCGTCAAATTACCTTTCTTGTTGTGTCATATATTAGATGCATGGCGACCTTCCGGGCCCATGGAGGGAAGAGTCACATGCGAATGAGTGACAACAATCATCTGCATGTGGCCCAATGTGTTTGTGATGTTTTTAATACCCAATACGCACAACTTCTTTGTGACACCTTCCTCGGAAACCAAAAAGTCGCCACACGAAGCAAGATCGATTCATGAGATCGATTCAATATATATATGCTTCCTGGCCCCCTCATCCCCTCTTCGACACGTACTATATACTCCTACCGCAACACAACCCAAAAAGAAACCTCCTTGCTGGGTGAAAGTGATGGAGGACAACCTCGCGGGCCCACAGATGGAAGCATCGCACGAGACTGAGTGTCCTATATGACGCGTAGTATATATTTCCCCCGGCCACCCTCTTCAACGTGTACTATATATATACTCCTCCTACCGTACATATAACAAAAACCAAAAAATGAACATCCTTGTTGGTCAAGTTAACCTCTCTCATCGCATGTCATAGTGCTGGAAGGCGACCTCGTGGGGCCACGCGAGTGAGTGTCCTAGGACCACCGCGTGCATGTGCCCAAAGATGCATGTCAAACTTTTTCTGCAGCGAACTTGCAACCAAAGGAGTTTAGTGTTGAAAATTAAAAAAAAAATAGATAACATATGTCCGTTGTTTATACATTGATTGATTTCCTAGGGATTTAAATGTGCAAAACTAAAATTTGATCTACACGAGACCCATGATAGTTCACAAAAATGGATTGCAATATCATATGTGTACGTGTCCCTGGGTGCATGTTTAGTCCCCATGCAAGAAATTTCTAACATCTAGAATCTTGATTTTAAAATCCAATAAATACAAACCTAACTTGAAATTCATCAAACTTATCGTGGTGTCATAGGAACACCAATAGACTGTGTTTTTTTTACAAATTTGAGACAAGTTTGGATATAATCTTCTTATATAAAGGAAATTATAAATAATTGTCAACTAATATCTCAAACGAACTCTTTATTCGAACGATGTGCGTTAGAGCAACAATGTAAGTGTCGTGCTTCGGTTAATCATCAAAAAGGAAAAAATAATATAATATGAGGTGTTTTGATCTGAACATGATTATCGGCTTGTTGCAATGATTTCCATGTATGGAGAATTTGTATATAGAGGTGATGATATCAAGAACATTCATATACTTTACTAGAACTAACCGTTCAACTATACTATTTTTTTAGACATTAACTGTTTTCAGTCTTCATGTTTATTTAGGCTAAAGGACATGGACAAAAAGGTATAACCAATCGGTAGCATAAGAAGCACCGGGATTTTCTATGTCCTCATGACATTCGTTTGAGGACAATAACGCTGGAAGGATATGCATCCAACCATGGAAACACTAGCTTTGTCATATTCTTCCTGTTGAATGCGAGAGTACTATTGTTCATGAGGATTAAGTTTTTTAACGAAAAAATTTCTCATGGATGGACATGTTGAACAATATAAAAAGAAGTTTCAGGTGGACAAAAGGCTTCTGAACATGCTCGGCTTCTATTTACAACAACTTGTCTTCATGTACCACTAGATTTTCTGGTCAAGGATCTTGGTTTTATGGATCAGACCGATCCATCTGATTGTGATTGTCGAAAACTTTGGTTGAGTTAGTTGTTATTGTCCTGTTCAATTTGGATTGTGTGTAAACCTGATGAACAATTAATCATTGTGCTTTTGTACCTGATTTATTTTATAGAGGCAACATGCAACTGTGCTAAACATATGCAATTATTCAGGGTTCGTTTTGCCTTTTTATACATTGATTTTCCTAGGCATTTTTAACAAATATCCACCACATTATTATCGCAAACGGTCGTATTAGTCCAACCATGGGCGTTCAATGAACCATTTACTACCGCGGGCAGCTATTTGATTAGATGGGGCGACTATGAGCAGTCTGTCGTGCATGCCGTGAGCGCTACAATTTATTGCTCATTTTGGACTTTTGTTTCGGCTTCCTCGGGAAGGTAAGTAGAACAGTCCTCTGTTATCATCTACAAGCACCACCGCTTAGGATCGCCGCCTGCTGCGAGATGGAGAATGAGCTGGCCAACAAGCGGGCGTGGGTCAAGCCAGAACCGCAAGAGCCTTTGGCGAACATGGACTTCATCAGCAGCCTCCCCCATGAGATGTTGGTAACCATCATATCACACCTCCCTGTCAAATATGGTGTGCATACCATTTTCCTATCATGGCGGTGGCGCCCTCTCTGGCACTACACCCCCTGGACCTCATCGTCGACCACGAGTTTTGCAGTGGGGAGAAGCAACGCCTGGACACATTGTCCCATGTCCTCGACACACACCCTGGGCCGGTCATACGCCTTGCTAGCGGCAAGCTCAATCCCCACAACAAGACTGAAACTAGGTTGCACTACTGGTTCCTATCCCCAGCCCTGGATCGGGTCGAGGAGATCAGCCTTCATGCTAGACGTCCTTGCTCGCTGCCGCCGTCTGTGTTCCGCCTTGCGTCCACGCTGCACCATGCTACATTCAGGCGGTGCATTTTCCCCCGGACCGATGTCATCCACATCTTCAAGGAGGATTTGGAGCGCCTCCTCATCGGCTGCACAACGCTCGAGTACCTTAGTCTTCATGTGATGGATGGGCTCAGTAGCCTCCACATCACCTCGACGAATGTCCGTGCGATTTTTGTGCATTGTTGGCGTCGCCCAAGGCTGTCAGTTGAGGTCTTTCACGATATTGTCATTGAGAATGCGCATTTCCACGAGAGATTGTATGTACATGATAAATTAGGTCCAGCAAGAATCAGGGTCCTTCACGCACCGAAATTGATAGTGTTGGGCTATTCGTGTGCTGATTTCAATAAACTTGTTACTAGATCATTATCCGTTTAGGTACAATAGTCTTCTTCTTCTCCTTCTTATATATTATCGGACAACACATTTTATCTAATTGTTGTTGATCTATATGTTCTCCTATCATCCAGAAAATGATTCCCACAAGCTTGACTCGACCTCTGCGCGTAGTTAAGATCTTGGCACTATAAACCTTTGGCCCCGATCTGGATGAAGTTATTACATTCCTTAGATGCTTTCCTTGCACGGAGAAGCTATACATTGAGGTGTTGCTCCTTTCCTGTTAATTGTTAAACACAACGGAGCTCAATTTTTTGTTACTTTTACCCATGATTACAATGACAAATGTAGAATGATTTCTAAAGGAAATTTGGAGGATTTCAATACATTTTTTTTTAGATGCCAGTGTTGTACGCGTTTTATTCCTTCGCCCGACATGGTTTCGTGATAAAAGTTTATCATGAAATATTGAAGGTGGCATTTCACTCTTTTCGTGTATTTTAGAAATCTGCAAAACAAAGAGGCTCGTAGTGTTCAAATCTGCAGCTATGCACTAATATGTTGTCTTCGTTTGCAGATACTAGCAGACCAGAAAGTAAAAACTGTTGGAGAATATAACAATCCCATTGAATGCCTTGGTGATCATCTCATAGAAATTACATTTAACGAGTACCGAGGCACCACACCAGAAATTAAATTTGCCAGGTTCTTTGTTGAGAAAGCAAGGTTGCTCAAGGTAATGAGGTTTACCCTATATTTACTGCACAAAAGTGAATGGATTGCTAAAGAGCGCATGCATCTATAGCTGAATGGAAAAGGCTCTGCACAAGCTGAATTTCAGTTCGTAACTTCATATGACAGATTATTCAGAAGTCACTGTATCGAGCCGCTATATGACTTCTCGGTCGCCGATCCTTCCACAAAAATAATGCATGAAAAAGATTCTGAAGAAGATGAAATTTATGTGTCTGTATAGTTTGAACCTTGT
The DNA here is from genome assembly GCA_902687465.1 of Secale cereale. Taxonomy (NCBI): domain Eukaryota; kingdom Viridiplantae; phylum Streptophyta; class Magnoliopsida; order Poales; family Poaceae; genus Secale; species Secale cereale. The sequence goes on from LR738714.1 coordinate 262,531,335, forward strand.
AATGCTGGAATTTGAACCTTGCAATATTTGTGGTATTTGTTATATAACCTAATTGGATGTTTAATTTGGTTTTGCAATCATGTCATGTTATAAGTATATAGATGTTGTTCTTCCGTACAGAGAGCATAGATGTGTTGCAGACAGAGCATATCTCATCGCACACGGACCACACTAGGGAACCCGACAATGATGAATTCACCAATCGCAAACAGTTGTATACCAGCCAGCATTTGCCCAAAACACACACGGCTTATTCCATCACAAACAGCTCGGATGGGTCAATTGTATGTCATGTATCACACATTGTCAAAAAAGTAATGCGGTAGACCATCTTTAACATGTGTTAAAAAACAAAACAAAATTCAAAACAAGGACCTCGATGTTAAATTAACTAATGGTATGGATCATAGATGTCATTGACGTCTATGATCCATCCAATCCGAATTTAACATCAAGACAACTTCCCATCTAGTCACCCATATGATTGTTGCTCCATCTTGATCACAGTTAACTTGAGAATTCTCTTAGATGAGCTATTGGTGGAACAGCTGGTCCTTGCTGATATAGGATGCCTCTTCGCATCCTTATGCCGTACTCGGATGATCGCCCATCGCCCAATGGCCAATAGATGTTGTGTAGACAGAGCACATCGCACACGGACCACACTAGGGACCCCGTCGGTGATGAATTCATAAATCACAAACGGTTGTATACTAGCAAGCGTTCGCACACAACACACACGCCTTATTCCATCACAAATAGCTCGGGTGGGTCAACTGTATGTCATGTATCACGCATTGTCAAAAAGTAATGCGGTAGACCTTCTTTAAAATGTGTGAAAAAAACAAAAAACAAAATCAAAACAAGGGCCTCGAGGTTAAATTCACTAATGGGATGGATCATAGATGTCATTGACGTCTATGATCCATCGAATCAGAATTCAACATCAAGACAACTTCCCATCTAGTCACCTATAAGATGGCTGCTCCAGCTTGAGCACAGTTAACTTGAGAGTTCTCTTAGATGAGCTATTGGTGGAACAGCTGGTCCTTGCTCATATAGGATGCCTCTTCGCATCCTAATGGCGTACTCGGATGACCGCCCATCGCCCAATGGCCAATGAATGTTGTGTAGACAGAGCACATCGCACGCGGACCACACTAGGGAACCCATCGTTGATGAATTCATAAATCACAAACGGTTGTATACTAGAAAGCGTTCGCACACAACACACACACCTTATTCCATCATAAACACCTCGGATGGATCAACTGTATGTCACATATCGCACACACAACTCTAATCTGATTCGTGCTTGATGTCTCCGCCATTGCTCGCACAGTTCGTCTTACTTTCCACGTATCACTGTGTCGGCCTCTACCCGCATCCCTCGGCGCACTCTGCTTGCCGTTAGGCGCCGCAGTGCGTTATGCTTGCTGTTACTCGCGGTGGCATGCTCTGCTCGCGTCTGTCGGCGTGTTCTGCTCACGTAGTTCCATGCGCTCGGCATGTCGACAACTTTTCCTTGCATGTTCAACTGCTATATGCATATATATAGTTGCTCGCCGTTGAGGCGACCGCATAGCGCTCTGCTCACGCCCCTGCACGCGGGCCTTGCTAGTGGTTGGGTCCTGCACACGATCACATTAGGGGACCATATGCATGCGGTTGCGCCGCGCGTGTCGCCACGATGTAGTTACGTGTGGCATTATGGAGTTCCCGCTGCAAATTAGAAGTGACATCCGGGCATGCGGATATTCTAGGCTATATGGCTTGCCCATTAATTCCCGTAGCCATTATAACCTTAGTCTCTTCAACTTTTCGATCTCGCCCCACAACACAAAAAGCACACCCACGACGACACAAACAGAGAGGGATATCTAGCGGCGCTCCAATGGAGTTTGGCGACCACAGAGTGGAGACCCACACAAGGGAGATGGATCTCTCGGTGGTGTACACCATTGACCGAGCATGGTGGAATACTACATCAACCCCGTGTAGCAGTTGCTTGCTCGAGACAAGTACACCGGTGGTCATCCTGACAAAGATCAGAAGGTTTCTGTCGCCCAGTTCTGTGTGGGCCATCATATCCTCATCTTCCGCTACTCCATGGCCATAGAGCCTTGCGCCATTTTACCGGTTTTGTCAACAACACCAACTACTAGTTCGCTACGGTGGAAACCTGGAACGATGTAAAGGAGCTGATGGTTACGGGCTTGGGATACAAGAACCTTGTCGAAATCCGTGACCAATATAGGGTCTGGGGAAGCACCAAGAAGGACTCCCTGGTTGAACTCGCCTAGACCATCATCGACCCCTACTACGAAAAGATTAAGTAGGATGCCAAGAGAACAAATCCCGTATCCTGGCACGGGGCCTGGACGCAGCAACTAGATGAACCTTACCTCAGGTTCATGGCCAAAAGCGTGTACACATGCTATGAGATGCACATGCGGATCATTGACATGATGAAGTGTCTCATTACCGAAATCGACGAGGCCGAATCGTGCCACAAGCAGAGCAGTAGCGGCAAGCATCATAAGAAGTAGATGATCATGAGATGATTGTTTATCCTAGTTAATAATGCATGTAATATATAGTTTACTTTGGTGTGCGGAAATGTCATGTGTGTAGTAGCCACCCATGTAATTATGCATGTAATAGTTTACTTTGGTGTGTGGAAATTTCATGTCTATAGTAGCCACCTATGTAATTGGATGTTTAATTTGGTTATGCACCCATGTCCTTATAATTGTGTATATATATATATGTTGTTGTTCTGTATGCAATCCAATCCCACAACACACACATCTTATTAGTAGCAATCATTTGTGTTATTATCGGTCTTCGCACATTTCTGATTATAGACATGTTTGCCGTGTATCACACACATCTTGTTAAGTTGAATCATTTGTGTTGCGTTGCCTAATCGAAAACAGTTCATCTGAGTGAATCGTATGTCATATATCGCACACACCTTCATCTGGCAGACCATTTCTTTTGTGTTGCTTAATCACAAACAGGCCATCTGAGCTAACTATATGCCGTATATCCCCCACGCCTTCATCTGGATGCCCGTTTCTGTTGTTCTGCCACATCACAAATAGTTCATTGAACTGAACCATATACCCCGCATCACACACGACACTAAAATATGAACTGTGTTTGATGTATCCTTCATCGCAAACGTTTTACATATTTTTTAACGGTTTTTTACATCACCGTTTATGATTAATGCATCGCACATAGTTTCGTCGAATGGTCTCTGATCGTAGTGTCGCGTTAGCAGCATCCTGCAATAGTGGGTGAAAGGATGCCTTGCTTGCTTCAAACACATCTTCGAAAATTCAGATGGTGATGAGTGGGTCGTTGGGCTAGATGTTGAGTACACCACAGTCCTGGGAAAAGAGAAGAATCTAAAGGAGGAAGAGAAGAAGAAGCCCTCCATGATCCAGGTTTGCGTGCATAACTTGTGCTTTTTCTAGCACCTTTGCCATGCCGACGTTAAGTATGAGTATTATAAGAACTTCCTCGCGGACCACAGAGTAAAATTCGTTACTAGAGACTTTCATGACGATGAGGAAGTCCTTGGTCAGATAGGGCTCGTTGTAGGCCAGCCCTTCGACCTCCAGAAGAATAGGCTGGTGTCCTCCCATCAACCTTCAATGCTGACCGTGGAAGGAGCCATGGTTGATCCTTCACACAACAAATTGACAAAACCTCACCACAAGTTTGATCTTGCATGGTAGTGGAATTTAATAGATATAGACCACATCCAGTGTGCTGCAATGGATGCCTACCTTTGTTTCAATATCTACAAGGGTTGGATGAATAGCGAGAGCCTAGTCTACGGTTCAAGCAAGGAAGTATCGGCCAAGAGGAAGAGGGACAGGGACGAAGTCGAGGACGTGTATAAGGAGTCCATGTAAGGTGGAAGTGTCATTTATCATGGTGTTTCTAATGCAGTATCTACCAGATTAGTTGCTTAGTTCAATTTGAGGGTGCTTAGTTTTATTTCAGGTGTGTGTTGTGCTGAGCCCCCAGTTGAACTATGTTATGTTCTTTCTGGTTACTTTATCTCTTCAGTACGTACATGTATTTCTTACAGTTCATCTTGTAGTTGGTAGTACTACGACTCGTTTTCTTCACATTATATATGTATATTATATGATATGACCAACATCATATAGGCAGCAATTAGCTATACTATTAACCACGCTCTAAGAATGCAATATACGCAAAACACTTAAATGAGATATGTAATTCTAAAAAAACTTAAATGGCAGAAGTTTACCCAAAGAATGAAGGAGTTTAGTTGTCAAAGAATTAAATAGGTATGCTAATTTATTTAATAGACTTTAGCACCCCATTTAAGCATGTACTAGCTTTTTAATAGTCCTATATGCATAATTTGGCGACGAGCGCTCTCTATATGTACCACCTTTTTTGTTAATTTCATCTTGTTAGTTTTGCTCCATGGCGCAATCCATCGATACTACTACTGTACAAAAGTACAGTTAAAAGGCTAGAGGGCGGGGCAGTCTCGCTTGGTCAGGTTCACGAGAGGCGAGGGCCTTTGTGATTTAACGGCTCATTACTGCTGGAAGGTGGGGCCTTGTGATTTGACTGCTCATACAAATGTGTCCAACGACTTGAGGTGGAGCAAAGAACCGTGCCGTATACTCAAGTTTTTTACCGGAGTACTAGTAGGACAGAGGAGCGCGAAACACGGCAGCACAGTGCGATATGGCCATAAAAATGATCTAATTTTCTAGTCATTGATCCCACGGTGCCCCTCATCATTACCATTGTTCTATTCTTTCCTCGCAGAGAACATGACACACACGGTGCAACACCCTAAGAAAAAGAAGAAACGCATGAGAAAAAGAAGAAGGAAGATTACCCCCCCACAAAAAAAAAGAAGGAAGACGCAAACACAAGTCCGGGATGCTGCTCTCTACTTCATGAAGAGTTAACTTTGGAGTCCTAATTGCTTCTTCGTCACCTCCACGACCTTCATCTCCTCGCTCGTCTCCTCCGACATCTTCTTCATTGTGTCCATGAGGCGAGATTTCTTGAGGCGAGCATTCATCATCTATTCCACGACCGCATTACGTACCTTGATAGCAGCATGGTGCTCGATGTGGAGCTTCGCCAACTCCTCCTTCTGTTCCACGATGAGGGCGTCCAACATCTTCACTGAGGAACTACTATTCTCATGCAGCTTCTTCCAGCCGATGCTCTCCTACTTCAACAGGTCGAGCTCGTGGCGAACCTTCGCCTTGTCCTCCTGAAGGCTGCGGGATTTCACCGGTCGCCTTCTTACCCGAGGCAATGGTCTCCTTAAGTAGCATCACCAAGCCGGTGGTGAACTCCTCCTGCTTATTGAGCTCAGCGTGCATGTCGTCGAGGCTGTCCTTCAGCAGCTCCACCAAGCCTTCGATGAACTCCTTCTGCTTATTGAGGTGATCAGGCATGTCGTCGAGGGATAACGACTCCAGGACCGCCATCTTGGCATGTTTGCCTCCGTGGCTAGGGCGCTCCTAAGAGCCCTCGCCTGCTCGTGAGAGATATTTCAAGGTCTCTGCGAGGCGGAGAGCCCTTTCTTTTTGTTCCACGACCTTGGTTGCCACTCACTTGTTATGAGTAGTTCTCGACCTAGAGCTCTCCACACCGGCCATGGCATGGACGGACGAACAAGAAAGACTTATGTGTAAGGTAGAGTAATTTTCGTCTAGGTAATTCCACTTTTATAACCTAGTACTAAAACCTGCATAGTGGGAACACGTTCAGGCTTGATACGTACTAGGTGTGAGGAGGTTTGCACTTAATTATAGCATGGTAGTACTACTTTGCAACGTGATGGCAACAAGCTAAATTAATTGATGGTTTTGGTTTCAAGGCCCGAAACGGCTTGTGATGAGTTTCTTGGAACAAAAATTTCAAGTACTACTGCTCAAATGCGGTCGCACAAGTCAGTGCTATAACTAGTTGTACATGTCAGACCAAGCCGATGCGTGTCCCTTTGGTGAGCCGCGCGTTGGACCGACCGTAAGTATAACGCGATGGAGACTTGTGGTAGTGGATTCGGGTGATTGTCACGACCAAGCATTCAAAAACTAGTGATAAATCAATTACCATCTTTTACCAAACGACTAAGTATTTTGATAGGAATACAATACATATAGATGCAGCTGTTATCAAGGTCACAAACCGCCGTGGCACCGCAAGTTCACTACTGCAACAACCGAGTAGGTCACTACATCGCTGGCGGTGAAGGAGGGAAGCTCACCACGCCTAGGATGCATGCCTAGTGGTGCCGCCGTAGCTGGTCCCGCAATTTGGCTTCTCCTAGTGCCCATTTGAAGAGTTGCACCGGCTGCTCATGCCATTCTGTAGGCTTGCGCGTTCTTTCCACCGCAGTCGACTCCGTGAATATGATCTCCACCATTATCCCTAGCTCAAAATCAATGCGACACTACCACACGCTGACATCCCGCAGTATCTCTCCCCTGAGATCGACTTACGCCTCCGCCTTGTGCCTCGCCAGGCGCAGCTCCTTCGAACTTGTCTCCAATCGATGCGACGCTTCCATGATCCGATTTTCCATTGCTACCCACCACCTGAACCACAACCATGACATGTCCTCCGGTGCAACCGATCTGTGCTTCCAGAGCAATGGATCCCCTCTAAAACACAAGTGGGTTTCGCTCAAAGGCGGCAGTGTTGCGGGCCGCAGCGAGAGGGCAGCCCGTGAGATCCTGGGATCTAAGGGATCCTCCATGGCGGGATCCAGTGGGCGAGGCAAGGAGGCGAGCGTAGGTGCTGGGAGAACCCTACGAGGCTAAGCTAAAGATAGTACTACTCCACACCATCCATATTTAAATACAAAGGCCACCAACAGTAACCCAGGGCAAAATTGATCATGCTGCCTTCGTCCTGGTTTATTGGCCCCCTTTTCATTTTGTGCCATTTTTGACCAAAAAATTAAGTGATAAAGTGTTAATGCATGTCCCCAGAAATTATATCATTGGAATGACATTTTTTCGGATTATGGGCTCCGCAAAACCCAAGAAGTTCGAACAGAGTGGCGTGAACGAAGATCTCTCTCACTCACGTCTACCTAGCGCCTCGCCCTCGCCCAGTGAGGAGATTTAAGAAAACAACAAGTGAAACACGCAAGAGTTTACCCAGGTTCAGGCCACCTTTGGTGTAAAACCCTACTTCCTGCTTTGGTGGATTGGCCTTTGGAGGACTGGAATATGAACTAGTACAGTGATTCCTGAGCTCAGGAGGTGAGCTCAAGAGGGTCAGAAGGCAAGTGTTCTTGCTTCTTTGCGTGGTGGCAGAGTTTATTGATCTGCTTCTCTCCCCCATCATAGCGGGGATCCTAGCTACTTATATAGGCGGCCATGGTCCTCTTCCCCCGAAATGTTTAGGCGGGAAGGGATCCCACAACGGCCATTTTTGAGCAGGAACACAAGGACGTTCCTACCATGACTAAACCAGTCTTCGCCTGCAAAAGGTTCAGGCAATGATGCGGTGGTGGGCTCGGTGGTGACATCCTCCATGTCGTCTCTGTGGTCTTCGGTCCTGTTACACCAATGCAGAAACCTTTGTCCCGCTCCTCGGGAACCTGCGTCTGCGCTGCCTCCTTTGCACCGAAACGACAACTGCGCCGCTGGCGGGCACTGGCACCTGCTGGCGCAATGCGTCACTGCTCATGTCACTGCCTCCTCTTGAGGCAGGCTTGGCCTTGGATTCTCCGCCCCTCCGGAGCGCCTTGCCAAGGCCGTTCCTGAGGGGGTCTTGACATTGTTCTCCTCGCGAGGCCTAGCCCCCTCGCGAGGGTCTTGGGCAGCTGGTCGATCAGCTGGGCCATACCAGGCCGTAGTAGGAGTGCGTCGCGGCCCGCAGACAGGCAAGTCTGGGTACCCTGGTTCCCAGGACGCCGACAGTAGCCCTCGGGCCCAAGGTGCGCACGGAGTTGGCTTCGGGGCGAAGCCCTGGTCGAGGACGAAGCACCGCGAGCCCTAAGAGGCCGCGGGCCAGGCCGGCGCGTGACGGTTGGATGGGACATGGCCACTCCACTCCCCATGCAGTCTTGGTAATCGTGTGACTTCAAAACTCCTCGGTGCAGACGACGGGGACGTTATGGCTGTGACGCTTGTGGCTGGCGGTTGGGCTCCTCCGCCCTATAAATGGGACTAGGGGGGATCCCCCAAGCCGTTTTCAAGCCAGCGCCGTCTTCCTCCTTACTTGTTCCTCGCTCTCCCTATTGCTGCGAGATCTCCATGGCACCGCCGAGGAAGCCGTCCGCCGTGGAGAAGGGGAAGGCCTCGAAGGAACTGGTCCTGATGCCGCCGAAGAGGGGCCGCGGGCGTCCCCGCAAGCATGCTGTTGCGCCTGCAGCGACTCCTCGGGGAAGCAGGTGCGGCCTTCCGGGTTCTGTCGCGGCAGTTGGTGAGAGGCGCAGTACGTCCTCCCGTAGTGAAGGTGGTCGCGGCCGTGGTGGGAGAGGAGGCGCGAGACGGCGCATGGCGGTCGTGCATCCTCCGCGCCCGCAGCTCCACTCCTTCGACGTGTCGTCAGAGTTCTTGGTGTGGGCTGAGAAGCCTGGTGGCTCGTGGCTCCGGCTTACCCGCTCATTTGGCGACGTGTTACCAGCCGGAGGCCCCGGCGGCATCTGGTTGCAGGCTGACGGTTGCTGCAGTGGTGCGTCCTGGGTGGAGGTTGATGTGGCTCCCTCGGGCGATGTGTTCCTGGGGCGCGGCTGGCAATCGTTTGCTCGCGCATGCCGGCTGCAGGGGAGGTGTGCGCTCCACTTCAGGTACGATGGCGCCTCCACACTGTTTGTTAGGGTCTTCTCGGAGGAAGGGAGGCGCCTTGGGTCATGTCCCGAGGCCGATGACGAAGAGGACGTTGGGGACGGCATCCGGAGGAGCAGCTCCTCCTCCGGAGACGATCTTAGTCTTGGGGGGCGCCACGGGTCCCCCCTCTATGGCAGCAGCAGCTCATCCAGCAGTGGCGGCCGCGACGAGCCACCACCCTGCCGAGCTCGGCCTGGCGAGGGGAGGGGGTTGCTGCGCTGCTGTGGCTCGGTGAAGTCGGAAGAACTGGGAGACTCCGACTAAGCAGGAGCGGCCTCTGCTTCTTCTCCTTCTTTTTTCTTCATGTCCTTTCTATGTCAAAATTTCAAGTTGCCTCGAGAAGGCGTGTAATGGACTGTGATATATGCATGAAGCGAGAACTTGTTGTCATGTTTTTTTTGTTTCCTTGGTGAGATTACTTAGCTTTTATGCGTCGCGACATCTTGAGCCAGAGTCCTCCTGACTCTTTGGCGTCATGAGCCCCATCGGGTCGTGAGAACGGCCGAATCTAGAGAGCTCATGCAGCCCCCGAGCATGGGTGAGCCGCTGAGAGCTGCTGAGAGCGCCGAGCGCAGGTTAAAGCACCAAAGCCTGAGCCGGCTCGGTAGGATAGGTTGCGCGGACTGAGAAGCCCGATGCCAGAGCCTGAGCAGGCTTGGCCAGGCGAGGTCACGGGGCCGTGGCAGATGAAGGCCGGTAACCGACCGTGACCCAGCCCCCACGCTCGAGGCGCGCGAAGAAAAGCGGGTGGCGCAGCCCTGCTCAACAAACTAAACTTAAAAGCGGCGAGAAAAGATCCCAAACAAGAATTTCAACCAAATGCAAGAAGCGCGAGAAACACGAGAACTTCATACCACGGGGTAGAGGAAGGGCTGATAGCCAAGGAAGTAGAAAAGGCTGACAGCCAAACACCAAGCCAAAAAGGAAAAAGGCTGCGTCCGACCCCTACACTACGTCTTCTTCCCAGCACGGAGCTAAGGACTGCCACTGGGGCGTGGGTGAGAGCCTCGTCTGAGGGCCCGTAGGCAACACACAGGAGACTCCGAGGCATGTACAGTCCCAACTCATTATTACATGAGAGTGTCACGGGCGGAGACCTTCACTGGCACGGAGCCTTGATTACAGATAGAACCTCCTGAGGTGTTCGATGTTCCAAGAATTCTGGATAGGTATCCCATCCTGCGTCTCCAGGCGCACATCACCGGGCCTAGAGACACGGGCAATTCTGAACGGGCCCTCCCACATGGGCGAGAGCTTGTGTAACCCCTCACGAGAAAAGACCCGCCTCAGGACCAAGTCACCAACTTCAAGTGTTCTTGCACGGACGCCGCGATAGTGGTACCAACGCAGCGCTTGCTGATATCGCGCCGCCCTGAGAGCAGCTCGGTGGCGGCCCTCCTCGCCAAGCACGAGGTCCATCCGCCAGGCGGCATCCTGGCATTCCTCATTGAAGGCCAAGACTCGTGGGGAGCGATGCTTGACCTCATGAGGGAGGACTGCCTCCACCCCATAGACGAGAAAGAAAGGAGTTTCCCCCATGGGTTTGGTGGCAGTGGTTCGGATTGACCACAACATGGACTGGAGCTCGTCGATCCAGCCCTGTCGGGGCCGGATTTCGGGAACACAATATTCCAGAAATTAACCCCTAGTGTCATCACCAGCCCAGGATTGCTGTTACTGGTGGACACATCCTTGTTACAGATTACCAAGCATTTACAAGAATTTGATACAAGACCATATAGGTCTACTGATGCAACAATGACTCCGGTGGTGGATGAAGGAATTGGCTTGTGGATCTCCACATTGATGGGGCTCCATTCCCATAGGAACAGCTGACCCGGATAACTCCTATCCCGCGTGGCTGTACTCCTAGGCTTCGCACGGACACCACTGAGGTACTCCTTGTAGAACTCCTAACCTGGCCAAGTAAATAGCCAGGGACAAGCCTGTGAGTACGTTTGAATGTACTCGCAAACACCATGGACAAATGATATAACAAATGCAGCAAACAATTATACGGTCATGATGAATTAAACTATATGCATGTGCTCATGATAGACTTATATTAAATGCATGCTGACAGGAATTAAAACATGGCATGTGAATAATAATTAGTGCAGAAAATAAGTATTAGTATCAATAAAATATAAAAGGAATGCCGGTCGGATGTCAAGTGACACCACGGTCGGTCTTGGAAAGAAATGCCAGTCGGGTGTCTAAAAGAGTAATCGGACGATACCATCCGAGAACTCAGGCGACGCCACGAAAGGACTTGAAAAGAAATGCCAGTCGGGTGTCCACAAGAGTAGTGGCGAGATAAACCGCCTGACACTCGAGGGACGCCACAGAAAGGACTTAGAAATAAAGGCGAGTGTCCGGGGTAGTCTAGCCAGCCCCTGAGACACTCTGGAAAGTATAATAAGAGCAGGGGGTTAGTTCATAAGCAATATAATCATATCATCAAATATACTAATAGTAACACCAGTAGCAATGATAATTATCTTGCAAAATAACCATGCTTCACTTTTAAATATTTCCTCCGGAGACCGACTCTAAGATCGACACTTGACCAACCCAGACTGTAATCCTTAACCGCGGATACGGCTATTCGAATAGGTTTCAAACTCTGCAGAGGGTGCACTCTTTACCCACAAGTATAGGATTTCTTTAGTCAGTATAATGACACTGACTAATTCCCATTACGGTCTTTGGGTTGAAAACACGCCTGACCAGCACACACCAGCTTAACTTTTCTGCTGCCAGGAATCACCCAGAACAACAGTTAAGTAAAACTCTAAGTGGGAAGGCTACAACCTCCAATAGCATGGGATCACTATTCAAACGCGCGGATTACAAGGGTACACTCCCTCTCGGCTACAACCGGAAACACCCATGCCCCCTTGACCCGATGACTGGATTTAGTCCAGGGCCCTGGAAACCCTCATCGTGGTCCTCTGTACGGTGTGTGCATGGAAAGGGGTTAACAACTTACTAAACCATACCTTACCCGAGGCAGGGACAAGTGGTAGCACGAAACAAGTATGGGGGTTACCGGAACAAGACTCGATCTATGGTCGACTCGGGAGGCCTATAATCCCTGCAGTGGTTAGCACAACAAAACATTCTTTCAACCATATCATCAGGACAGGGCTACAACCCTTGCCTGCTTCCACATATATCTCATGACACCACCGTGTCAAATATGGCACGTGCCCACCGGCACGTCCAAAACAGGAGTACACTCCTGGGTCATCACAACTCATGCATATTGCAACATGCATGCAAGAGAAAATATCTACATGGCCATGCATGCATGAAATATTTCTACTCATATGCAATTCTTATTCAAATTTAATGAACCATGCAACAATTATATTAGCAAGCAAACATTCACCATATCAAGTGTTCAAGATGCTTGCCTTGAACATGCAGCAATATTGGGTGCACTCCAAAAGTTTGAAAATATTCATCTTCTCTCCAAAACCTAGTTTCAAAAATATCTAAATCACCACATAATTCTAAAACAGTGCCAAAAAGTATTCCAAATATTTTTGAAATAAATACTAAAATAAACTAGATGATATTTAAGGAATATCAGAAAAAGAATTAGTTTATTTAGAGTTCATATGAATTAGTTATGGAATTACTAAGATGGAAAATACGATTAAAAGTAATATTTAAAAGATTAAACAGAAACTATATATAGGAAAAATGTTCACCTAATTTAAATAAACAGAGCATGATTTTAGAAGCCTACAGAACTTGGAATCATCAAATTTGGATTTGATTTGGTGGCTGTGGAATTTATTTGAAAGCTGCTGGAATGATAAAAAGAAAGGACAGAATCGCGCCCTGAGCGCTGTTTAGCTCCACGACGCCACTGGGCCGAGCCCAGTCATCTGGCTGTGGGGAGAGGTGCTGACGTCGATGGCGTATTCCACGGAATACGCCTACTTCGCAGCGGAAACGGCTCCGGGAGGAAACCGCCTCCACTTAAACGGCGGGGCCTGCGGCTTGTGCCGCTGACGAGCGGGCCCCACTTGTCGGGTTCATCTCCTTTCTCCCGCGTACGTCTAGACAGAGACAGGGCGGGGCTCCGGCGGTGATCCCCGGCGGCAGGGACCTCCATTCGCGACCCCGACTACACCGGCGTGTTCCTGAGTATGGGCCGCGTCCGAGGGATGGAGACATGGTCGCCAGAGGGCTCGAGGTTGAGCAGAGCTTCGACCATGGCGGAGGGAAGCTTCGGGTGGGAGAGGGCTTTTGCCCCTGAGCTTGTTCCGATGGAATTGGCGAGGGGGATGGATCGGTGGGTTGTCCAGGAGTCGAGTGGTGAAGAAATCGGGGAGGGGGAAGCTCTGGTGGCGTCGGAACCATCGAGGAAATGGCGGCGGCAGTGGTCATCGGAGATGAAGAAGAAGGCCTTCTCCGGTCGATTGGGTGCACGGGGGAGATTCTAGAGGAGTGGGGAGAGGTAGTGATGGACTGAGGGGGCTTGGGGTTGGGTATTTATAGGCGGGGCGACGCGGTTCGGCGGGTTCCAGAAAATGGACACGGTGGCGACCGCCATTACTCCGGCAGGCGAGGTCGTTGGGTGGCCGGTGAGGGTCGGTAGCGGACGGTGGCCGGCCGCAGTTACTCCCCTGGCGAGCTGGCTGCCCCGGGAGGCGCCAGGTAGCCTGGACGGCGCCGTCCACGGCATACAGTGGCGACGGCCATTAATGGCAGACGCGGCCGGTGGCGAGGCCGTTGACGGACGGCGGGGTTTGGTGAAGATGGTGGTGGCTTGGAGTGATGGCGGACGTCGTGTTTGGTTCGGAGGTGAGCCACGCGTCCAGGGCGTTGAAGGTCGGTGCGACGTGGCGATGCGGGACTCGTCGGGCGGCGGCTCCGGTCGGCGTGGACGGTGCTAGAGGACAGACGGAGGTGTCGGAGAGGGTGGTGGTTTGCCCGTGAAGCTTCCTGGGAAGGTTGGCGTGCAAGAGCAGCAGCAGGGAGGGCGGTACAGGGCGATGCCAATGCCTGCAAAACGCGTGCCCTGGCCATGCTCTGGGCATGCACACCAGGTGCTCGACCCAATGCCAGGTTACCCTAGGATGGTCCTGAGAAGCTGGTTTTTGGCAGAGTGGTATTATCTGATATGGAAAGGATGCTAGACAAGTTATTTTGGCAAAAAGAGCAGGTGTCATATGGTGGTTTGGAAAGTTGAAAGTTTTGGTCATGCACTCAATGTGTTCGACAGAATGATAGAGCCATCTAGGAAACTTTGTTGGAAGTGATACTTGGTAGGGTAGTGTCTCCTTAGATGATATAGGTGATGGTGGAGTTATTTTGGCAAAAGGAAAAACTTGATAGTGCAAGTTTTGAAGAATTTAGTTTCTGGACAGAAACTATAGATAGGTATTTGATGGACTTACAAAATTCAAACGTGTCTGATCTCTTGGAGTTAAGAGTTTGGTTGGGAGGACTATAAGGAGGACAAGTATCAAAAAAATTTAGAGCAAGGAAAATTGGGGTTGCAGTAGAAACCTAGAAAATGGACAGAAATGAAAAGGAGGATGGTTCACTCAAATTTTGCAAAACACCAAGTTGGGTTTTTGCACCAAAGTGATATATAGGCATCATAAGACCTCTCGGAATTATGGTGGAATTTTTAGAGAATTATTTGAAATGGTTGTAGTGCAACAGAAGCATATAAAACACTGCAAAAGCTATTAAAAGAATTATTTAGAGACAAATTTTATTATGAAAATAATTTCTACTGTTATCAAACAAATAATGAAATTACTCAAGATACAACCAGAGCCCACAAAATTATTTCCAAAAAATTTTACTATATGAAGAGAAGATTTTTCTAAGACAGGAATAGAAAAGGCTCTGAAAATTATTAAAGAACCTAATATAATTCAAAATTTTATTACTAGCCAAATTTTATTTAATAAAATGTGGTTAAAATTTTGGGGTTTTACAAACTCTAACCCCCTTAGAAAAATCTCGTCCCCGAGATTTGCTAAGGGCGGAAAAATTAAAAAGCATACCACACAAACAAAACACTCATATGCAAAATGTAAACAAGGCAATACATTTATGAAATACAATCAAAACAAGATCACAACATGCAAACAAGCACTACACGCTACGCAAACGCATTCACGACCGTCTACGGTCCGAAAGCGGGATCTACGGGGTCAAGCGGAAGGCTTCCCGGTGTTGGAACACATCCTTCTTCTTCCGGAGGGAGTGGAGGAAGTTGAGGGAGCAAACGAAGAACGTGTCCCTCCTGAGTTGGCAGAGGGGGTCTGCCAATGGCGATCCGGGGATTCAGAACAACAAGGTAGTGGAGATACTCCAGTATTTGCTGGGTGAAACGCTCCTGGGCCATCACATATTGAATGAGATAGACCAGGGCTGGATCGTTCTCCGCACGTCCACAGCGGAACGTAGCTTCTGCTCCAAAAGCAGCGCGGCTTGGGAAATAGCAGTATTCTCTTGTGCTGGCACAAGGTACCGCAAATCGAAGACGGGTGACTGCTTCATACGCAGCAGACTCAATGGCCATGCCTGGCGTTGGCATGGATCTCCCGATGAAAATCACATAGGGAGGGCCTTGGTTTAAATCTGCTGGTGGAATATGTACAGCTGCCCAGTATTTCGAGAGATCAGGAGTGATTCTCGATTTGAATAGCTCATACAGGGGTGGATGGGTGGAGCCAAGAGTATTGCGGGTAAAATCCCACAATAACATAACAAAACTACCAGGTCTTGCATCGGGGGTCCTCAGATAAGCTCCGGGGTGAGACATGGGTGGATGAATGGAAAAAGGCAGTGCTTGATGCTGATGGGTGCTGGTGTGGAAAAAATGAGCGTGGCCTCTTATAGAGAGCCTGGGTCATGAAACATGAAATGGTGCCGGTACGACTGAGACACCGACTCCGGCGCGGGGCTGTCTGAGTCAAAGTCTCAGGCCTCAATCCCCACAAGAAAAGTGACATGTTACTGTGCGTGTCGGTTAGGGGTCACGTCTAGAATTTACTCTGCAACCACTCATCAAACAATTCATGCCAGAAATACTATTAGCTGAAGACACGCAGGTGGTTTACAAACTCACTACGCCACACAACGGCTACTGCGGAACTAAAGGAAAAACCGAGCCACTAGGGCTTGATAACAATTCTGGTGGACTCAGTCCACCTGGTTGATATCTAGCCGGGCGCGTCTTGCGGATGCCGAGTCCTCTCCGGGTGCTTCCGCGTCGGAGCTGGCCGGGGTAGGATGGGGAGCTACAGGGCTGGAGTAGCGGTGGTGGCCTTCGCGGGGTGTCGAGGTCACCGTCCCATTGGAGTAGGCCTCCAAGAGACGACGGAGATTTCCGGGTGAGGCAAAGGCATTGCCCGGGTAGGTGACATGGTCAGAGCTTGGGGGCTCAACCGGCCTTCCAACCAGCACGATCGGGGCGTCGGTGGCGGGTGCGACTTCGCTCCTTGCCGGGGTTAGGAGAGCGAGCGTCCTGCGGGTCTCAATTAGGTCAAGAGTGACCTGATCAAATAGTGCCTCTTGCGCTCTCAGGTAGCGCACCAGATGCACCAGGGCAGGATCCGACTCATGGTCTCCGGTGGCGACCTGGGTCGGGCTACCATAGCCTTCACGGCTAGGGTAGTAGTAGAAGGAGCGGCAGTTAACCCTCGGCGACAGGTGCCGAAGTTGAACTATAGCCTCTCGGGCTGCAAGTTGGATGGCTTGGGGCTCGTCGGAGGTCGTCCTCCCGGTGAATCGGTAGGGACGCTCTGATGTGGTGCCCCTCCCATAGAGGTGCACCGTGGCCCAGAAGTGATGGATGGAGTTACTCGTGTGCTCTTGGTACACGACATATTCCGGCGGCTCGGCGATGCCAAAGACACGACGGGTGAGATTGGCGAGGATGGTTACGAAGCCTTCAAGCTCGACTGCGGTGGTATCGTTGTGCACTAGGGGGCCTGGCATCTTGGTGGTTGGATATCGAACTGGGAATGAGGCTGTGATGTGCTGATTTTAGGGGTAAGGCTTCCTTTATAAGTCAGCCGAGTCTTCCATCGCACGCTTGTGGATGGGAAAGCTCAGGTGTTGGCACAGGCACACGGCCTATGGATAGACTGATAGGTTGGGCACCGGCTATCAAAAGATGTCGGTTGCCACTGTGGATGGGATAGACTTGACCGTGGACAGGAAAATATGTGGATGGTGTGGAAACCTAGGGATAGTGACCAGGCTAAGATAGGATTAGCCAATGGTCAGCCTGGCTCTGATACCAAGGCTGTCGGGGCCGGATTTCGGGAACACAATATTCCAGAAATTACCCCTAGTGTCATCACCAGCCCAGGATTGCTGTTACTGGTGGACACATCCTTGTTACAGATTACCAAGCATTTACAAGAATTTGATACAAGACCATATAGGTCTACTGATGCAACAATGACTCCGGTGGTGGATGAAGGAATTGGCTTGTGGATCTCCACATTGATGGGGCTCCATTCCCATAGGAACAGCTGACCCGGATAACTCCTATCCCGCGTGGCTGTACTCCTAGGCTTCGCACGGACACCACTGAGGTACTCCTTGTAGAACTCCTAACCTGGCCAAGTAAATAGCCAGGGACAAGCCTGTGAGTACGTTTGAATGTACTCGCAAACACCATGGACAAATGATATAACAAATGCAGCAAACAATTATACGGTCATGATGAATTAAACTATATGCATGTGCTCATGATAGACTTATATTAAATGCATGCTGACAGGAATTAAAACATGGCATGTGAATAATAATTAGTGCAGAAAATAAGTATTAGTATCAATAAAATATAAAAGGAATGCCGGTCGGATGTCAAGTGACACCACGGTCGGTCTTGGAAAGAAATGCCAGTCGGGTGTCTAAAAGAGTAATCGGACGATACCATCCGAGAACTCAGGCGACGCCACGAAAGGACTTGAAAAGAAATGCCAGTCGGGTGTCCACAAGAGTAGTGGCGAGATAAACCGCCTGACACTCGAGGGACGCCACAGAAAGGACTTAGAAATAAAGGCGAGTGTCCGGGGTAGTCTAGCCAGCCCCTGAGACACTCTGGAAAGTATAATAAGAGCAGGGGGTTAGTTCATAAGCAATATAATCATATCATCAAATATACTAATAGTAACACCAGTAGCAATGATAATTATCTTGCAAAATAACCATGCTTCACTTTTAAATATTTCCTCCGGAGACCGACTCTAAGATCGACACTTGACCAACCCAGACTGGAATCCTTAACCGCGGATACGGCTATTCGAATAGGTTTCAAACTCTGCAGAGGGTGCACTCTTTACCCACAAGTATAGGATTTCTTTAGTCAGTATAATGACACTGACTAATTCCCATTACGGTCTTTGGGTTGAAAACACGCCTGACCAGCACACACCAGCTTAACTTTTCTGCTGCCAGGAATCACCCAGAACAACAGTTAAGTAAAACTCTAAGTGGGAAGGCTACAACCTCCAATAGCATGGGATCACTATTCAAACGCGCGGATTACAAGGGTACACTCCCTCTCGGCTACAACCGGAAACACCCATGCCCCCTTGACCCGATGACTGGATTTAGTCCAGGGCCCTGGAAACCCTCATCGTGGTCCTCTGTACGGTGTGTGCATGGAAAGGGGTTAACAACTTACTAAACCATACCTTACCCGAGGCAGGGACAAGTGGTAGCACGAAACAAGTATGGGGGTTACCGGAACAAGACTTGATCTATGGTCGACTCGGGAGGCCTATAATCCCTGCAGTGGTTAGCACAACAAAACATTCTTTCAACCATATCATCAGGACAGGGCTACAACCCTTGCCTGCTTCCACATATATCTCATGACACCACCGTGTCAAATATGGCCCGTGCCCACCGGCACGTCCAAAACAGGAGTACACTCCTGGGTCATCACAACTCATGCATATTGCAACATGCATGCAAGAGAAAATATCTACATGGCCATGCATGCATGAAATATTTCTACTCATATGCAATTCTTATTCAAATTTAATGAACCATGCAACAATTATATTAGCAAGCAAACATTCACCATATCAAGTGTTCAAGATGCTTGCCTTGAACATGCAGCAATATTGGGTGCACTCCAAAAGTTTGAAAATATTCATCTTCTCTCCAAAACCTAGTTTCAAAAATATCTAAATCACCACATAATTCTAAAACAGTGCCAAAAAGTATTCCAAATATTTTTGAAATAAATACTAAAATAAACTAGATGATATTTAAGGAATATCAGAAAAAGAATTAGTTTATTTAGAGTTCATATGAATTAGTTATGGAATTACTAAGATGGAAAATACGATTAAAAGTAATATTTAAAAGATTAAACAGAAACTATATATAGGAAAAATGTTCACCTAATTTAAATAAACAGAGCATGATTTTAGAAGCCTACAGAAATTGGAATCATCAAATTTGGATTTGATTTGGTGGCTGTGGAATTTATTTGAAAGCTGCTGGAATGATAAAAAGAAAGGACAGAATCGCGCCCTGAGCGCTGTTTAGCTCCACGACGCCACTGGGCCGAGCCCAGTCATCTGGCTGTGGGGAGAGGTGCTGACGTCGATGGCGTATTCCACGGAATACGCCTACTTCGCAGCGGAAACGGCTCCGGGAGGAAACCGCCTCCACTTAAACGGCGGGGCCCGCGGCTTGTGCCGCTGACGAGCGGGCCCCACTTGTCGGGTTCATCTCCTTTCTCCCGCGTACGTCTAGACAGAGACAGGGCGGGGCTCCGGCGGTGATCCCCGGCGGCAGGGACCTCCATTCGCGACCCCGACTACACCGGCGTGTTCCTGAGTATGGGCCGCGTCCGTGGGATGGAGACATGGTCGCCAGAGGGCTCGAGGTTGAGCAGAGCTTCGACCATGGCGGAGGGAAGCTTCGGGTGGGAGAGGGCTTTTGCCCCTGAGCTTGTTCCGATGGAATTGGCAAGGGGGATGGATCGGTGGGTTGTCCAGGAGTCGAGTGGTGAATAAATCGGGGAGGGGGAAGCTCTGGTGGCGTCGGAACCATCGAGGAAATGGCGGCGGCAGTGGTCATCGGAGATGAAGAAGAAGGCCTTCTCCGGTCGATTGGGTACACGGGGGAGATTCTAGAGGAGTGGGGAGAGGTAGTGATGGACTGAGGGGGCTTGGGGTTGGGTATTTATAGGCGGGGCGACGCGGTTCGGCGGGTTCCAGAAAACGGACACGGTGGCGACCGCCATTACTCCAGCAGGCGAGGTCGTTGGGTGGCCGGTGAGGGTCGGTAGCGGACGGTGGCCGGCCGCAGTTACTCCCCTGGCGAGCTGGCTGCCCCGGGAGGCGCCAGGTAGCCTGGACGGCGCCGTCCACGGCATACAGTGGCGACGGCCATTAATGGCAGACGCGGCCGGTGGCGAGGCCGTTGACGGACGGCGGGGTTTGGTGAAGATGGTGGTGGCTTGGAGTGATGGCGGACGTCGTGTTTGGTTCGGAGGTGAGCCACGCGTCCAGGGCGTTGAAGGTCGGTGCGACGTGGCGATGCGGGACTCTTCGGGCGGCGGCTCCGGTCGGCGTGGACGGTGCTAGAGGACAGACGGAGGTGTCGGAGAGGGTGGTGGTTTGCCCGTGAAGCTTCCTGGGAAGGTTGGCGTGCAAGAGCAGCAGCAGGGAGGGCGGTACAGGGCGATGCCAATGCCTGCAAAACGCGTGCCCTGGCCATGCTCTGGGCATGCACACCAGGTGCTCGACCCAATGCCAGGTTACCCTAGGATGGTCCTGAGAAGCTGGGTTTTGGCAGAGTGGTATTATCTGATATGGAAAGGATGCTAGACAAGTTATTTTGGCAAAAAGAGCAGGTGTCATATGGTGGTTTGGAAAGTTGAAAGTTTTGGTCATGCACTCAATGTGTTCGACAGAATGATAGAGCCATCTAGGAAACTTTGTTGGAAGTGATACTTGGTAGGGTAGTGTCTCCTTAGATGATATAGGTGATGGTGGAGTTATTTTGGCAAAAGGAAAAACTTGATAGTGCAAGTTTTGAAGAATTTAGTTTCTGGACAGAAACTATAGATATGTATTTGATGGACTTACAAAATTCAAACGTGTCTGATCTCTTGGAGTTAAGAGTTTGGTTGGGAGGACTATAAGGTGGACAAGTATCAAAAAAATTTAGAGCAAGGAAAATTGGGGTTGCAGTAGAAACCTAGAAAATGGACAGAAATGAAAAGGAGGATGGTTCACTCAAATTTTGCAAAACACCAAGTTGGGTTTTTGCACCAAAGTGATATATAGGCATCATAAGACCTCTTAGAATTATGGTGGAATTTTTAGAGAATTATTTGAAATGGTTGTAGTGCAACAGAAGCATATAAAACACTGCAAAAGCTATTAAAAGAATTATTTAGAGACAAATTTTATTATGAAAATAATTTCTACTGTTATCAAACAAATAATGAAATTACTCAAGATACAACCAGAGCCCACAAAATTATTTCCAAAAAATTTTACTATATGAAGAGAAGATTTTTCTAAGACAGGAATAGAAAAGGCTCTGAAAATTATTAAAGAACCTAATATAATTCAAAATTTTATTACTAGCCAAATTTTATTTAATAAAATGTGGTTAAAATTTTGGGGTGTTACAAGCCCCTGCCACAAGCCTCAAGCTTCTTAAAGCTGCGCGTCTTGAGGCCACGCAAGACTTCCACGTTGGCGCGCTCGGCCTGACCATTGCTCCTCGGGTGAGCCACCGAAGCGTAGCAGAACTGTGTTCCAAGGTTAGCACAATATGACCTTAAGAGATTGCTTATGAACTGCGAACCGTTATCCGTGATGATGCGGCTGGGGACCCCGAATCGCCTCACGAGGCCCTGGATGAAGTTGACAGCTGACCCGGCTGGTATCTCGCGAACGGGCTCCACCTCCGCCCACTTGGCGAATTGGTCGATGGCGACGTATAGGAAGCGGTAGCCCCCCGCTGCCCGGGGAAATGGACCCAGGATGTCCAATCCCCAAACCGCAAAGGGCCAGGAGAGCGTACTCATCTGGAGGCCCTGCGCCAGTTGGTGGATCTGCTTGGCGTGAAACTGGCACACCTCGCAAGCCCGCACAAGCTCCGTGGCGTCATTGAGCACCGTGGGCTAGTAGAAGCCGCTACGGAAGGCCTTGCCTACGAGGGTACGGGACGATGAGTGATCACCGCAGTCTCCACCGTGAATGTCAGCCAACAGCTCACGCCCTTGCTTCGTCGAGATGCATTCTAGCGAGACGTCGTTGGGGCGCCTCCTGTAGAGTTCACCGTCTTGGATGCAGTAAGCTGAGGCCTGTCGGACCATGCGCTCTGCGTCTTCTTCCTTGTCCGACAGGGTGTCGTGTTGCAGGTACATCTTGAGTTCTTGGGTCCAGCAACCCTCCTGAGGCTCCGTGGCGAGCAGCAGGCGGGCTCCGGACGGCGGTCCGCTGGACGGGGCGCCGTCCGGAGGTGCCGCAGGTAACCCCTGCTGAGGGGATGCTGGCTCACGAGCTGGCGATGCTGTCGATGGTTTGAGTAGTCGCTCCTCGAAGACGCCCAGCCTCTGTGGCTCTCGCCTGGAGGCTCGTTTGGCGATGTCATCTGCTTCCTTGCTGGTGCCTCTCGGTACGTGCTGCACCTCCAGCCCTTCGAATCGCTTCTCCATCTTGCGCACCTCCTCCAGATATGCCTCCATGTGCTCATCCTTGGGCTTGTATTTCTAGTTTGTGAAGTTGACGAGGAGTTGCGAGTCACCCCTGATGGTGAGATGCTTGACCCCCAGCACAGCGGCGGCCTTGAGCCCAGCAATTAGGCCCTCGTACTCTGCAATGTTGTTGGAGACCTTCTCGCCTTGCTGGAAGCAAAGCTGCACATCGTAGTACAACTTACCCTGAGTGGGATATACTAACACGGCGCCAGCCCCCGCGCCAAGGCGCGAGAAGGCGCCGTCAAAGTATACCACCCATCCGTCTGGGGCTTCAACGTCGGGGGCCAGCGAGCGGTCCTCGCTAGCCACCCGCTCCGGCGCGTCAGTCCACTCCACCATAAAGTCTGCCAGAGCCGCTCCCTTGATCACTCACGTGGTGCTGAACTCCAACTGGAACGCTTGAAGCTCGATGTTCCACTCGGCGACCCTCTCGACGACATTCGGGCCCCGCAGTACCTTCTCGAGAGGATATGACGAAACAACCTTGATAGGATGGCCTTGGAAGTAGTGGCGCAGTTTCCTGGAGGCAACGAGGAGCGCCAGGAGTAGCTTCTGAGGCATCAGGTAGCGCGAGCGCATGTCGCGCAGTATGGTGCTGATGAAGTACACCGGGTGCTCCATGAGGGTCGGCGCAGCGGAGTCCATGGGCGCTTCAGGAACCTTGGGTGCCTCTTGCTGAGTGGCGGGGCCGTTAGTGCCCGTGGTTGAATCTACCTCTAGAACTGCGTCAGGGGGCGGCGTGGGCCCTGAAGATGCTGAGCCGCCCAGTGGCCTTGGGCTTCGGGGCCTCTCCTCGCGCTCCATGACTAGTGCCGCACTGGCGGAGTGAGGCGTTGAGGCGAGGTAGGGAGTCATGGGCTCCAGGGGTTGCGGCGCTACCATAACCGGCGAACTGGTGAGGTATTCCTTGAGGTCCCGGAAGGCGGCATCAGCCTCTGGAGTCCACTCAAAGGGCCCCTTCTTCTTCATGAGCTTGAAGAACGGGAGGACGCGTTCCCCAAGCTTAGAGATGAAGCGTCCTAGGGACGTTACACACCCCGCAAGCTTCTGCATCTCCTTCAGGTTCATGGGCGGCTTCATTCTTTCAATGGCCTTGATCTTCTCCGTATTAGCTTCAATGCCCAGGTGCGAAACTAGGAACCCTAGCAACTTGCTGAAGGGTACACCGAACACGCACTTCTCCGAGTTGAGGCACATCTTCACCTTGCGCAGGTTGGCGAACGTTTCTTCTAGGTCCTGGACGAGAGTCCTGGCCTCCCTGGTTTTAACCACGATGTCGTCGACGTAGGCCTCCGCATTCCTCCCGAGCTGAGGGCCGAGGGTGATGTGCATCAGGCGCTGGAAGGTGGCGCCCGCGTTCCTTAGGCCAAAAGGCATGCAAGTGTAGCAGTAGACCCCTCATGGGGTCAGGAACGCCGTCTTCTCCACGTCTTCCATCGCCATCTTGATTTGGTGGTAGCCCGAGAAGGCGTCGAGGAAGCAGAGCAGGTCGCACTCAGCCGTTGAATCCATGATTTGGTCGATGCGCGAAAGAGGGAATGGGTCCTGAGGGCAGAACTTGTTGAGGCTCGTGAAGTCGACTCACATGCGCTCCTTGCCTCCTTTCTTCGGGACTATGACGGGGTTGGACAACCACTCCGGGTGCCGTACTTGCCGTACGACACCTGCTTCCTCTAGCTTCCTAACCTCCTGAACGATGAAGGCCCGCTTCTCCCGGGCTTGTCTATGCGCTTTTTGCTTGATAGGGCGCGCATTGGGGCACACCATGAGGTGATGCTCGATGACTTGCCTAGGCACCCCGACTAAGTCTGTGGCTTTCCAGACGAACACATCCTTGTCGGCCCTAAGGAAGCTGACCAGCACTGCCTCTTGCTTAGGATCCATGCCCGTACCGATGGTGAAGGTGGCTCCTGATCCTTCTTCATCAGCGGGCACCTGCTTCGTCTCGGCTGGGCCCTGAGAGAAGAGCCGCTTCTTCTTGGCAGGCGTGGCTTCCGGCGCCTCCGGAGCCCCCTTTGCTCCTGGGTGAGCTGCGGCGGCAGCCCTATAAGTGCGCGCGAGGACCTGAAGGGCGGCCTTGGGGTCCCCTTTCACGGTGATGACGCCATTGCTCCCGGGTATCTTGACGATGTTGTAGCCTAGGTGAGTCGCCGCCATGAACTTCGCCAAGGCTGGGAAGCGGAGGACGACGTTGTAGGGCAGGTGGATGGGTGCGACGTCGAAGTCGATGAGCTCAGTCCGGTAGTTAGCCGGTATACAGAAGGTGACCGGGAGGCGGATCTGGCCGAGCGGAACGGTCGAGCCCGCGACCCTTGAGAAGGGCTTGGTGGGGAGGAGCTGCCTGTAGGACACGGGCAGATGACCGAAGTCCTCGGGGGAGAGGATGTTGAGCCCAGCGCCACCGTCGATGAGGGTCCTCATCACGGCCACCTCGCAGACGGTGGGCGTGCAAACCATGGGGAGAACGCCCGTGCCGGCCGCTTCTGAGGCGAGGTCGCTGGGGCCGAAGGTGATGGTGTGCCCTTGCGCACTCTGTGCCCGCAACGCCTCCTACGGCTGGGCGGCGGCCCCGACCTGCCGAAAGTGTGACTTGACGTGCCGAGCCGACGCTAGCGCTAGCGTCTGAGGATGCAGGCGACCCTGCGGCAGGGCAGCTCCCCACCGGCAACGCTCCGCAGCCCTCCGCCGCGGGTCGTTCGAGCACCATGCTCTCCCGCAGATGGCCGGTGCCGGGGCAGCCGTCGTGTCACCAAGAGCGCGACTGGCGTGGCCACAGGAGGCGGGAGTGGCGGAGCAGGCCACTCTCCGGTGGCCCGACCGGCAAGAACGTCGTGTGGGAAGGAGGAGGAGCGCCCATGGTTGGCGCGGTCCGCCGATACCGCTCGGACGTTGATGCATCTCCAACGTATCTACTTTTCCAAACACTTTTGCCCTTGTTTTGGACTCTAACTTGCATGATTTGAATGGAACTAACCCGGACTGACGCTGTTTTCAGCAGAACTGCCATGGTGTTGTTTTTGTGCAGAAATAAAAAGTTCTCGGAATCGCCTGAAAATCAACGGAGATTTATTTCAGAAAATATAAAAAATACTGGCAAGAAGATCCACACCTGGGGGCCCACGGGCCGTCCTCGAGGGTGGGGGCACAGCCCCTGCCTCGAGGGCAGCCCGGTGCCCCACCGACGTATGCCCAGGTCCTATATATTCCGTTTCGCAGAGAGAAAAATCAAGGAGAAAGAATTATCGCATTTTACGAGATGGAGCCGCCGCCAAGCCCTAATCTCTCCCGGGAGGGCTGATCTGGAGTCCTTTCGGGGCTCCGGAGAGTGGAGATCGTCGCCACCATCATCATCAACCTTCCTCCATCACCAATTCCATGATGCTCACCGCCGTGTGTGAGTAATTCCATCATAGGCTTGCTGGATGGTGATGGGTTGGATGGTATCTATCATGTAATCGAGTTAGTTTTGTTAGGGTTTGATCCCTAGTTTCCACTATGTTCTGAGATTGATGTTGCTATGACTTTGCTATGCTTAATGCTTGTCACTAGGGCCCGAGTGCCATGATTTCAGATCTTAACCTATTATGTTTCCATGAATATATGTGCATTCTTGATCCTATCTTGCAAGTCTATAGTCATCTACTATGTGTTATGATCCGGCAACCCCGAAGTGACAATAATCGGGACCACTCCCGGTGATGACCATAGTTTGAGGAGTTCACGTATTCACTATGTGTTAATGCTTTGGTCTGGTACTCTATTAAAAGGAGGCCTTAATATCCCTTAGTTTCCAATAGGACCCCGCTGCCACGGGAGGGTAGGACAAAAGATGTCATGCAAGTTCTTTTCCATAAGCACGTATGACTATATTCGGAATACATGCCTACATTGCATTGATGAACTGGAGCTAGTTCTGTGTCACCCTAGGTTATAACTTCTACATGATGAATTGCATCCAACGTAATTTCCCATCACCGATCCAATTCCTACGAGCTTTACCTATATTGCAGTCGCTTATTTACTTTTCTGTTGCTACTATGACAAAAACTACAAAAACACTATATTTACTTTTATTGCTGCTACCACCACTATCATATTACTGTGCTACTAAACTATCTTGTTGCAGATACTAAGTTTCCAGGTGTGGCTGAATTGACAACTCAGTTGCTAATACTTAAGAGTATTCTTTGGCTCCCCTTGTGTCGAATCATCAAATTTGGGTTTAATACTTTACCCTCGAAAACTGTTGCGATCCCCTACACTTGTGGGTTATCAAGACTATTTGCTGGCGCCGTTGCCGGGGAGCATAGCTCTATTCTTTAAGTCACTTGGGATTTATATCGGCTTATCACTATGAAGAATTTGAAGGACTCAAAAACCAAGATCTTACCCTCAACTACGAGGGGAGGTAAGGAACTGCCATCTAGCTCTGAACTAGATTCTCCTTCTGTTATGAGTAAACTTGCGACACCTACTCCTGCTATTGAATCTGATATGTCGTATGTTCTTGATGATGCTACTTCTGCTATGTATGATGAAACTACCTCTATGCCTGATACTGTGCCACTAGGTGAATTTCTGGATGAAAAAATTGCTAAGGTTACGGAGAGTGCAAATGTTGATGATATTTATGAAAGTGATGATGAAACTACTCCCAATAGATATGAATTGCCTGTTGTGCCTGAGGGCTATGTTACGGATAAAGAAACTGCTAGAGACTTTCTTGCTTGCAATGATAGATATGATCTTAAGAAGTTACTAGCTAAGCTGGAAGAAAAGTCCTTGAATGCTAGAATGAAACATGACCCTGCTTTTGCTACTTCACCTATTTGTGTTACTGATAAGGATTATGAATTCTCTGTTGATCCTGAGTTAATTACTTTGGTTGAATCTGATCCTTTCCATGGCTATGAGTCTGAAACTGTTGTGGCACATCTTACCAAGCTGGATGATATAGCCACCCTGTTTACCAATGATGAAAAGATTCGCTACTACTATATCCTTAAGTTGTTTCCGTTCTCGTTAAAGGGTGATGCTAAGACTTGGTTTAATTCTCTTGATCCTGGTTGTGTGCGTAGTCCCTAGGATATGATGTATTACTTTTCTGCTAAATATTTTCCCGCTCATAAGAAACAAGCTGCCTTACAGGAAATATATAACTTTGCTCAAACTGAAGAAGAGAGTCTCCCACAAGCTTGGGGAGGCTTCTCCAGTTACTTAATGCTTTGCCTGATCATCCTCTTGAGATGCATGATATACTTGATCTCTTTTATAATGGACTAACTGATGCTTCCATAGACCACCTGGATAGTTGTGCTGGTTGTGTTTTCAGGGAAAGAACAGTTGAACAAGCTGAATTACTATTGAATAATATGCTGGCCAATGAAAATAATTGGACACTTCCTGAACCAGCCCCAAAGCCAACTCCGAAGAAAAGAGGTGTTCTATTTCTCAGTCCTGAAGATATGCAAGAGGCAAAGAAATCTATGAAAGAAAAATGTATTAAAGCTTATGATGTTAAGAATTTACCGCCTACTGAAGAAATACATGGCCTTGTTAACCCGACATGTAGTAAAGGTAAATTCTCTTTATAGATTTCATGAAGGTGATATTCCTCGTTATAAGTCTGCTAGCCAATGCTTAGATGAGTTTGACAATTTTATTGTGAAACAAGAAAACTTCAATGCTTATGTTGGTAGACAATTACAACACAATGCTCATATGATTGAACGCTTGAGTGATTATCTGTCTAGTGCTAAAGATGAACTGAAACTCATTAGTATACATGCTTCTATGGTCACCACTCAAGTAGAACAAGTACTTAAGGCTCAGAATGATTTGCTCAATGAATTAAATAGTAAGAATAATGATAATGCCATTAGAGTTGTGACTAGAGGTGGTAGAATGACTCAGGAACCTCTATATCCTGAAGGCCACCCTAAGAGAATTGAGCAAGATTCTCAGAGAGCTAATATAGATGCATCTTGTTGTTCTAAGAAGAAGAAAAAGAAAAATGATAGGACTTTGCATGCTTCTAGTGAACCTGTAGCTCACCCACCTGAGAATCCAAATGATATATCTGTTTTTGCTGCTGAGACACAATCTGGTAATGAACATGAACCTAGTGATAATATTAATGATGATATTCATGATGATGCTCAACCTAGAAATGATAATGATGTAGATATTGAACCTGCTGTTGATCTTGACAACCCACAATCAAAGAATCAACGTTATGATAAGAGAGACTTTGTTGCTAGGAAGCACGGCAGGGAAAGAGAACCATGGGTTCAGAAACCCATGCCTTTTCCTCCGAAACCATCCAAGAAAAAGGATGATGAGGATTTTGAGCGCTTCGCTGAAATGATTAGACCTATCTTTTTGCGTATGCGTTTGACTGATGTGCTTAAAACGAATCCTTATGCCAAGTATATGAAAGACATTATTACCAACAAAAGAAATATACCTGATGTAGAAATCTCCACCATGCTTGCCAATTACACTTTTGAGGGTGGAATGCCTAAGAAATTAGGAGATCCAGGAGTACCTACTATACCTTGCTCCATTAAGAGAAACTATGTTAAAACTGCTTTGTGTGATCTTGGAGCTGGTGTTAGTGTTATGCCTCTCTCTTTATATCGTAGGCTTGACTTGAGTAAGTTGACACCTACTTAAATATCCTTGCTAATGGCCGATAAATCAACTGCTATACCTGTCGGTATTTGTGAGGATGTGCCTGTTGTATATGCAAATGTTACTATTCTAACAGACTTTGTTATACTAGATATTCCCGAGGATGATAGTATGTCTATTATTCTTGGAAGACCTTTTTTGAATACTGCAGGGGCTGTTATTGATTGCAACAAAGGCAATGTCACTTTTCATGTCAATGGTAAGGAGCATACGGTACACTTTCCGAGGAAACAACCTCAAGTTCATAGTATCAATTATATTGGAAAATCTTCAACTATCACTATTTGAGGTTTTGAGTTTCCTATTCCTACTATCAAGAAGGCATATGACATACTTATTATTGGGGACATAAATATCCCCATTGAGGTAACATAGTGTTATTCGAAAATTCTCCGGTTTCATGTTACGCAGAAAGAGTTTATTAACAAGACCAGATCAACCTTGTTAATGGATTACTTTTTATGAACATGGGATAGGTGAATCTAGATAGCACAATCCTTTTGTACCCTTCTTTTACTTTCTGTTAATTAGGCTAAATAAAAGAAAAATAGCATTATCTGTCTGTTTCCAGACTTACCCGTGCAATGAAAAATATCCCGAAAATAAAAGTTCTCCAAATGCCATGAAAATGAAATATGATTTTTTCTAGAATATTTAAGAAAATATGGCATTGAACACACAGCGAGGGGAGACAGTACCTGGCCTCGAGGGCACAGGGCGCGCCCCCCTTCACAGGGCGCGCCCCCTGCCTCAAGGGCCCCATGTGCCCCCCCTCCACTTATCCTTTCACCCATACTCTTCTTCTTTCTCCCAAAAAAATCCCCATCCAGCTCAAACCCGAGTTCTAGCTCGTTTTGCTGCCATTTTCGATCTCCTTGCTCAAAGCACCATTCACCAAACTGTTTGGGGAGATTGTTTCTTGGTATGTGACTCCTCCATTGGTCCAATTAGTTTTTGTTCTAGTGCTTTATTTGTTGCAAATTTGTGCTGCTGTGGTGACCTTGTTCTTGAGCTTGCATGTCAATTTTTCTTGGTCCCAAGTAGTTCTAATGCATGATATAGCTTCTAGGCACTTATAGGAGTTGTTGCTATCAATCTTGTTGAGTTTGCTTAACTTTTATTTGTGAGTTGCTAAAAATTTCAGAAATTTTCAAAAAAATGTCTAGGAAAAACTTCCAAGGTGGTCCTTCAAGGAAGCAAGGACCGATGCTCGCGTTCCGTGAGCCGGATGATGAAGCACTAAGGGATACTGATGTGCGGCCTTGTGAATGGCCGTCGGATGAAATTATTAGTCAAGCGGGCATCAAAGATGAATTTTACGCATATGTGCGTAAGGCCGACCTCGAGGACTTCATGCAAGATAAGTGCCTCTAGTACCGTGGCTTAACTGATAGTTTTGTGAGAAGGTTCAAATTTTCATCTTCACGTAATTCTGACACTGTCTTGTTTGATCTATATGATAAATCTTATACCATGGACTTAGAGGATTTTAATGAGGCCAGCAAGCTCCCACAGTGGGGCAGTATGAGTGATCATCGTGAATCTGAATTTAGAGAATTCCTAGCTAGTATTACAGTGGGGGAATCCAGGGACATCACACAAGCCACCACTAGGAGCATACATTTTCCTGATATTCATTACTTTGCTCTCTTTATCGGTATATGCTTAAATGGTAAAGATGAGGCTTGTCACATGTGTGTCCCTGATCTTAGCGTTCTCGGGAGTGCTGTACTAGGTGATAGGCAATATAATCTGGGAGCTATTGTTGCACGTAGGCTACACCATAATGGTTCTAATGGAGATTTATTTGGTGGGATCTATGCTACTCGCATAGATCGCTATCTTGGTGTGTCTGTGCACCCTTGTGATGACCCCTTACCAACTGTTTATTTAGACTGTAATGCTATGGCTAGTCACCGGTTTATAGAACGGGATAATCAAACTCTCTAATATCTACTAATCTTTAACCGGCAACATTCCATCCCTATTGTTCTTCCTACCCCTACTTTGTTTAACTTTCAGGAAAAGGGAAGACACACTATAACTATGGAGGAGGCAAATGCCTATTATAACATGACGGGGGCAAGCCGCCTTCGAGCTGCAGCTCAGCAGGCAGCAACTGCTGCATCTCAGTACGACCCCAACTACAACTTTGGATATCCGTCAGACCAGTACTGCCATAGACCAACTTAGGCCAAAAGCCTAAGCTTGGGGGAGTACGTGTTTCTCACCGACTTACATTCATGTTCACACACTTATTCTAGCTGTCCGTGCTCACACTCTTTCACTGTACCATCCATGCTTAGTTTATATTTCTTTTTCTTAGTCTTTTTCTTGTGTGCTAGAAAAACCCAGGAAAACAAAAAAAAAATTGGTTGTAGCTTCTAGCTAGTTTACTTTCTTTGCTTGTAGTAGTAACTAAAAATGAAAACCCAAAAAGATTTCCCGTTCTTCTCTTGCTTGTTGGGATCTTTTCCGTGTAAATAGTTTCTTTTCTTTTCTTTAGGGGTTAAGAGTAGAAGACCATGATTAAAATGCTTAGTGGCTCTCATATGCTTTGTTGTTGATTTAACCTTGAGCTATATTACCATGTCTTCTCTCTTGTATTAAATGCCTGCAGATTCCAACTTAGTCCAATGCACGTGAACTATTATTATTTTCCACACCGTTCGGTCGTGCGAGTGAAAGGCAATAAGGATGATATATGATGAACTAATTGAGATGAGAAAAGCTGGTATGAACTCGACCTCTCTTGTTTTTGTAAATATGATAGCTCGTCGTTCTTGATTCAGCTTGTTATGAATGAAACATGTTTGCAATGACAATTAGAGATCATAGCTGCTTATGCCATGCTTAATTAGCTGAGAGTTTATAATGGTCTATCTTGCGTGCCAACATGATATTAAAATGGTTGTGATGTGGTATGATGGGTGGTATCCTCCTCTGAACGATTTAAGTGACCTAACTTGGCACATGTTCACGCATGTAGTTGAAACAAATCAACATAGCCTTCACGATATTTATGTTCATGGTGATTTACATCCTACTCATGCTTGCATTAGTTGTTGATTAATTTTAATGCATGTTCATGACCGTTGTCGCTCTCTATCCGGTCGCTTCCCAGTCTTATTCTAACCCTCATCTGTACTAAGCGGGAATACTGCTTGTGCATCCACTTCCATAAACCCCAAAGTTATTCCATATGAGTCCACCATACCTTCCTATATGCGGTATTTACCTGCCGTTCCAAGTAAATTTGTATGTGCCAAACTCTAAACCTTCAAATGAAATTTTGTTGTATGCTCGAATAGCTCATGTATCAACTAGGGTTGTCTATATCTTCTCGTGCTAGGTGGGTTATTCTCACGATGAGTGGACTCCGCTCATCATTCACGAGAAAATGGCTGGTAATCAGGATGCCCAGTCCCATGCTCAAAATCATAATAATTAAACAAAACTCCCCCAGGGCTGTTGCTTGTTTGGACGGTACCCCGTGGACTCGGATGGCTGTGGAGTGTGCTTGTTGGTGGTTGGGGGAGTATAAACTTTTTCCATTCTGTTTGGGAACCGCCTATAATGTGCGTAGCATGGAAGATATCGAGATTCTTGGTTGTTATGTTGACAATGAAAGTATACCGCTCAAAATGTTATGCAATCTCTATTTAAAAATCGAGCTTTGGCACCTCTGCAAATCCCTGCTTCCCTCTGCGAAGGGCTTATCTATTTACTTTTATGCAGAGTCATCATCCTCTTATCATAGAGCACCAGTAGGAGAGCACCTCTGTCGTTGCATGTATTACTATTAATTTGCATTGAGTATTATCATGAATGGATCTCTTTTACCATGAATTACAATGTCTAGTCAGTCCTTGATCTTTAAAGGTGCCCTGCATTTATGTTTTGCGGTCTCAGAAAGGGCTAGCGAGATACCATCCTGTTATATCATATCGTGATTGTTTTGAGAAGTGTTGTCATCCGAGGTTTATTATCATTACTCGTTAGTTGATTATGCCATTGATGTGAGTAGTCTTGAGACCTGAAAGTTATTGTGAATGTGGTTAGTTCATGATCTTGTTGAAAACTTGAATGCTAGCTTACATATTTACAACAACAAGAGCAAACAGAGTTTGTCAAAGTTTTTCTTTATCACTTTCAGTTTATCAACTGAATTGCCTGAGGACAAGCAAAGGTTTAAGCTTGGGGGAGTTGATACATCTCCAACGTATCTACTTTTACAAACACTTTTGCACTTGTTTTGCACTCTAACTTGCATAATTTGAATGGAACTAACCCGGACTGACGCTGTTTTCAGCAGAACTGCCATGGTGTTGTTTTTGTGCAGAAATAAAAAGTTCTCGGAATCGCCTAAAAATCAATGGAGATTTATTTCAGAAAATATAAAAAATACTGGCAAGAAGATACACACCTAGGGGCCCACGGGCTATCCTCGAGGGTGGGGGCGCGTCCCCTTCCCAGGGCGCGCCCCCCTGCCTCGAGGGCAGCCCGGTGCCCCACCAACGTATGCCCAGGTCCTATATATTCCGTTTCACCGACAAAAATATCAAGGAGAAAGAATTATTGTGTTCTACGAGACAGAGCCGCTGCCAAGCCCTAATCTCTCTCGGGACGGCTGATCTGGAGTCCGTTCGAGGCTCCGGTGAGTGCAGATCGTCGCCATCGTCATCATCGACCTTCCTCCATCACCAATTCCATGATGCTCACCGCCGTGTGTGAGTAATTCCATCGTAGGCTAGCTGGACGGTGATGGGTTGGATGGGATCTATCATGTAATCGAGTTAGTTTTGTTAGGGTTTGATCCCTAGTATCCACTATGTTCTGAGATTGATGTTGCTATGACTTTGCTATGCTTAATGCTTGTCACTAGGGCCCGAGTGCCATGATTTCAGATCTGGACCTATTATGTTTCCATGAATATATGTGTGTTCTTGATCCTATCTTGCAAGTCTATAGTCACCTACTATGTGTTATGATCCGGCAAACCCGAAGTGACAATAATCGGGACCACTCCCGGTGATGACCATAGTTTGAGGAGTTCATGTATTCACTATGTGTAAATGCTTTGGTCCGGCACTCTATTAAAAGGAGGCCTTAATATCCCTTAGTTTCTAATAGGACCCCGCTGCCACGGGAGGGTAGGACAAAAGATGTCATGCAAGTTCTTTTCCATAAGCACGTATGACTATATTCAGAATACATGCCTACACTGCATTGATGAACTAGAGCTAGTTCTGTGTCACCCTAGGTTATAACTTCTACATGATCAATTGCATCCAACGTAATTTCCCATCACCGATCCAATGCCTACGAGCTTTACCTATATTGCTAGTCGCTTATTTACTTTTCCGTTGCTACTATCACAAAAACTACAAAAACACTATATTTACTTTTATTGCTGCTACCACCACTATCATATTACTGTGCTACTAAACTATCTTACTGCACATACTAAGTTTCCAGGTGTGGCTGAATTGACAACTCAGTTGCTAATACTTAAGAGTATTCTTTGGCTCCCCTTGTGTCGAATCAATAAATTTGGGTTTAATACTTTACCCTAAAAAACGGTTGCGATCCCCTACACTTGTGGGTTATCAGACGTCGGGGAGGTCGCCAGCCCCGACGTGGATGTGGCGGGCCGCGGTCATCGTGGCGACGCGGAAGAGGAGAGGGGAGGCGAGGTCGCCGGAGAGGCGAGATTTCGACACACCCCTACCTGGCGCGCCAAATGTCGGATTACGGGCTCCGCAAAACCCAAGAAGTTCGAACACAGGGGCATGAATGAAGATCTCTCCCACTCACGTCTACCTAGCGCCTCGCCCTCGCCCTATGAAGAGATTTAAGCAAACAACAAGTGAAACACGCAAGAGTTTACCTAGGTTCAGGCCACCTTGTGGTGTAAAACCCTACTTCCTGCTTTTTTGGATTGGCCTCATGAGGGCTGGAATATGAACTAGTACAGTGATTCATGAGCTCAGGAGGTGAGCTCAGGAGGGTCAGAAGGCAAGTGTTCTTGCTTCTTTGTGTGGTGGCAGAGTTTATGGATCTGCTTCTCCCCCCATCATAGCGGGGATCCTAGCTACTTATATAGGCGGACAGGGTCCTCTTCCCCCGAAATGTTTAGGCGGGAAGGGATCCCACAATGGCCATTTTTGAGCGGGAACACAAGGACGTTCCTACCCTGACAAAACCAGTCTTCGCCTGCAAAAGGTTCAGGCACTGACGCGGTGGTGGGCTCGGTGGTGACATCCTCCCTGTCGTCTGCGGTCTTCGTCCTGTTGCACCAATGGGGAAACCTTTGTCCCGCTCCTCGAGAACATGCGCCTGCGCTGCCTCCTTTGCACCGAAACGACAACTGCGCCGCTGGCGAGCACTGGCACCTGCTGGCGCGGTGCGTCACTGCTGACGTCACTGCCTCCTCCTGAGGCAGGCTTGGCCTTGGATTCTCCGCACCTCCGGAGCGCCTTGCCGAGGCCGTTCCTGAGGGGGTCTTGAAGTTGTTCTCCCCGCGAGGCCTAGCCCCTCGCGAGGGTCTTGGGCAGCTGGTCGATCAACTGGGCCGTACCAGGCCGTAGTAGGAGCGCGTCGCGGCCCGCAGACAGGCAAGTCTGGGTACCCTGGTTCCCAGGATACCGACACATTTGAACATAGCTTTCGAGGATATTACTTTTTATGACATGCATAAATATTGTGTTACTTAAAATTATGGTAAAAAATTGGCACAAAATACGAAGGAGACCAATGGAAGTAGCAACCCATGATTTAACTACTCGCATGCAAGTAGTGGAGTAGTAATGTCATTCTCAACTACTTCCTCCCTCACGTTCACTCAATTTGCATGCACCTGTAATTGACCATCAATTAAGTGAATGACTTTACACGCGTCAAATTATCACATGGGGTGGATGTTCATACAAAAATGCGTCCCACCGTGTACCCGCGTGTGCGTGCGAGGGAATGAGTGCGTACTTGCACATCTTTGCTTCGTGCAAGTACTGCTAGTGTGCGTGAGAGAGGACAAGTGCATTCTTCTAGAACCAGCAGCATGTCACTGTGATCAATCCACACAAGAAACAACACCTCCACATGTACCACGTGGCTTCATGGATGCCCCCCACACACATCTTTTTAATCAAGAGACACTATGTAGCGTGCCATTGGAATTCTAATTTACATGTTTTGCACGTACTGGAAGTACTAGTTTGGTACACTTGCATTGCACGATAAATACCACACTATTGTCGGTGTACTAAGGTAGTGGTACCTTAGTACCCCAACTTGTGCACGGGCAGTAGCAGCTTCCCGTGGCAGGGCTTACCACGTGCTCGCCGGAAACCTTTCTGGTCCCTATGAAGCCATTCAAAAACAAAGTATACAAGACAGAAGATCAAGGCCCCGGCAAGAGGAGCTTGCCGGGAAGGCCGCACCAGGCTCAAGATTATTGCTTTAGCGCAAGACCCTGGCAAGAGGAGCTTGCCAGGAAGGCCAAGGAACACATATCTCAAGAGATGCCTCGGCGCATCATGCGCCCCGGCAGGACCCGGAGAGCGACAAGCTTCCGGGCCCGGCAAGATCACTACCCCGGCAAGGTGCTTGCCGGGGAAACCTATGTTGTGTGCCCGCGCTCCAGCTCATTAGCCCACGCGTCACCCTGGGGCCCTTCCAGGGGCACGTGGAAGATGGCTGTGCAGCTTGGGG
The DNA here is from genome assembly GCA_902687465.1 of Secale cereale. NCBI lineage: Eukaryota > Viridiplantae > Streptophyta > Magnoliopsida > Poales > Poaceae > Secale > Secale cereale. The sequence continues at coordinate 262,568,346 of LR738714.1, forward strand.
CACACGGTGGCAAGCCACGGTGACGAGGCTACTGCCGTGGCGAACGGAGAAGCATGGGCGGACGCTTTTGGGGTCGACGGCGACGGGCATTTAATGCCCTTGTCCCCCACTGTCAAGGTTAGGTGAAGATCACTGTTCATCCACTGTCCATGCACTATTCACGCACTGTTACAACTACCACCAAAATTACACTTTTACCCTCCTCTACGTTGACACCTGTCGGTGACCCCTTGAGCTATAAAAGGAGGCCCATGCACAACGTAGAAGGGGTTCGGTTCGAAACCTAGACAACTCTCTCGCTCGGTGTAGCTAGTATTGTAGCTCTTCAAGCTCCCGAGCTCAAGAACTTAATACAACCTAAGGCAGGAGTAGGGTTTTACGCGTCCGCGCGGCCCGAACTTGGGTAAAACTGCCCGCGTGCGCTCCTCGATCTGCTCTCCGTGCTCCCTCCGCTCCCTTACCGCAACGTAGAAGGGGCTCCGGTCCCATAGGTGCTCGTGGGAGGACAGTTTCCCCCGACATCTTTGGCGCGCCAGGTAGGGGGCGTCGAGGTTGTGCGAACCTGATCCGGCGCTCACGCGGGCGCATTCTTCATCAACCTCTCCAGCTTCACCAACTTCATCAGCCACAACGACATGCCTCCGAAGAAGAAGGCTTCGGAGGTCGGAGGCCCGTCTGCGTCGATTCCACCGCCACCAGAACCAGCGGTTGGTGGAGGAGACGCCGGCGGAAGGGTGGTCGCCGGCGAGGAAACTCACGGCGCCACCAAGTCCAAGGACAAGACGGACGACCGGGCGAATTCCAAAGCCTCGGTGTCCGTGGACGCGCCACGTCTCTCTCAGGAGGTACAAGACCCGCAGCGGCGTGGTACTGGAGGTACCATACGCTTGCTGGGGCGTAGCCAAGCCGGAGGATCGCGGGATGCTCAAGGCCAGCGTGCTGGCACAAGCAAGGCGCGGTCGCCGGGGCGGGAACATGCTCCTTCTAACGCGGTTAGAAGTCCGAGCGTGTCCCGCTCCTCGCACCGCTCGCCGCCGTTCCCCTCTTCTCCAGCAGAAGCTCTAGCAAGAGCACAGCTGCTCCTCGACTTCCCTCCAGCGGCGGACAAGGCCGAAGACTGGAGGGCGACGATTCAAAGCCTCATCGCCTTCGCCAACAACGACGCGCCACAGCAGCCGGCAACCTCACGGCCGCGGCAAGTCGACCAAGCGAAGGCCGATGGCGACAAGACCATCGGGGGTGCAACTACCGTGCACTCCCCGCCGCGGAAGCAGAAATCGCCACCCCACCGGATCAACGTCGACGACGACTCCACGGCGTCGTCGGATCCGCGGGCTCGCCGCGATCAGCGCCAAGTCCTAGACGACAGGCGGCAAGAAGACGCTCGGACTCGCATCGAGCGTCAACGAGAAGCCCGAAGACAGTCAGATCAGCGCGCTGGGACCGCTGTCGACGTGCACGCGCCCGGTGAACCAGGCGACTTGCCGTACGCGGCAGGTTGCCCTGCGTTCACCCGTGAGCTGCGGCAAGTCCAGTGGCCCAGCATGAAGAATTTCAAGCCCGACGTACCCGAGAAGTACGACGGCAAGACACACCCCTCGGATTTCCTCAGCATCTACACTATAGCAGTGCAGGCTGCCGGGGGACGCGACGAGAAGATACTAGCCAACTACTTCCCGCTAGTGCTTAAGCCAAACGTCCGGTCTTGGCTTATGCACTTGCCGGAGAACTCCATTTCTTCGTGGGCGGATCTGTGCCACCAGTTTGTTGGCGCCTTCACGGGCGGACACAAACCCCACGGCCAGGAGAGCGATCTCCACATCTTAGCCCAGAAGGAGGGAGAATCCCTGCGCAAGTACATCCAGAGATTCAGCCGCTTGCAGCACAACATTCCCGACGTCCACCCTGCCGCGGTTATCAGCGCGTTCCATCAGAACGTGCGTAACCGCCGGATGAGGGAAGAGATGGCCATGACCAAGATTCGGGATGTCAGCGAGCTCTATGCTCTGGCTGACAAGTGCGCGCGCGCCGAAGAGGGGAGGAGACTCCCCGGAGAGGATACTGGCGCGGGAGGAAGCGACAGCGAGGATGCCGCCCCGGCAAAGAAGAGCCGGCGGTGGAACAACAGAAAGAAGAAGAGTAAGTAGGTGCTGGTTGTCGAGCAGTCCGGCAAGGAGGCTCCCGCCAAGAAGGCACAGACTGGCGGTTCCGGCAAGGAACCCGCCCCTGTAGCGGCAGCCGACAAGCAGGACGGCTCCGACAAGAAGTACTGCTAGATCCACCGCACCTAGGGCCACGATCTTCAGAACTGCAAACGAGTCGAGTACCTCGTAGAGCAGCAGAAGGCTGAATACGAGCGTCGCGACAAGGAGAAGGCCCAAGGAGGCGGAGGAGAGCCCAGCAAGAAGCGGCCGTTCAATGGCCGGGGAGGACGCCGCGGCAAGGCCAAGCAGCGGCAGGGTGATAGACCTCCCCGGGGCCGCGACAAGGATGAGGACGAAGATGACGATGATGACATGGAAGAAGGAGATAACAACGAGCAGGAGTTCCAGAAGGCCACAGAGGTTCTGTGTATCGATGGAGGCGCCTCTCTGCACACTTCCCACCGCCAGCTCAAGCAGTGGGTGCGAGAAGTGAATGCAGCTGTGCCGCCCGTCGAGTCACGCAGGCTGCTCAAGTGGTCCGGCACGCCCATCATCTTTGACCTTGAGGACCACCTTGACCGCACCATGGCGGTCGGGTGCTTGCCGATGTTGGTCTCACCAACTATCCGCAACCTCAAGGCCACCAAGATGTTGGTTGACGGCGGGGCTGGCCTGAACTTGATCTCCTCAGCTGTGATCAAGAAGCTACAGATCCCAGACGGCGAGCTCGAAGAAACCGGGTCGTTCCAAGGGATCAACCCGGGAAGAAGCAAGCCGAAAGGAAAGATTACTCTGCCAGTGACCTTTGGCGGGGAGCTCAACTTCAGGACGGAGAGGATCACGTTTGATGTTGCCGATATCCCATTACCATACAATGGGATACTTGGACGTCCTGCCCTCGCCAAGTTCATGGCAGCTTCCCACTATGCCTACAACGTACTCAAGATGCCGGGGCCGATAAGCGTCATCTCTGTCCCCGGTGACAAGAAGGACGCACTTATCTGCACCGACAAGATCTACCGGGATGCAGCAGCCGCAGCAGAAAGCAACACACTTGCCGCTGAAGCTCCCGGGGGGAAGACCAAGACCAAGTCCGGCAAGAGCTCTAGGGCCCACTCCGGCAAACGCACCTCTTCGGAGTGCTGCGCTGCCGTCGAGGACGCACCATCGAGCTCTACCGGCAAGTGCAAAAAAGGGATGGCAGCTCCACCGGCAACCAAGAAGGTGTCCGCCAAGGAGGACGGCACTGGTGGTACCTTCACCATCAGTGCTACGCTCGACAACAAATAGGAAAGCGCGCTCGTTGCCTTCCTGCGGGCGAATGTCGATGTGTTTGCATGACAACCATCTGACATCCCCGGCGTTCCCAAGAAGGTAATTGAGCACAAGCTTGCTGTTTGTCCTCATGCGCGGCCCGTCAAGCAGAAGGTTAGGAAGCAAGTCGTGGAGCGCCAAGAGTTCATCGCCGAGGAGATAAAGAAGTTGGAAGCAGCAGGCCTGGTTAGGGGCGTGATCCATCCCACATGGTTAGCCAATCCAGTTGTAGTGCGCAAGGCCAATGGGAAATGGAGACTTTGTATAGACTTCACTGATGTGAATAAAGCATGTCCCAAGGATCCAATTCCCTTGCCGCGTATTGACCAGATTGTTGACTCCACCGACGGATGTGAGCTGCTTTCCTTCCTTGATGCATACTCAGGTTACCACCAGATATTCATGGCCAAGGAAGATGAAGAGAAGACTGCATTCATTACTCCATGTGGCACATATTGCTTCGTACGCATGCCCTTTGGATTGAAGAATGCAGGCTCGACATTTGCAAGGGTGGTGCACACTGCTTTTGAGCCACAGATACACAGAAATGTAGAAGCCTACATGGATGATATAGTGGTCAAGAGTAAGAGCAAGGACACCCTGATCCAAGACTTCGAAGAAACATTTGCGAACCTGCGCAAGATCCAGCTCAAGTTGAACCCCGAGAAGTGCATCTTCGGAGTCCCCTCCGGCAAGCTTCTCGGGTTCTTTGTGTCCTAGAGGGGGATTGAAGCCAATCCCGACAAGATAAAAGCCATTGAGCAGATCGAAGCCCCGAAGCGAGTCAAGGACGTAAGGAGACTTGCTGGTTGTGTGGCTGCCCTTAGCAGGTTCATTTCAAAGTCCGCAGAACGCGCCCTGCCTTTCTTCAAAATCTTGAAAAAGGCAGGTCCTATGAAATGGACTCCGGAAGCGGAGGCAGCGTTGCAAGACTTGAAAGGATACCTGTCCTCTACTCCAATACTTGTCGCACCTAGGCCACAAGAGAAGTTGCTGCTGTACCTAGCGTCCAACCAATCAAGTGGTTCGTGCTGCGTTGGTAGCGGAGAGGGAGGCAGATGAGGAACCCACATCCCCGGCAAGCGAATCCAGCGACAAGCAGGCGGCTCCACCGACAAGCTCTGGCCCCGACAAGGACAAGTCTACGCAGGAACAAGGTGAAGTGCGAAAGAAGATGGTGCAGCGCCCAGTGTATTTCGTAAGTTCCCTCTTGCAGGGGGCTAGATCAAGATACTCTGGGGTGCAGAAGTTGCTGTTCGGCCTCCTCATGGCCTCAAGGAAGCTGCGCCATTACTTCCAAGCGCACGAGATAACAATGGTCACTCGCTTTCCGTTGCAGGATCGTCAAGTGGGCACTGGAGTTGTCAAGCTTTGGTCTCAAGTTTGAGAGTACTTCAACCATACAGAGCAGAGCTTTGGCAGAATTCTTAGCGGAATGGACCCCAACGCCAGATGAAGAAGTTCCAGAGACAAGCGTCCCCGTCCAAGAAGCAAGCAACGAATGGATGATGTACTTTGATGGTGCTTTCTCGCTGCAAGGTGCCGGTGTCGGCGTGGTACTCATAGCGCCCACCGGGGAGCACCTCGGGTATATTATCCAGATGCACTTTCCCAAGGAACAAGCGACAAACAATACTGCTGAGTATGAAGGTTTGCTTGTCGGCCTCAGAATTGCGTCCGAGCTTGGGATCAAGAAGTTGATTGTGCGGGGAGATTCACAGTTGGTGGTCCGACAAGTGAATAAGAGTTATCAGAGCCCTTTGATGGAAGCTTATGTTGATGAAGTGAGGAAGCTTGAAGAACACTTTGAGGGTTTGCAAATGGAGCACGTCCCAAGGGCTCAGAATGATATTGCAGATGGCCTCTCAAAGTGTGCTGCAATGAAGTTACCTGTGGAACCAGGGACCTTCTTGCTCAAGTTAATTCAGCCATCCGTTACACCATCAGTTGGGCAGAAAAAGAAGAGAAAGTTGGTCTCCGGTGACTACTTGCCGGCGGATCTTCCCGAAGCCGCCGCCAAGGTCCCCAAGAACAACAGCCAAGATGCTGAGGAACAGTTTGCTCCTGCAGATCCAAGGGTCTGTACAGTTGAAGCAGGCGCTCCCGACAAGCCTTGCCCCGGCAGGCTTGCCGGGGGACCATCAGCTCTGGCAGAGCCGCAGGTTCTTGCCGTAGAAGCTGAGGTTCCCGCAGCAGCCCTTGAGCCTTTAGTCCTTGTTGTTGAGCCTCAAGCTCCAGCATGGGCACAGCAGATCGTCCGCTTTCTACAAACTAGAGAACTTCCCGACGAGCTAGAAGAGATAGAGAAAATAACCAGGCAGTCAAGTATGTACCAGTTCGTCGACAACGAACTGTACAGAAGAAGACTCAATGGTGTCAGGTTGAAGTGCATTTCCAGGGAAGATGGACAGAAACTGTTGGCAGATATACATGGAGGCATATGTGGCGACCATATTGGCGCAAGGGCACTTGCCGGGAAGGCGTTCCGGCAAGGGTTCTTCTGGCCAGAAGCCCTCCAAGATGCAACTGCACAAGTAACCAAGTGTGAAGCGTGCCAGTTCCATGCCAAGCAAATCCACCAGCCAGCTCAAGCTCTCCAGACGATTCCTTTGTCCTGGCCCTTCTCGGTCTGGGGGCTCGATATCCTCAGCCCCTTCCCCCGCGCAGTCGGGGGCTTTGAGTACTTGTACGTAGCAATCGACAAGTTCACAAAGTGGCCAGAAGTGGAACCAGTGAGAAAGGTGACAGCACAGTCAGCGGTCAGGTTCTTCAGAGCGATTGTTTGCCGTTTCGGAATCCCTAACAGGATCATCACCGACAACGACACACAGTTTACAAGTCGCACCTTCATGCAGTACGTCCAAGACCTGGTGAGGGATCGAAGAAGGTGAGAGTGTCTAGAGGGGGGGGATTAGACTACTCGACAAGACAAAAATTCTATCTTTTATCAAGAACAGATTTTGGCAGATTTTGCACAACACACAAGTCAAGTAGCACACTACACATGCAATTCTAGAGTATGGGCAGCGGAAAGTAAATTGCACAAGTAGTAAAGAGAAGTGGAGAAGATCAAACGCAATTTGGAGACGCAATGATTTTTCCCGTGGTTCCGATAGGTAGTGCTATCGTACATCCACGTTGATGGAGACTTCAACCCACGGAGGGTAATGGCTGAGCGAGTCCACGGAGGGCTCCACCCACGAAGGGTCCACGAAGAAGCAACCTTGTCTATTCCATCATGGCCTACGCCCACGGAGGGCTAGCCTTACTCGGGGTAGATCTTCACGAAGTAGGCGATCTCCTTGCCCTTACAAACTTCTTGGTTCAACTCCACATCTCGATGACGGAGGCTCCCAAGCGACACCTAACCAATCTAGGAGGCACCACCCTCCAAAAGGTAATAGATGTTGTAGATGATGATGAACTCCTTGCTCTTGTGCTTCAAATGATAATCTCCCCAACACTCAACTCTCCTCACTGATATGGCTGTGGTGGAAGAAAGGATTGAGTGGAAAGCAACTTGGGAAGGTTAGAAATCAAGTTTCATATGGTAGGAATGGAGCAACTTGATCTCAACACAAGGGTAGGTAGTTCTCTTCTCAGAAAGTGTAAGGTAGGAGTGGTAGTTCTTTCTGATGGCTCTCTCCACGAATGAAGAGGGGGTGGAGGGGTATATATAGCCTCCACACAAAATCCAACCGTTACACACATAATTGAGCAATCTCGGTGAGACCGAAGTGGAAACTCGGTCAGACCGAAAGTTCAAATATAGTGAACGTTGGGGTTTTTGGTGGGACCGAAAATACCATCTCGGTTAGTCCGATTTGAGTCAAAGACAGGAACTTGCCAGTTTCGGTGGGACCGAAAATGCAATCTCGGTGAGACCGATTTGAGCCAAGACAGGTGCTTGCCAATTTCGGTGAGACCGAAAATGCAATCTCGGTTATTCCGATATGATGACAAACGGTTACAGAAGGTTGGCAGCCCGTGTTTCGGTGAGACCGAACTCAAACTCGGATTGACCGATTTTTCTAGGGTTTGGCTTATGGCTGAGGTGGTTCATCTTGGTGGGACTGAGTTTGGAAAATCGGTTTGTCCGAGATTACTTATGAGTGTGTATAGTAGTGAAAGTTGCTGATAGTTGAAGGAGATATGTCACTAAGCACTTGAGCAACCAGATCACCAAGACAACCTCATCCCCTTTTAATAGTATTGGCTTTTCCTATGGACTCAATGTGATCTTGGATCACTAAACCAAAAATGGAGTCTTGAGCTTTTGCCAATGCTTGCCTTAGCATTTTGAGGGGTCCACTTCTTCAGTCATTTTGCCATACCAATGTGATTCGATTTCCTGAAACATACTTGATAAAAGCATTAGTCCAACCACAGAGTATGTTGTCATTAATTACCAAAACCACCCAGGGAGCAAATGTGCTTTCAATCTCCCCCTTTTTGGTAATTGATGGCAACACACTAAAATCACACTAAACAAGACATCAAAGCTTATTGAAAGAAAGACAGAATTATCACGAAAGCTTTGACAAGCATGTAGTACACAGGCTCCCCCTACAAGTGTGCAAGATTTTCATAGATTATGGTTTTGGACTACCACAAGCACACAAGAGAGATAAGCAAGATGTGCTACATGCAGCTTGGCTATATGCATCAGAGCAGATGAAAAGAAGTGAGTGATAATGCATATGTGCATGGTGATTTCTTGTAAACAAGTATTTACAAGCAAGTCACCATCATGCACATTCTGCAAGATGCATATACTTACCTTGAGTTTCCTTGGCATTGTACCTGAAGGGATAAACTTGGGAAAACAAGGTTAGATAACACAAGAGTATTCCTTCAACCAACTGCAAGAACATCAAGAGTACCAAGCCAGGGATGACATGTATAAGGAGTGTCTCATATTGAGCACAGGCTTGAATCAGCAAACATGTCTCCGAAACTAAAAGATTTTCAATGAACTCTGAGAGATTTTGCGTTCCATAAAGATATCAATTGTGAAGATTCCTCTCCCTTTGAGTTCTCTCAGAACAGGGATGTGATGGAAACATCAAAATCAAAAGAATGATGCCAAAAGAGAATGATGTCCAATGTAAGACACGACAAAGCTTTGATGTGATTCTCTCCCCCTTAAGATAAGATTGCTTTTCTTCTCCCCATAAGTCTTCTCTTCTCCCCCTACTCCCCCTAAGTCTTCTCCCCCTTTGACATCAAGTGCCGAAAAGGACAACAAACTAGGAAGGTTAGGAAGGATGGAAAGAAAGAGGTGGGATCCTTAAGAATCACAACAGGGCAAATAAGAACATGCATAGAGAAACAATGAGTGGAGCTGCAGGAGATGATATCCTGGAGGAAATAAATCAGTGACACCGAATTGAGTTAGGGTAGACCCTTTTTGGTTAGACCGAAATAATAAATCGGTGACGCCGAGTTTAATTCCAAGGAAATACAGAAATAATTCAGCTCACTTGCAAGGAATGTTTCAAAGGATTTGCAATGAATTTGTGAAAGATTTTCGGGGAATTGATCAGAGCCAGAAGGATATTCACAAAGACAGAAGAAATAGAAATAAAAAGATTCCTAGATGAAGTTTTTTTTTGTTGTTGTTTAAAGAAAACTCAATGAGAGAACATAAGAGAAAACAGAAAGACTTCAAAAGCATATGTACTTCATCTAGATAAAGGTCGGCGACAAGGTCACCTATGTTTGAGTATGTTGACTTAGGAGTCAAATGAGGACATTTGATCATAGGTCATACTCATCATTTAAGCTCAAAATGGGGTTGCCATTTTTCGATTAAGCATTTGATGTGATCACATCTTATGAAGCTGCTTGTACTCATGACTTTGAGTAAAGCTCCTTAAAGATGTGAAGAACATACCTTGGGCTTGTTGATGCTTTGCTCATGTAGGTAAGCTCGACGTAGGTGCTCATTGAATGTGAAGTTGGAGCGCCATTTCTACTTGTGTAGTTCATCTTCCTACATGGGTTAGGCAAGCAAGGAAATACTCGAGGATACCCAAGATGACAAGAGTGAAATACTAGATGTATAAGATGTCAAAAAGGATATGTGGAATTTTGTTCCTTGAACTCAACATCCCAAAGGGCTGGATACTTGGTCAATGACAAGATTACTCATGAATTGAGTGTGTGGTAATCTTGTGGAATGTAGATCATCCAAGTACCTGCAAAGAGTTAGATGCAATACAAGGAGGCAAATGTGTCCAAGACATATGATCATCATCATAAGAGAAATATCAAGGATTAGTCAAGAGGGCTCATGCCTTGCATGCATCAATGGAGTTCTCACTCCAAGTTTGAAGCATCAATGATGTTCAACTCACTCCTTAAGCGACAAAACACCTACTCATCAAGAGGTTTTGTAAAGATATCAGCAAGTTGTTTGTCAGTACGAACATGCTTAAGATTAATGTCACCCTTGGCAATATGATCACGAATAAAATGGTGACGAACTTCAATATGCTTCGTTCGAGAGTGTTGCATGGGATTATGTCCAATTTTAATCGCACTCTCATTGTCACAAAGCAAGGGAACATGTCTCACATGTATCCCATAATCTTTAAGCGTTTGTGTCATCCATAGCAATTGAGCACAACACGAACCAGCAGCAATATATTCTGCTTCTGCAGTGGATAAAGATACCGAATTTTGTTTCTTGGAGGACCAAGATACAAGGGATCGACCAAGGAATTGACATGTACCAGAAGTTGACTTTCTATCAACCTTGTCACCGGCATAGTCCGAGTCGGAATAGCCAACAAGGTCGAAAGAGGCTCTCTTAGGATACCAAATGCCAAAGTTTGGTGTGTGTATCAGGTATCTCACTATCCTTTTAACAGCTTTAGGATGACATTCCTTAGGGGCTGCTTGATATCGTGCACACATGCATACACTTAACATAATGTCAGGACGAGAAGCACAAAGATATAGTAGAGAACCAATCATGGAACAGTAAACCCTTTGATCAACGGGTTCTCCATCTTTTGTCAAGTCATTATGTCCACTTGTAGGCATGGGGGTACTCATACCTTTGCTTTCTTGCATGTTGAACTTCTTGAAGAGATCCTTGGTGTACTTTGTTTGTGAGACAAAGGTACCCTCCTTAGATTGCTTGATTTGCAACCCAAGGAAGAATTTGAGTTCACTCATCATGGACATCTCATACTTCTCCGACATGAGCTGTCCAAACTTCTTGCTAAATTGGGGGTTAGTTGAACCAAAGATAATATCATCAGCATATATTTGGCACACAAATAGTTCACCATTAACCCTTTTCGTGAACAGCGTTGAGTCTATCTTTCCAATCTCAAAGCCTTTTTCAAGAAGAAAACTAGTCAAGCATTTGTACCAAGCTCTAGGAGCTTGTTTAAGACCATAAAGAGCTTTGTGCAACTTGTAAACATGATTAGGCTTTTTGGGATTCACAAATCCGGGAGGTTGTTTCACAAATACTTCCTCCTCAATTTCACCACTTAGGAAAGCACTTTTGATATCCATTTGATAGAGAGTAATGTCATGGTGATTGGCATAAGCAAGAAGAATGCGAATGGACTCAAGTCTAGCAACGGGGGCATAGGTCTCACCATAGTCCATACCTTCGACTTGTGTGTAACCTTGAGCTACGAGACGAGCCTTGTTGCGGATGACTTGTCCATCTTCATCTTGCTTGTTCCGAAACACCCATTTGGTTCCAATGATGTTTTGATCATCCTTGGGCTTCTCTACCAAAGTCCATACCTTGTTCCTCTCGAAGTTATGTAGTTCTTCGTGCATAGCGTTCACCCAATCCGTGTCTTCAAGTGCTTCTTCTACCTTCATAGGTTCAATACTAGAGATAAATGAGTAATGCTCACAAAAGTTAGCTAAGCGAGTTTTAGAGCGAGTAATTCTCCCAGAGTTGATGTCGTTCATCATTTGTTCCACGGGATGATTCTTCTTGACTCTTGCTCGAACTCGGGATAGCTTTTGTTGATGTTGTGGCTGAGCTTCCTCATCATCTTCATCTTCCTCTTCTTCTTCTTCATTGTTGTTGGTGTTGTCTTGAGGCGGTGGAGAAGGAGGTTGTGGTGGATCTTCTTGTTGCACTTCCTCATCTTTGTGAGTTCCACTTGTGGAGGCCTCCATATTGCCTTGAGGTTCATCTTGCCGTGAGGTAGGTGGCTCCACATATGTAGATGAGGTACTCTCCTTCACTTCCATGGGACGGATCTTTCCAATAGATAAGTCTTGGATAGCTTCCGATGGGTCCTTGTCTCCTACATCAATAGGCATTTGCTCTACTTGCGAGCCATTAGATTCATCAAACTTCACATCTACCGTCTCTTCAACCTTTCGGGTGAAATTATTGTAGACACGGTAGGTGTGGGAGTTTGATCCATAACCAAGGAGAAAGCCTTCATGAGATTTAGGAGCAAATTTAGACCGACGATGCTTATCAAGGATATAGCATTTTGAGCCAAAGACACGAAAGTATCCCACTTGGGGTTTGTTACTGGCGAGGAGCTCGTATGATGTCTTGCCGAGGAGCTTATGAAGATAAAGCCTGTTGATAGCATGACAAGCTGTCTCGACCGCTTCTCCCCAAAAATGCTTCGGTGTCTTGTATTCATCAAGCATCGTTCTTGCCATCTCTATGAGCGTTCGGTTCTTCCTCTCAACAACTCCATTTTGTTGAGGAGTGTACGTAGCCGAGAACTCATGTAGAATTCCTTCCTCATCGAGAAAAGAGTCTACATTTGCGTTCTTGAACTCCGTTCCATTGTCGCTCCGAACTTTCTTGATCTTCACCTCAAATTGATTTTGGGCCTTTTGGCAAAGGTCTTGAAGATTCTCTGAACCTGCGATTTATCATCAAGGAAAAATACCCACGTAAATCTGGAATAATCATCAACTATAACTAGACCAAAGGAGTTACCACCAAGGCTTTTGTAAGCATTGGGACCGAAGAGATCCATATGAAGAAGCTCAAGCGGTCTCCTTGTGGTCATGATGTTCTTCACGGGATGACTTCCACCTACTTGTTTTCCTGCTTGACAAGCACTACAAAGTCTATCTTTGTCAAAGAGAACATTTTTAACACCAAGAATATGATCACCTTTGATTAGCTTGTCTAGATTACGCATACCAACATGTCCTAGCCTTCTATGCCATAACCAACCTTTAGAGGATTTAGCAATGAAACAAGCTCTAGGTTGGGCTTTCTTAGTGAAATCAACAATGTATAGATCACCTCTGCGGATACCAGTAAATGCCATGTTTTGATTGTTACGACGAAAGACTTGGCAATCTACTTTGGTGAATAGCACATTGAATCCAAAGTCAGCTAATCTAGACACGGAAAGTAAATTGTATCCAAGAGATTCTACAAGCATGACATTTTGAATAGAGCTATCATGAGATATGGCCACCTTACCGAGGCCAAGTACCTTACCCTTGGAGTTGTCTCCAAAAGTCACATACTTGCGTGGACCATCGTTCTTTGCAAGCTCTCGAAACATGTCTTTATCTCCGGTCATGTGGTCGGTGCATCCACTATCAAGAATCCACTCTTTTCCGCCGGACATGTAGTCTCTCAGATTTGCCATAAGATTGAGACTCTTCATGACCTTGTCTAGCTTGGCGTCTGAATCGAAGGAATCATCATCATGCTCATGCTCATCATCATATTGACCCATAGATTGTTCATCATCAACACCTAGGTCAATTTGATAAATACTTGCATTAGTTTTGTCAATGTGACAATAATCTTCGGAATGCAATGCAAGAGCATTTCTAATTAAAACATTGATAAGAGCGGGATCACCCTTCTTTTTCATAAGATCACGAAGCTCAAAGAAGCATTTATCAAAGTTAGGATCATTGGGGTGCAACTTATCAAATTCAATAGTCTTGTATAGAATTTTATCAAGACCTCTCATAGAGTAGTCCGGATAAAGTTCTTCCAAGAACTTCCACATAGCATAGGCACACTCAAAGTTTGTAACAAGCTTAAGCAAATCATCGGGTAACCCTCTAATGATAAGATTTACAGTTCTAAGGTTACAAAGCAAATCAAGCTCTTCATCCATGGTAGGGTGCAAGGGATCAAAAGGAGGCACATAGGGGTTCTCAATATATTTGCACAAATTGTACTTCTTAAAGATACTAAGCATTTCAAACCTCCATGAGTTATATGACTCTCCATTAAGAATAGGCACTCTATGGCTAATACTCCCAAACGTAGACACGTCCATCTTCCTCCAATGGTGTGTAAACCAAAGCAATGGAGACCAATGCTCTGATACCAATTGAGGGATCGAAGAAGGTGAGAGTGTCTAGAGGGGGGGGGGATTAGACTACTCGACAAGATAAAAATTCTGTCTTTTATCAAGAACATATTTTGGCAGATTTTGCACAACACACAAGTCAAGTAGCACACTACACATGCAATTCTAGAGTATGGGCAGCGGAAAGTAAATTGCACAAGTAGTAAAGAGAAGTGGAGAAGATCAAACGCAATTTGGAGACGCGATGATTTTTACCGTGGTTCCGATAGGTAGTGCTATCGTACATCCACGTTGATGGAGACTTCAACCCACGGAGGGTAACGGCTGCGCGAGTCCACGGAGGGCTCCACCCACGAAGGGTCCACGAAGAAGCAACCTTGTCTATTCCATCATGGCCTACGCCCACGGAGGGCTAGCCTTACTCGGGGTAGATCTTCACGAAGTAGGCGATCTCCTTGCCCTTACAAACTTCTTGGTTCAACTCCACATCTCGATGACGGAGGCTCCCAAGCGACACCTAACCAATCTAGGAGGCACCACCCTCCAAAAGGTAATAGATGTTGTAGATGATGATGAACTCCTTGCTCTTGTGCTTCAAATGATAATCTCCCCAACACTCAACTCTCCTCACTGATATGGCTGTGGTGGAAGAAAGGATTGAGTGGAAAGCAACTTGGGAAGGTTAGAAATCAAGTTTCATATGGTAGGAATGGAGCAACTTGATCTCAACACAAGGGTAGGTAGTTCTCTTCTCAGAAAGTGTAAGGTAGGAGTGGTAGTTCTTTCTGATGGCTCTCTCCACGAATGAAGAGGGGGTGAAGGGGTATATATAGCCTCCACACAAAATCCAACCGTTACACACATAATTGAGCAATCTCGGTGAGACCGAAGTGGAAACTCGGTCAGACCGAAAGTTCAAATATAGTGAACGTTGGGGTTTTCGGTGGGACCGAAAATACCATCTCGGTTAGTCCGATTTGAGTCAAAGACAGGAACTTGCCAGTTTCGGTGGGACCGAAAATGCAATCTCGGTGAGACCGATTTGAGCCAAGACAGGTGCTTGCCAATTTCGGTGAGACCGAAAATGCAATCTCGGTTATTCCGATATGATGACAAACGGTTACAGAAGGTTGGCAGCCCGTGTTTCGGTGAGACCGAACTCAAACTCGGATTGACCAATTTTTCTAGGGTTTGGCTTATGGCTGAGGTGGTTCATCTCGGTGGGACTGAGTTTGGAAAATTGGTTTGTCCGAGATTACTTATGAGTGTGTATAGTAGTGAAAGTTGCTGATAGTTGAAGGAGATATATCACTAAGCACTTGAGCAACCAGATCATCAACACAACCTCATCCCCTTTTAATAGTATTGGCTTTTCCTATGGACTCAATGTGATCTTGGATCACTAAACCAAAAATGGAGTCTTGAGCTTTTGCCAATGCTTGCCTTAGCATTTTGAGGGGTCCACTTCTTCAGTCATTTTGCCATACCAATGTGATTGGATTTCCTGAAACATACTTGATAAAAGCATTAGTCCAACCACAGAGTATGTTGTCATTAATTACCAAAACCACCTAGGGAGCAAATGTGCTTTCACCTGGGCGCCAAGGTCTGCTTCGCTTCTGTTGCTCACCCGAGGAGCAATGGTCAAGCTGAGAGGGCCAATGCTGAAGTGCTGCGCGGGCTCAAGACAAGAACCTTCGACATGCTGCGCAAGTGCGGAAGAAACTGGATAGAGGAGTTGCCGGCGGCTCTTTGGTCAATCAGGACGACACCAAATCGAGCAACCGGACAGACACCCTTTGCTCTTGTCTATGGAGCAGAGGCAGTTCTCCCCACGGAACTCGTATACGGATCTCCTCGAGTGCTCGCTTATGATGAGCTCGAGCAAGAGCAACTGCGACAAGATGATGCATTGCTCCTTGAGGAGGAACGTCTCTAGGCTGCTGTACGAGCTGCTCGATACCAGCAAGCCCTGCGTCTCTATCATAGCCGCAGGGTCAAGGCCAGGAGTCTCGAGGAAGGCGACCTTGTTCTTCGGCGTGTTCAGTCCGCCAAGAATTCCAACAAGTTGACGCCGAAGTGCGAAGGCCCTTATCGGGTGAGACAAGTCACAAGGCCCGGCGCTGTCCGCCTTGAGACCGAAGAAGGCTTACCGGTGTGCAACTCCTGGAACATAGAGCATCTTCACAAGTTTCACCCATAAGGCGCGGTTGCCGTGATCCGCTCCGGCAACCACCTTTTGTACAAGTCTTGCCGCTGTTGCATGCAAACCTTTGTACAAAGCCGGGCGAAGATCCCCGTGCATCAGTAAAGCTTTTGTGCTTCACACTATTTGTCGTTCCCATGCTTTTCTTTGTTATTTGCATGAATTGTTTGACATCTTGTGCAACGCAAGTCCCCGGTAAGCACTAGTAAGCCATGAGGCCCTATACTTGTTTTTCCTCCTTTTCTTCTTTCCCTCTTAAACAGAAGGAATGTTCCTCGCGCACAAGTTTGCCGGGGGGGAAGGAGATGGAGGTATGAACCAAGTGCTGTTCAAGAAAGAGAAGCCTTGTCGGGGAACAAACAACCTATGAAAGCTAAGTTGCCAAAGTTTGAGCATTCAATTTTTTTTAAAATTTTTAGTTATCTTCCTTGAACAACCACACTTTGTATGGAAAACCTGTGCTCGGAGGAACCTACCCGTGGCTAGCCGCGCCCTTACTCTGTTTCGAGCATGCTCAACGGCTTAAGTGAGCTGCGACAAGTGTCGCGCCCTTACTTCGTTTTCGAGTTTGCTCTGCAGTCTAAGTGTGCCGCGACTAGCTGCGGCAAGGTTACTTGCCGACAAGGTCTTTTGCCAGCAGGCTGCTAAGAGTCCAGCACTCAGCACTCGCGGCAAGGGCCCCTTGCCGGCAAGTCCCCCTAAAAGCGTAGGGTAGAAAGCATACAAAGTGAAGGACCAAAAGCAAGGGAGATAACACTACATTGGTTGCTCAAAATAAGATTGTATATTACAAAGATAGCTTGCCGCTGTTCTAATCAACTACTGCCTATGACTTAATTGGCAGCGGCAAAGGAAGAAGAAGCAAAGGAATCTAGTCCACGCGGTCGCCTTCACGCCTCGTGATCTTGCCCACCTTGGCAACGATGTGGGCAACCTGCGCCTTCAACGCCTCATGATCAGCTTCGGGCGGCAAGGTGCGGAGGACGTTGACGAGGTTGATGTCGGGGTTGCGGTAGACGATCTTCGACAAGACGCGCTCTAGAGTGCCCATGCAGAGCCGACGCGCCTCGTCGGCCAGCTGCACGGGGATCTTCTCCCGCAGCCGCGCAAGCGCCGGCGCAATTCCCCTGAAGAAGAGACTCAACATGGCGCTGTGGGGGAGGTTCTCGTCCGAAGAGTACACGAGGTGCTCCGCCCTCAGCGCCATCATCTCCTTGTCAATATTGGCAGCGGAGGTGACCAGCTCATCAGTCCACTGCTCGGCTGAGCTGGTTCACCGAGACGGAGGCGCTCTCCACCAGGCCCCGTTCCTTGCGGAGTTCGTCCTTCAGCTTCGTCTCGCAGTCCCGGGCGGCGTCGAGTGAATCAGTAAGAGTGGAGACCTTCAACTCTAAGTCAGGAATGGAATCCTTGGCGGCAGTGAGCTCATCGCCCTTCTTGGAGAGACGTACCTGCAGCTCAGAGTTGGTGTGGGCATCTTTCTCCCGCTCCACATTGAGCGCAGTGACTCTGTCCTCGCTCGCCTTCAGGTACAACTCCAGCTGCTCCACCTTGGCCTCCAGGTCTTTCTTGGCGGTCTCTGCGGCGGCTGCGACGCTCCTCGCCTCCTTCAGAGCCCCGCCAATGGCCTGCTCCCGGGCGGCGAGGTCGTCCTCGTGGGCATCGAGGTCGACCTTCCGCTGGTTGAGTACTCCTTCTCGCCGGGACAGCTCGTCGGCGGCCAGCCGCTGCTGCTCCTCGGCCTCAGCTTTCTCAAGGAGGAAGGCTTGCTGCGCCCCGGCAAGCTCTTCGCGCTCCTCCGCCAAGTTGTGGAGGGCCGCCTGGTTGTCGGCGCGGAGCTCCGCGGCGCGCTTCTCCAAGTCAGCTCCAGCCTTGGCGGCAAGAGCCTCCCGAGACTCCAACTTCGCCTGCCTGGCCCGGTACAAGGCCAGGAGCCGACGAAGGAGCTTCTCCTCTTCGGGCTCGTCACTACCGCCGGGCGCTTCAACAACCTTCAACCCAGCGGAGGCGAGGACCTCTCCGTCAAAGGTCTCTCCCTCCACGGGTGCTCGAGACGAGGACGCCCACGGGACTTGAATAAAAACCCCGTTGGCGGCCTCCAAGTAGACGCCCGACCGCTCCGTGGAGGCGGAGGGGTCGGCGGCCGGAGCAGCATCCGACGCTCCTGCGGCCTCCGGGCCAGCAGTGCGGTCGCCGGCCTCTTCCCCAGCCGCGGCGTCTGCGGTCGGGGCGGTCTCTTCAATGGCAGGCTCGTCGGCCCCAACCATTCCCTCGGTGGCAGTGGTGTTGCCGCCGGCGCCGTGCACCTCCTCCTCAGCGGTGACCTCCGTTTCCATCCGCTCCGGTGCAGGAGGATCTAGCAGAAGAAAAAGAAAAGAAAGAGTCAAGCAAATATCTAAAAAGACAAGTTCAAGAAGAAGAAATTACAAGATTTACCTTCGCTGACTTCTTCAATGACAGGCTCCCTCGCCGGGGAGTTCACCCTTGGCGGCGGAGTGGTGGCCCCTACTGGCGGAGGGCCGCCCGCGCCCTCCCTTGGCGGGGTGATCACCCTTGTCGGGCTGCTCACCCTTGGCGGGGTACTCGCCCTTGGCGGAGTGCCCGTCCTTGGCGGAGCATTCTCCCTTGCTGGGGAGTTCACCGTTGGCGGGGAGGGTGGAGCAAGTGGCTCGTCGGGGGCGACCTCCGGGCGCTCCTGCGGCTGCGGCTCCACTTCTGCGCAAGACAAACAAGACAACAAAATATCAGTACAAGCAACAACCTCAAGCGCGCCCGTCAAGCAGAAAAATGAAAACCAGACTTACGCTGGGGGCTGCTCCTCGGAGCAGCAGGTTGATCCGGCAAGTTTGCCGCTGGCACGTCTCCAGTCGCCGCGGCGGGCGAGTCGTTTTCAATCTCGACCACAGGGATCTTGGCCCACTTTGCCATCCGCTGGGTCAGGGTCCTGAAAGCAAAACAAAAATTAGATCAGAATCAACAAGGAAAATCAAGACAAAATCGAAGAAACTAAAGAATTGCAAGTACTTACTCCTCTTCCTCTTCGTCGGAGCTGAGGGCGGAGAAGTCAAACTCTGCCTGGTTTGCTCCCGCGCGAGGAGCTGGAGGAGAAGGCTCCCTCGGTCGTTTGGCGGTCTCCGGGGCTGTGGGCTGCGAAGACCCAGCCCTCGTCGCCGCCGAGGACCGAGGGGCAGAAGGAGCACCCGTTCCGCTCCGGGAAGATCCCCCTTCGCCTGGCGCTCGAGCACGGGGCGCTTCCTTGACGACTTCGCTCGTCCTGGTGGCGCGCGTCGCACGGCGCGCTGGCTGCTGTCGAGGCGCCTGCGGCCTCGCCGTCTCAGCTGCCTTGCGGAGGCGCTTCTTCGGTTGCTGCGTGGGACTTGCCGGAGGCGGGGAGTTCTCTGAGGATGAGGAGGCGTCGTCATCAAGATTTAGAGATCCACCAGAGTCTTCATCAGCTTCGGCGTCCTCCTCCTCGGCAGGCCCGCTGGACTCAGCGCCATGCCCGGCGGCCTCGCTCCCCCGGCAACCTCGCTCCCCCCGGCAACTTCGCTCGTCCCGGCAAACTTCACGGAAGGCTCCCCGGCAAACTCCTCGGGCGCAAGCTTCAGCAGCTTGAGGATCTCCGCCTCCTCTGCTTGGCTCACTGCGGCCGCGGCCTGTGCCTCTTCCACGGTGTATCCAAAGTTACCCGCCGCCGCAGCTGCGGCGGCCTCCTCCATCCTGGAGGCGATGTAAGCTATGTCCCGTTCAGTAGTGGCCCGGGTGAGGCCCTTGTTCTCCTCGGCGTTGCGGGGCTTCTCGACCAAGCTGTCGAAGAAGGCCAGCACAGTATCCGGCGGAGGCTCTATCCAGGTGGGGACGACGCCATGGGAGTCACACGCGGGCATCATCGCTCGTAGAGAATCGCGGGCAGTGTTGTTGCACAGCGGCACCACTCCCCGGGAAGGTCTGAACCACTCCGGGTGGTTGGGGTCGTGCTTGAAGAGCTCCCAAACCATCCCCTTCAACTCCAAAGCAGTGAAGTTATAGTTCAATCCAGGGCGCAGCCTCATGATATCTGTCGCATTGCCAAATTTCCAAGCGGGCCTTTTCCTTTCTTGTAAAGGGGCGATGCGGCGGCGGAGGAAATCTGCTCCAACTTCTCCGATAGTCAGATTGGCGACCCGGAGACGAATGATCCTAATGAGGGCGATACTGAGCTTGTTGTCCTCCGGGGCCAATTCACTCCAATCCCTGCCGCGCACTATGGCAGTCGTGCCCGGCGCGGTAAAAGGCTCAGGGTTATCCTCCAGCACCCAACACCAATCGGCTCTCCACTCCTCCCACTTCCCGCGAAGCTCTCCCCTCAGGTACGAGTCCTTCTTGTTCAGCCTGAAGATCCAGGAGATGCCGCCGGAGAGGGGGGCACCTGACTCTACTCTAGGCATGAAGAAGTGGCGGAAAAGAGCTACGCTTGGATGAACCCCAACATAGTTTTCGCACAGATGTACGAAAACGGCCATCGTAAGGATGGCGTTGGGGGTGAAATCTAGAAGGTGGTGGCCGTATGTATTCATTACATCGCAAAAGAACTCCGAGAACGGAGGGCACAGACCACAGAGGAAGAACGCGGCAAAGAAAAAGTACCCGCCGGGGAACATGTCTTTGGCGACGGCGGGGAAGGCTCTGGTGCGGGGATGAGCTTTGGTCTCCCTCGCCCAGAACAAATAGTATTTGTTCCGCAGCTCCCTCGCGCCAAGCCTCGGCGCGAAGACCACGCACTTCTTCCGTAGGGCGGCCAGCTTCGCCGCCTGCTCGGACTTCTCCTTCTTGGCCTTGTCGTTCTTGGCCTCTTCGGAGCCATGGCTGGGGCGGTGAGGAAAGAGGCGAGGAGGTCGGCGGCGCCACGGATGCGGGAGACGGCGGAGGCAAGAAGCGGCGGAGGTTTCTGGAGAATCAAGGCGCAATGAAGACGGTGGAGGGGAACTGCCCCTGCTTCCTCTGCTTTTAAGGGGGGAGTGGGGGACGTTCCGCATTTCCCATTAAAGAAACAGGCCACGATCTCTCCCACAACGCCGCAATCGACGCGTGCCGTTAGGGAGGGATGCGGCGGATACGGAAGGGGATACGGCTTGCCGTGGGCCGCGTGTGCCCGTGCACTGTTTTGGGCCTGGCCCAACAGCGCTCGGCACCGTGTGTGGCCCAGGCCCGGGGGCTCCTGTCGGTGTACTAAGGTAGGGGTACCTTAGTACCCCAACTTGTGCACGGGCAGTAGCAGCTTCCCGTGGCAGGGCTTACCACGTGCTCGCCGGAAACCTTTCTGGTCCCTATGAAGCCATTCAAAAACATATACAAGACAGAAGATCAAGGCCCCGGCAAGAGGAGCTTGCCGGGAAGGCCGCACCAGGCTCAAGATTATCACTTTAGCGCAAGACCCTGGCAAGAGGAGCTTGCCAGGAAGGCCAAGGAACACATATCTCAAGAGATGCCTCGGCGCATCATGCGCCCCGGCAGGACCCGGAGAGCGACAAGCTTCCGGGCCCGGCAAGATCACTACCCCGGCAAGGTGCTTGCCGGGGAAACCTATGTTGTGTGCCCGCGCTCCAGCTCATTAGCCCACGCGTCACCCTGGGGCCCTTCTAGGGGCACGTGGCAGATGGCTGTGCAGCTTGGGGCACACGGTGGCAAGCCACGGTGACGAGGCTACTGCCGTGGCGAACGGAGAAGCATGGGCGGACGCTTTTGGGGTCGACGGCGACGGGCATTTAATGCCCTTGTCCCCCACTGTCAAGGTTAGGTGAAGATCACTGTTCATCCACTGTCCATGCACTATTCACGCACTGTTACAACTACCACCAAAATTACACTTTTACCCTCCTCTACGTTGACACCTGTCGGTGACCCCTTGAGCTATAAAAGGAGGCCCATGCACAACGTAGAAGGGGTTCGGTTCGAAACCTAGACAACTCTCTCGCTCGGTGTAGCTAGTATTGTAGCTCTTCAAGCTCCCGAGCTCAAGAACTTAATACAACCTAAGGCAGGAGTAGGGTTTTACGCGTCCGCGCGGCCCGAACCTGGGTAAAACTGCCCGCGTGCGCTCCTCGATCTGCTCTCCGTGCTCCCTCCGCTCCCTTACCGCAACGTAGAAGGGGCTCCGGTCCCATAGGTGCTCGTGGGAGGACAGTTTCCCCCGACAACTATGGCATGTAAGCTTTGAGTCATATATGCATGATGTAGAGTTCGTTTAATTCTTATAGTTCATCTCATTCAAAATCAATTAGTTTTTACGAAAAAGTTAATCTATTTTAAGATTCATGGAATTTTGCCTTGTAAAGCATCAAGTTAAAACAAATAATGGCAATTCATCTAGAAAAAAAATAGTTTGGGTAATTATGATACGAAAGATTTTTAGAACAAAGGAGAAGTGCTTCTGTTTTGAGGTTTGTGCATTATTCTTAAATTCAGCTATGAAGTCTTGTAGATTGTACATGTGGCAGAATCTGGTGGAATGTACATGATATCCAACGTCCAGTAGTGGTCGGATTTGCCATCTCTGCACCGTCGGATTGGCTTCATCCAACGACCATCTTTAAAAGTTATTCGCACACAATATAGGGGTATATATATATCTCTACTCCTAATGGACGAGTTGGTGAATCGTCTCCGCGATTTATTTTCGCTGATTTTTTTCGTTTC